>OZ025242.1:6073320-6673320 GCA_964019155.1 Osedax fenrisi
ATATTAGAAATTTCGTAATTATTTTATCTAAATATACATATATATATATGTATCTATAAGTATCTAAAACGTATAATATTTTAAATGTTATCAATACATTAAAAATTAATAATTGCATTGACATAACTGTTCTCTCTTTAACATTTCACTGTATCTCTTCTTACACTGCGAACACGTACTGCATTGTGCTATGCTAAACACATACACCTATTAAGTTATTATCATTGAAGCGTGTGTACCAGCTGAAGTCAGCTTATCATAGACACTGCCACCACCACCGCGCTATTCCTATTAACTATGACGCACACGAATTACATGAACATATCTGTTTTGTTAACAAATTCAATTTAATATATTCTCACCGCTTGTGAGATATTATAACAAACATAGAGTGTTTAATATTTACTGTTTACTTATAAACACCACACACATACACACACACATACACACACACACACACACACTCGTACACACACTCGTACACACACACACTCGTACACACACACGTACACACACGTACACACACACACTCTTGTACAGAGATTCAACGCCTACAAACACCACTGGTCAGACCGCAGAGTACCTGTCATCCTAGAACCTAATGGGGCTGGTATTGACCACTACTCCACCTCCAGCCGCTTCCTGTGTACTTACAACTACAAAGATATCGAAGGCATCGTCCTAGTTGGTACCCCCCCTACACCCCTCTCTCTCACCCCTCTCTCTCACTCTCTCACCCCCCTCTCTCTCTCTCTTACCCCTCTCTCTCTCTCTCTCTATCTCTCTCTCTATCTTTCTCTCTATCTCTCTCTATCTCTTTCTCACTCTCTCACACTTTCTTTTGACACTAAATCAATTACAGTTCACCATACTTCTATGACATAATAAAATGTAGATGTAGTTTCAAATCTGTGATCATCACATATTATTGTCAGTGATGATTTTATTTGCCGTGTAAACATGGTATTAATAAGCAATATTTATATGCAATATGTTTATTCAATTTTATATCATTTTTAGTGTATAATAATATTTTTCATTTTCAATTAATTTAAATTAAATATAATTTTTAAATAATTTAAATTAAGATTATATTTTATATTGATTTTATTAATATATTTTTATATTATATTTTTTTTCATTTCTAATTAAATTAAATTATTAATTATTAATAAATTTATTTTTTCATTAAATATATTCAATATATTTTAATTAATTAAAATTAAAATTATATTTATATTACATAATATATTACATATACAAACAAATTCCTTTTGAAATAGTAATTATTATTAATTTGCCATCGTTATTAAAGTAGAACCCAAAACCTATTTCAACAATTAATATCTATAAGATATATTTAATTTATTTTTGTTTTAATTTAAATATATGATTTAATTATTATATTATATTAGTATACAAATTTTGTTAAAAAAAAGGTTTATAGAAAACAATTATTTAACTTGTGAACACCATTTATAGGTTTTTATAAGCTATGTGTCCATATTTAGTATCTATTAAATATTGGATTTAGAATTAGTTCTGGAATACCTTTGTTTGATATTTTACACATATAAAAGTTAAAAGATTGGTTAAAACATTTTTAATTCATCTAAATTAAATAAACAATAAATACTATATATAAAAAAAGTTAAAATTTAACAATTAAATTTTACAAAAATATTCAAGATATTAATAATCGTAAATTAATAATTATTAATTTATGTTTATTAATAATATTAATATAATCAAAGGTTGTATATTAAGGGATATCATCCGAATAAATTCTATATCATCATTTGGTCGTCAACTTTGTTTCCTTAGAGTAATAGCAACCTATTTCCAAGATATCAACTCAATTATCTGCCAATTATATATAATATGTATATATAACGCTAGTAATAATATTATAAATAATATTATATTGTTTTATATATAAAATGAGTGTTAACAGAATTTATTTTTTTATTTTATTTTATTCTCAAATTAAACACATTTTAAAGATGAAATACATAATTTATTCAAATGTTCACGTAATTAAATATAATACATACATATTTATACAAATATAATTAAATATTACATAATATACAATTATACGATTAATTTTTAATTAATAGAAATAATTATTTTTATTTATTAATTATTTAAAAAAAATATTTGTAATGATATTTGATTCACAAATTGAAACCGTAGCAGTGAAAGCTTGCGTGCATATTCAAATAATGTGGTGTGAAACTTGCGCCTTAGGATAAGTGCACTTATTGAAGTATAATATAGTAAATCTATATTTAGACTTTGAGTCACTGTGATTGTTTAGTACATTGAACATATATATATATACCTGTATAAGAGTATATTGTGTATTACATTGCATTAGTTAATATATATATAGTAATGCAAGATATATAATACAAGATATGTAATATTATAATACAAGATATGTAATATTATTTAACATATATGCATCAATTGTATTTACATTTATGTTTCTAACTAATATATACATATACTTCAATGAGTTATCTAATGACTTATCTAATTCATCAATCTATTTATTTTCAATATGTGCACCCTTTTTTCAGTATATTCATTTAAACTAATAAATTAAATTGACATATATTCATATTTTTGGAATTATTTTATTAAATAAAATATAAATGAAAAAATATTATTTTTAATATATCATTACACAATTGAATTTTAATAAACTCTATTCAATAATAATAATATTCATTTATCACTCTATATATAGGTAAGGATAATAATCTCACTTGGCTTTTAATTATACAATTAGCATGCAATAAAATCTAAAGCAGAGCCTAATAACAATTAGTAGTAGTATTAATAAATATGCATCGTCTTTTATTTTCTGAGTTCTTAAATGCATAATTAAATATATAAAATTAAGAAATATCAGACGACATTAAATTCCAGCACTATCTCTTCAGCAGTATTATGTTTTTCATACCTCAATGATTCTAGTATCCTGTATGATCACTCTACGATCATTTTATACGTATAAATACACACTAAATTCATTTTATCCTCGCATCTATAATAAATTAAATATAATCTTGTCAGGCTAGAGCACACATATGTTTTTCATTAAACATCAATATAAACATAGTAGTATGTATTACACGCCCGCTAGCTATGACGTAACCCAAACTATGACGTAACACAAACGATGATGTAATCTCGATGTAATCCATAGTATTGCATCATTCTAATTGCATAATTTATATTGACCACAGCTATCAGATTATCCGGGAGGTTTCGCTATCATCTATGGAGGATTTAACAGATTGGTTTGTTTTAATAGTTTGTGTGTGTGTGTGCGTGTGTGTGTGTGCGCGTGTGTGTGTGTATTTAACATGTATTTGTTTGTGTATGTATGTATGTATGTATGTATGAGTGTATGTGTTCCTATGTGTATATATAATCATGTGATATATACATACACCTATACACTCACACACACACACCTATACACACACACACACATACACACACACCTATACACTCACCCACACCCCTATACACTCACCCACACCCCTATACACACACACACACACCTATACTCACACACACACCCCTATACACACACACACACACACCTATACACACACACACACCTATACACACACACACACCTATACACTCACCCACACCCCTATACACACACACACCTATACTCACACACACACCCCTATACACACACACACACACCTATACACACACACACACACCTATACACACACACACACCTATACACTCACCCACACCCCTATACACACACACACACACACCTATACTCACACACACCCCTATACACTCACCCACACCCCTATACACACACACACACACCTATACTCACACACACACCCCTATACACACACACACACACACCTATACACACACACACACACCTATACACACACACACACCTATACACTCACCCACACCCCTATACACACACACACACACACCTATACTCACACACACACACCTATACACACACACACACACACCCCTATACACACACACACACCCCTATACACACACACACCTATACACACACACACCTATACACTCATACACATACCACTATACATTCACACACACACACCTATACGATGAGCCCACTAGAAGTATGACTAATTTCATATATTCAGAATCATGAATTTCATATGTTATATCTATAAATAGATTCCCTATCATAAATCAGTAATATTGTGAATAATACAATGGTTTCGTTTTTTAACCGTGCATTGTCCCTACTGTAATAATAACTATTATTATTTAGCACTAATATTAATACGGATACTGTTTCTCTCGTTGCAGCACTTGTTTGCTAGCGAACATCGTGATGAGTTCATCAAGGTCGTTCAGGCGACCTCTAGTGAACAGGTCGGCATCGGGGTCAGAGTTCGCAAGGACACCATCACTCTCGATCAGTTTCATCTTCTCCGCCTCGGCAAGTATCGGTTAGTCAGAAGATGCGAGCGTTATCGTAGCAGACAGAGCTTTATAGGTGGCTAGATTATATTAGTTAGCATTCAGAAGATTACAGTAACTTTATTCAGCGATAATAATTGAATAATGATTAAGAATAATCAAAAGATACAGGATTGAATACAATATTTTATGATAATAACTGTGTATTAAATAATTATTTAATTTTGTAGACATTATTTAAAGGCAGTGCCAATGGGGGGTATGCATAATACTAATAGATAGGGATGCTATGATTGACCTGTTTCATTGTCACATTATTTTTGTGTTTAGTATGTACTCCTTTATAAGTATACATTCATTTCCATAATACTTTCAATGATTTATATTCGTATTTCAATTATAGGAACTTATATTAGAATTATATAATTATATTAATTTTTTTTTTTTTACGATCTATGTATATCTAATAATTATACATTTTGTAATATTCTCTATTGAAATATGAATACATTATTTGAGAAATATTAATATTATTTATATATCATGAAAGGTAAACAGTACATCTATATATATATTCAATAGCATTTTACACATCTACTTTTTAGTATATACTAATTATACTGAGAATATCGCATTGTTTTTCATTATACAAATATATACATTGATAATTTACATTATAATGTATACTTTATGTTATTATAATGTATAAGAGTTTATATCATAATAGAATTAATTCTACATTAATTTGTTCACTACATATTCTTATAAAAATATAATTTATATGGCTATTAATGGATAACTTATATATGTATATGTGGAAATAAAAATTAACTTAATACAAAGTTAATTTAGTTTTGTTAAATAAAATAAGAACCCATAATTATCATGCACCCTTATAATGTAATACAATTTCAAAATGACTACATTGAGAAGTACAAATTTAACTATCCTCGCTCTTGTATTACTCTCAAGCACTACTATCATTGATATAACGCACGCCCTCTGCCCTCTAGATCCGACGAAGCCTTGACATCGTGTGCAGAGTTCACAGTTCACAAGGTCACCGTAAGGTCGGAGGATCCAGTCCGTCGTACCCTCTGTCTCACCGAGATCTGCATTCTCGAAAGAGATCCGGCCACCTATCAGATTGTCACCTGTCGACCTCTATCAGACGTTGGTGACCTCTATACGTATGTAGTAGCATAGTAGTAGTAGTAGGAGTAGTAGTAGTAGTAGTAGTAGTAGTAGTAGTAGTAGTAGTAGTAGTAGTAGTAGTAGTAGTAGTAGTAGTAGTAGTAGTAGTAGTAGTAGTAGTAGTAGTAGTAGTAGTAGTAGTAGTAGTAGTAGTAGTAGTAGTAGTAGTAGTAGTAGTAGTAGTAGTAGTAGTAGTAGTAGTAGTAGTAGTAGTAGTAGTAGTAGTAGTAGTAGTAGTAGTAGTAGTAGTAGTAGTAGTAGTAGTAGTAGTAGTAGTAGTAGTAGTAGTAGTAGTAGTAGTAGTAGTAGTAGTAGTAGTAGTAGTAGTAGTAGTAGTAGTAGTAGTAGTAGTAGTAGTAGTAGTAGTAGTAGTAGTAGTAGAGAAGGAAGGAAAGTAGATATCTAATACAAGTGCATTGTCTATTTGTTTCGCAGGCTTATTCACTTGTTGATGGGTTTATTACCTAACTAGATGTTTACATCCAGTCTGTATCATAACAATAACTTCATATTCATTGCAATATAGCATAGATATGTGATAACCATCTATTCTTTATAAATATGTTGCTAATATTTTTAATATACTATATACTATCAAATATACTATATATTATATAATGTACAGATGATAATATACTAATGTTTTAAAAAAAGAAAATGTTTAATAAATTCAGTAAAATGCATTTACATTGAAAAATATAGAATGATTTGTTGAATAGTTTTTAAAATAAATAATAATTATTATTTAATTATTATAATATGGAATACAAAAATAAATAAACATTTTTATTATCCAAATGTTTTGTATCTAATTCCAGTGTCGATACTTGTTATTCTTGTGAAATATAATCTCTATCTAGTGACATTTACTTTTGATGTGTATAGATTTATTATATTTGTTTATGCATTCATAATAATATATCATTCATAATAATATATCATTCATAAAGAAACAAAATACATGTTTCACAAATACATATAATATGAAAATATGTATTATTTTATTTTAATTATCTCTCCATTATAGAGTTGTATTAAGTTTAATAGATTATTACAATTTATATTATTTACCATTAATAGTCAACATTGTCTGTAAAAATAGTATACTATTATTCTAAATATAGCACCTTATGTTCAATCTTATTACATACATACATTTATTTAATACAATATTGTATAAATAAACAAACAATACTTTAATACACTATATACTAGTGTTAAACATATACATTAGACTTATATATACTACTATTCACATACGCGTTCATTAACCAATCAGAAACATCCGCAGCCATTTCTGTTACATATTTCCTATTTACTTATATCTCCTATTTAGGTAATGTATATAAATCTGTGATATTTTTAAATAAATAGTTTTTAATCAAAATCATATTAATAAAATTGTGAAATTTTTAAATATTCATTTATATTTATATCAAATATTATTCACATACTTATTAGTAATTAATAGTATAACATAATGATATAATTATAATTATCTATATTTTAGATAATTATCTATATTAAATGATATATATTATATTAAGGTGATTTCAATATTTTATGATACAATTAACAACACTTTTAGTATGATCATTATAGCATGATATGTAATTTATATAATAATAATTATAATAAATACTATATTAAAAATAAATAACCATTAAATTACTATTATAATTAAATACAATATTATTTATATATTAATTAGGATATCATATTAATTTTGTTAAATTTTCTAAAAAAATGAAATTTTAATATAAATTGTTAATAATAATATATACCATTTGTAGACATTATAATTCAACTAAAAACCTACAAATACAACCTACAAATATGAACACAATGTTGTATCACACTCGACTAATGTGTTATATTATCAATGTTACCCTCGTTCAGATATTCGCAATAGTAAGAAACCAGGCCCGACCTCAAGAATTCAGTCTGGAATACGTTAAAGGGGAGACTAGAACATATCGCAGTACGGACAGGTACAGTATAGAGTACAGTATCACAACTACTAGTACTGGTATATACACATACTAGAATACATTGTACACCACCACAACCAGTATCTCCTTACACAGAGAGATACGTGTTAGATAGCCTGCCCTATAGAGATGTAGGTAGACATACCTACAGCACCAGTAATAGTACGATATCAACCTTTACTTTATGACTTGTGTATTAAATATTTACATTAAGGGTGAACCACTCACTGGTCAATATAGTCACACACTCTTGCGGTCAATATACTATAAGGCCAGATACCTTATACTAATGATTATCTCATTGAGGCATAGGTTTGTCCAGTCTAATGTTAATAATGGAGTTATTCTATTTTATGGAGTCTATCTTCTATTCTTATTTATGTACAATATAATATATTTTATATATATATGTGTATATAATTTTATATTATGATTTTTAAAAAAATCAATATTTTCCGATATATTTTTTACATTAAATCATAAATATGAATGTTTATAATTCCTGCAAAAAGGTTTAAAAAATAAGTAAATATTTGTCCACTGTGGCATGAATAATGCAAATATAGTAATAGCATAGTGTAACACTACGCACATAGATGTGATGACCTACATGTTTACAGTATATCGTGTGGTGACCTACTTCTGAGTTGTTTACCTGATATCATCGCTACGTCTATAATACACTTGAGGGTGTGGTTTACTAGCTATGTTTTACATCTCCTCACTCCCTCCCTCTCTCACCCTCATCATCATCATCATCTCCCTCCTCCCCTTATCCTCCTCATCATCCTCCTCATTCCCTCATCTATGATAGGGATGCATTGATTGCTTCACTACTGGACGGTGTCAGAGCCTCGGGTAACCTTGATGTCCATGTGAAGATGTCCTACACCAAGAGAGGCTTTCGGCAAGGTCAGCAACTACTGCTACTACTACTGCTACTGCTACTGCTACTGCTACTGCTACTGCTACTGCTACTGCTACTGCTACTGCTACTGCTACTACTACTACTACTACTACTACTACTACTACTACTACTACTACTACTACTACTACTACTACTACTACTACTACTACTACTACTACTACTACTACTACTACTACTACTACTACTACTACTACTACTACTACTACTACTACTACTACTACTACTACTACTACTACTACTACTACTACTACTACTACTACTACTACTACTACTACTACTACTACTACTACTACTACTACTACTACTACTACTACTACTACTACTACTACTACTACTACTACTACTACTACTACTACTACTACTACTACTACTACTACTACTACTACTACTACTACTACTACTACTACTACTACTACTTATTAGGTCCGTTCACTGTACCAGTCGATGAAGAAGTAGAAAGTCAACACATGAAGTTCATAATCACTCCCCCAGGTTCCACAATGTCATACACTATAAATGTAAACAAGTGAACATGATTGTTACTATGATTGCAGCACTAGTATCAATAACTTTGTGTGTATGCTTATCATATACTGGTTTCAGTTTATTTTGTTTAAGACAATTCAAATTGATAACTCACATTACTGTATTTTCTATATGACACTATTTTTATATATTTTATTATTACATATATATCTATAAGTTTAATGTGAATATTTAGTGTATGATTTATTTATAGTTATTTACATGTAAATAGATAGGAAATATAGGTCATAGTTTAAAAAATCTAGTCATTCAAAAACTAGTCATTAAAATTTTAATATTTTAATTATTTTACATATTCTAATCATAATATATATAATTCTTATATTTAAAATTAACTATGACTATATCATAAACTAGAAATCATTTAACTAATATCTTAATTAAATTTGATGTATTTATAATATAAATTTGATAAATATAATTTGAGTTGTATATTTTATACAATCGTATTTACCTTATAGTGGAGAATAATTACTTTTAATATTATGATGTATTCTCTAATGTATCTAAACATTTTTTTTCAATGAATGAACAAATGTATATTATAGATTTGTTAATTTAAAATATATTCATATAGTTAAATAATGAAGTTATAATTAGATATATAATGAGTTATAAATTATCAGCTTTTAATTGAGTAGAATATAAGTATACATCTACAAATCTATTTCCATTTACAGTTTCTTTTAAGAGTATTTATGATAATAATAATTATAAATAGTAACAGTGAATAAATATCATTTACTCACTATTCATATGTAAATATAAGTTAAATTCAATAAAATAATAACATTTAGCATTTATTATTTAATATATTCATAAAAATAAAAATCTCTTTAATAAATTTCAATAATATGTAAATAACTAATACAAACTTATGGAAAATATATGTATATTTTAATGTCAATATTATTTTAAGATGTTATCGATTATTTTTAAATAGTTAGTTTATTTTATATTCTCGTTATACATTATGAATAGGCCTCTCTAAATTCGTACATTTAGAATTTGCGCAAATTAAACCTAATTAGGGCATATTTATATATATAGAATTCGTATATTCACAAATTTAAGAATTTTCATTCTCTAAATTATTTGTAGTACTATATTTTTTTTTATTAGATAATTTAAAATGTCTAATATAAATATCTGACCTAAAAGGATATTCATAAGATTTTAAATGTGTAGTTTACTTTTTAGTAATAGTATCTCCCACATTCTCTTCTTTTCAGTATTTATTGAAATGTACACAACACCGATATAATGTCACCAGTTTCTGGATAGCTTTTACTATTTTTAGTACGTATTTTATTTCATGTGTTTCGAGAAAATTAAATTAATAATTCTTTTTATAAATAATAATCTTTGGTAAATAAAGTAAAACATTGATATTTTCCTAAAATATACTAATAAAGTTTATTTTCCATCAAATTGTATATACTCTATAATATATATTCTATAGTATATATTATATATTAGTAAATTAAATTATGAAAATTAAATAATTTAATGGTTATCAGTTAAATATATATTATGCAGGAATTTGAATAATTGGTCGAATTTACAATAAATCGTGCATTTTTGGATATAGAATTCGTGCTGCATTCATACAAAATGCACAGATATAGAGAGATATATAGAGACCTAATTATGATTGTAAATTAAAATACTAATCTCTCCGTTATGAATCATACAGCTGATATGAAATTCTCCCAGGCCATCGAAAGATTCAATTCAAACATCTCGTACAATGGTTTACTTCATGCAGTTACAGCCGATGTTAGTAGTACTTGTAGTAGTAGTAGTAGTAGTAGTAGTAGTAGTAGTAGTAGTAGTAGTAGTAGTAGTAGTAGTAGTAGTAGTAGTAGTAGTAGTAGTAGTAGTAGTAGTAGTAGTAGTAGTAGTAGTAGTAGTAGTAGTAGTAGTAGTAGTAGTAGTAGTAGTAGTAGTAGTAGTAGTAGTAGTAGTAGCAGCAGCAGCAGCAGCAGCAGCAGCAGCAGCAGCAGCAGCAGCAGCAGCAGCAGCAGCAGCAGCAGCAGTAGCAGTAGCAGTAGCAGTAGCAGTAGCAGTAGCAGTAGTAGTAGTAGCATATTCCAGTTCCAGTAATTCTGAGAAAATAAATTGTCCTAGAATATCCTATTATAATATTTAACATTACGGAAATATATAAGGACTGTCCTAGGACAATAATGTTCTCATAGCAGTTAACCCCTGGTGGTTACCTCCTACCCACCCTCGCTAACCCCCCTCATTAACCCCCTTTAGAGGCTATTCGCAGAGAACAAAGAGAAACTGATATGTGCCGCTCTGACCGCCCTCCTGGATAGAGAACTCGACTTTGACATCAAGCGCATCTCTCCAGTGTCTGCCTGCGACATAGAGGCTGAACTGCATGCCTTTAGGCGTCTGGTGGCTAGTAAGGCGGGGTTCTCTTGCTTCACCCGTCTTCCTAGGTTATACCCCCCCCCTCTAGTTTAGTATGTATAATGCTGTATTGTTTTAAAATTTAATTATTATAATTAAACTCTCATATATATATGAGAGTTTAATTATAATAATTTAATTTGACAAAATGTATGTTACATAAATCACATCTTATATTCATGACATGTTTAATAATTATATCAATAATTATTAAATAAATTATAAAATTTGTAATACATCTTTAAGTAGGGGAACATTTTAAATTACATTTGAAAATATATAGATCAAATATTGTATTTAAAACGGTATCCACTTTCTTTTAATTGAAATAAAATGTAATTCACTAATAATATTTGTTTATTGAATTTTAAAAGCAATCCTATAATTATTATAATATAATTAAATTAGAACCTCATATTATTAAACCTCATATTCTATACACACTTACAAACCTCGATTACTGCCATGTAATCTCATATAGACTAGCAGAATTCATTAGTCATAATATTGCCTTACACACTTACACACACACACTTACACAGAATGAGAGAGAGGTTGGGCACTAGGATAGTTAAACTCCTGAAACTAAACAATGAAGGAGTTTCCCATGCTTCCATCGATGTTCTATGTGCCCTGATGCAGGTTCCCTCCCTTCCCCTCTCTTCACCTCCCTCTACTCTTCCTTCCTAACCTCCTAAGCAATACCCATTCTTCCATCAATGCCCTATTCACCTTGATACCAGTTCCCTCCCTCCCCTACCATTATGCATTACATTACAGCCTATGCATGCCGACTATGATCTGAAGCAGGAGCAACTCAATAAGGCTTCACTGATGTCATCTAAACTCTTCCTACAAAGTCTACTCGAAATATTTAGAATACACTGCGTGAGTTCCTAGCACCACCACCCCGAGTACCACCCCCCCTAATACCACCACCACTAACACCACCCCCCCTAATACCACCACTAGTACCACCACTAGTACCACCACCCCTAGTACCACCACCCCTAGTACCACCCATAGTACTACCACCCCTAATACCACCCCTAGTTCCACTACCCCTAGTTACACCCCTAGTACCACCCCTAGTTCCACTACCCCTAGTTACACCCCTAGTTACACCCCTAGTACCACCCTTAGTACTTATTCCATTAATGACATGTTTACTATTTATTATAATGATTTTTTATCAATGTTTAAAATTGTAAATAGTTAAATTTCAGCTAAATTAAATATAAAAGTATGAATTTTTAAAATTTATATTCCATTATTTATTTACACTATAATTTATATAAAAAATATTAATATTTATATTGAATATATGTTATTATATATTATGTTGTAATTTTATTTTGTTCTACATGATCTCTGAAAAAGTGAAGACAAATATTCTTTGAATGAGATTTTTTTATGAATTTATATAAATTAGAAACAATACTTTGTGTAAAAGAATATTAAAGAGTTTTCTAAATAATATATTATGACAAATGACATATATTTTTCTTGATTATTTATTTAATATTTATTTAATATATATATGTATTGTTATTACTAGTTTTAAATTATTGATTTTTATAAGTTATATTTATTTTACATCATGTTTAGGATAATATTTAAAATATCCTGAATCAATTATAAAAAAAAAAATATTTATTTTGAATAATGTAAAAGGTAGGGCCTTATTAAAGGTATACTTTATGAGGATGTCAAACCGCCATCATCAAATATCGGAATAAGAAAACTTCATACATATTTATTAAAATCCAGATTTAATTATATATCATTTATATTCTGTAAAATTTAAAAAATTAAAAAATTTATTTTACTTAAGGGCTCGGGGCACGGGTTTTTCGTTTACATGTAAAAGATACAAAAAAGGACTCATTTTCAAAACTTAATTCACTAAGTAATTTATATTAAAATTATAAATTTTTTTTTTAGTTGTATACTAATTATTCTGATAATTGTTATTCATAATTTCCAAGTTTTTTTTTTTAATAATCTAAGAGTTATGCATATCTATGTATATGACATACAAAATATTAACAAAAATATTACAAAAATACCATTTTAAAAATAAATATAAATTCTTATCAATACAAAAACTATAATAATAAAGCTACATATGTTATGGATATAATGCAAAAAAAATTAAATAGAATAAAGTAATATTACTAAACTTATTGAAATTATAATGAACGTAGTTGGTCAAAATAATTATTTTGTATAAATCAAGTTTAAAGTTAAAGTTACATTTTATTGATATTTTACATATAAATGACATATTATATATATAAATGAATACATGTATATAAATGTAATATAGATATCAGTATAGTTATATAAAATTAATATATATATATATATATATATATATATATATATAATGAATACGAATAATAATATAATCAGTATAAATCAGTATAAATAATACATCATATAATCATAACAAAAAAGCATATATAAATTTTATATATAAATGAATACATGAGTATATGTATATAAATGTAATATAGATATCGTTATAGTTATATAAAAATAATATATATATATTATGTAGAATATATATAATGAATACGAATAATAAACAGTTATAAATAGTATATGAGTATATGTATATAAATGTAATATAGATATCGTTATAGTTATATGTCAATAAGTTATGACGCCAGCTGTCACATTTTAAATTTATAATAATAAAAACGCCACCTATACACAATTGCATCATATAATAATCTTTGCTTCAGTTTTTAGATTTTGAAATTTGATTTTATAACCATGTAAATATATGCATTTTACGAAATCACATATATAATAAATCAATTATTTCAAAATATTTATTACAAATATTATTTTTTCTTTATAGTTGTTTTAAAATGCTTCTTTTTATTAGTTTTATTTTACGTAAATAAACCATTTTGGTACCATTTTAAAGATAATATTTCAAATATTATAAATAAATAATAAAATAATATTACAAATAATTTTTTTTTTCATGATTTTTACCCTGTGCCCTTAAAAATATTATTTCATATGTAATAAATAAATTAATAATCATTACAATTATAAAATAGTAAATAAATTTTCTAATTATTTGATCATAAGTTTTATTATATTTTTAATATACATTTACAATATACCGATTTCGATAATTAAAAAACTATTTTATTTGTTATGTTTACATTAATTAGGCTGTTATATATATATATATATATATATAATCTTTGTATTTATTTTCTAAATTATATTTAATTTTCATATTCATAAAGGATAACACGCATTACATTTATAGTAGAGTTATCTGTCGATTTACACAACATAAATACACACAATGAAATGATGACTGTGGTATCCAGTTAATGTTTCTACATATTTTACATTAATTTAAATTATTAAAACTACATTTTCATAATTATATAGTTTTATTTAGACACCAAATATGAACATTTTAATTAGCGTATTAATCTCAATTATTTCAATATTAATAAACAATTTGACTTTCAGCTCCGAGGAACCGGAGCATTGCTGATAGCGGCCATGTTGGATTTCTTGACCTTCGCATTATGCGCCCCCTACAGTGAAACCACTGACGGAGGTCACTTTGACGTTCTCTTGGAACTTGTCGCGGCTGATGGAAAAGCCATCTTTAAACTATTTCAGGTAGACACATAATTCTCCTCCTTTTCCTTCATTATCCTCATCATTCATTATCTCTATTCCTCCTCCTCCTCCATAATTATCTCCATATTCCTCATCATCCTCCCCATCTTCATCCTTCTCTAATACTCCTCCCCTTCAACCCCCCCCCTCCCACATAAAACTGATACCATCATGCAGCATCCGTCCATGGCTATCGTCAAAGGAGCTGGACTCCTCATGAAGGCTATAATAGAGGTGAGTCATAGTCATCCGTATTAGTCATCACTAGTGGCTACAACCGGTATCTCCACCTACAGGAAGGAACCGCAGAGATTGCCACCCGCATGCAGAGTCTCGCCCTGAGCGAAGGAAGTCTACCTCGACACCTCCACACCGCCTTATTCACATCTAGTCAGGACAATAGGATGCTGACTGTCAGGTAACGCCCCCCCTCGCCCTACTCCAGCCCTTCCCGAGCCCCATTCACTCCACTCGACCTCTCTGCAGACAGTTGAGCCGACATCTCGTGGGACTGTGGGTAGCAGATCAACCTCCCGCTATGGCTATGCTGACAAGAATACTGGTATGTCCTTCCCTCCTCCCCTTTGTGTCCTCGTGTTATACACGATCTCTCTGCGCGCTAACTTTAAAATATATATTATTAATGCAAGAATCGTATGCTGACTTTCTAGTAGAAAATATATATCTCTATGTGAATCAATAATCAAATAACTATAATTAAGCATGAATATCATAGGTTAACACAGTTATAGTCGGCACATTACTATACATCGAACACACACACACACACACATACCTACACATACACGCACACCTACAGCCGAATGGATTACTGCAGTACCTAAACAGCGATGACAAGCCATCCGATAGTGAAGTAGACCGTCTGCACATCAGGGACAACCTCAAGATAGCCTCGGATGATAAACAACGTCACGATCAGAAGAATCCTCATTGGCTACTGGTGGAGAGACAGATTGAAGGACTGCTCGTTCATTGGAGGACACGTATCGCTGGCAAGAATAAACCTGTTAGCACTAGCACCACTACTGGTCATTAGCACTAGCACCACTTAACCACTTATCATTAGCACCACCACCACTTAACCACTTAACCACTTATCATTAGCTCCACCACCACTAAACCACTTATCATTAGTACTAGCACCACTTAACCACTTATCATTAGCACCACCACCACTTAACCACTTAACCACTTATCATTAGCTCCACCACCACTAAACCACTTATCATTAGCACTAGCACCACTTAATCACTTATCATTAGCACCACCACCACTTAACCACTTAACCACTTATCATTAGCTCCACCACCACTAAACCACTTATCATTAGCACCACCACCACTTAACCACTTGTCATTAGCACTAGCACCACTTAACCACTTATCATTAGCACCACCACCACTTAATCACTTATCATTAGCACCACCACCACTTAACCACTTGTCATTAGCACTAGCACCACTTAATCACTTATCATTAGCACCACCACCACTAAACCACTTATCATTAGCACCACCACCACTTAACCACTTATCATTAGCACTACCACTTAATCACTTATCATTAGCACCACCACCACTTAACCACTTATCATTAGCACCACCACTTAATCACTTATCATTAGCACCACCACCACTTAACCACTTATCATTAGCACCACCACCACTAAACCACTTATCATTAGCACTAGCACCACTTAATCACTTATCATTAGCACCACCACTTAATCACTTATCATTAGCACCACCACTTAGCCACTTATTATTAGCACCACCACTTAGCCACTTATTATTAGCACCACCACCACTAAACCACTTGTCATTAGCACTAGCACCACTTAATCACTTATCATTAGCACCACCACCACTTAACCACTTATCATTAGCACTAGCACCACTTAATCACTTATCATTAGCACCACCACTTAACCACTTATCATTAGCACCACCACCACTAAACCACTTATCATTAGCACTAGCACCACTTAATCACTTATCATTAGCACTACCACTTAATCACTTATCATTAGCACCACCACCACTTAACCACTTATCATTAGCACCACCACTTAATCACTTATCATTAGCACCACCACCACTAAACCACTTATCATTAGCACCACCACCACTTAACCACTTATCATTAGCACTAGCACCACTTAATCACTTATCATTAGCACCACAACTTAACCATTTATCATTAGCACCACCACCACTAAACCACTTATCATTAGCACCACCACTTAGCCACTTATTATTAGCACCACCACCACTTAACCACTTGTCATTAGCACTAGCACCACTTAACCACTTATCATTAGCACCACCACTTAACCACTTATTATTAGCACCACCACTTAACCACTTCGTTAGCACCACCACCACTTAACCACTTAACCACCAACCCACCGAACCATTACTACATAGCAACAACTACCCGATCGCCCCATCGTGTTGAGAAAGAGACGTCAGCGTATTAAAGTGGAGAAGAACTGGAGACTGTTCTATTGGCAGTTTGCACGTGATCACGCTAGATCTGATCTCATCTGGAACGTTAAGGTTACCCCCCTCCCCTTACCCCCCCTACTCCCCCTACTATACATTATCACTACTCCTACTATGCCCTACTAGATGAGGGATGAGCTATTTACCTCCCCACCAATACTATCCCCTACACCCCACCACTACCATCCCCTACACCCCACTCCCACTCTACTACCCCTACACCCCACTCTACTACCCTACTATCCCTACTACCCCCTACACCCCTACTACCCCCTACTCCCCACTCCTCACTCTACTACCCCTACACTAAGCCGGAGCGGCTCGGACTTTTTTTGTTGAAAATTGCTGCACCTTCTAGCATATTATGTTTGGAGTATTTCTGTCACAATGGTATACTTTTTTTTTTTTACATGTAGTATTCGCCGTGAAGTGTAGTGCGCCAGAGCTTTTAAAAATACCTAAAAATATTTGTCTATAGAAAAAATACCGCTATTACCTATATTGAAATCACATGACAATTACATTATAAACCATTATAAACAACTAATTTTCAAATTTATATTCATTTTATTATACTTTTTAACCACGAACCTTCTTACTAATACACCTTTTTATATTTTATATAACCCCAAACCATTTACTAAATGACAAATAACAACATATATGGATATAATCGGCTAATCTTACTGTATAAATAATAACTATAAAGATATTCGAATATGGGATATTGGTACTAAAATGAGATTTTATATATTTATGCTATTATAATAAAATTTGTATAGTTGGAATGCTTATCAAATTCTATAATAGAATTCATATCTTAGTTTTTTTAAATTTTTATTTAAAAAAAAGTTATGACCACAATTGTGAAAAAAAAATTAGTAAAAATGTTTAATTTTGTAGATAGAAATTATGAATGTATTAATTTATTTATAATACATATTATAACATAACTCATTCAATAATGAATATTATATAATGAAATTAACATAATATATATATTATAAATATAGCTATCTAAATATTTATAGAAATAAAAAAAATATCAGCATTTCTGACCAATATGGGGAAAATTGGGATTTTTTTTTTTAATAATATTTTTTTATCTAAAATTAATATAATTTATATTTTTACAAAGCTCTTTAAATTCTATAATATAAGTTGTATCTTGGTTTTTACAAATTTACAAAAGAAAAAAAATGATAGAGCAAACTAATAATTTAAAATTTATAAAAAAATAAGATAAAAAGTAAAATATATTTTAAAAAATTTCTAACGATTTAAATTCTTTAAGGGCAGGCGCTGGAGTTCATCTACACCATGCTATTTATAGCTCTACCGAAAACGCTACTAATAAAAAACTAATAGAGATAATTAAATAATATTTTTTTTATTCAATAGATACTATCCAAATTCATCTATATAAATATATTTCATAAATATAATTAATTTAAAAGTATGAAATAAAACAGTTGAAAAACGGTGAATATTTTTTATTATAAATATATTACAGAATCATTATTAATTTAATTAATATAAAATATAATATAACATCAAGATTTATTTATATTGGTGTATATGTTATACATTTACAGTAAAAATTTCAGTTAAAAATAATATAAATTAAAAAAGTAGTAGGCATTTACATGTGGTTACTAAGTGAAAAAGTAAAAACTGGAGAAAATGACATTCAAAGTTTTTACATAAATAATCATAGATAATATGTACAAATATGCAACTATATAAAATATACAATATAAAAACAAATAGGATTATATAACACATGATTTGTTTATTTATGTAATGCTATTTAATCTATGATCTATGCTAAAATAAATCTAGAAATTTTTAAATTAAACGATTATTCTATAAATCGTAATATAATATTACATATTACAAGTATTTACATAAATACAAAATATATTTATAAATTTATTACTCCTAAAACACTTTATATTGATAGAAATACTCAAAAATATTAAAAAATATTTTAGGATATTATAAATAAAATACAGAACTTGGATAATACATAATAAAAAAATATTGTAAAAATTAAATTATTTATCACATTTTAACTCCAGCGCCTACCCTTAAAAAAACCCTATTATTAATCCAGTCGATTAAAAAAAAAATTTTGTAATAGTGCGTAAACTTTTTTTTTTCAAATATAAAATTTATCATATTTTTACATTAAAATAGTGAATAAATAACCATATTTTATACTATACATTATTTTTTTTAAATTAATTTCATGTAATAGTACACTCATATACTTATGTATATATATTTATGTTTATATTTTTTTATAAATAATTTTTTTTTAATTAAAATTAAAATATTTTGTATTTTTCCAAAATTTCCTGGAAAATCGAAAAAAAATATTGTACAAATATTATCTTATACAAAAATATATAATTAAAACTATAATTGCAGATAAAACTAAAAAAAAAAATGTTAATGATGTTAAATCGAAGTTTCAAATATTTCCTATCTCCTCCATGTTAAACTTCCTATCTCTTCAAGTTAAACTTTAATGAGGTGGCGCACCTCCAATAATTAATTTTTTTAATTTTTTTTTTTGTATTCAATTTAATATGTTATCTAGTTAATATAAAAAAATGTGCAGCAATTTTCAAAAAAAAATTACCGAGCCACTCCGGCTTACCCTACACCCCACTCTACTACCCCTACACCCCACTCTACTACACCCTACACCCCACCCTACTACCCCTACACCCCCTACTAGACTAGGGATGAACTACGTAACTGCATAGAGGATGAGCTAAGGTCATTCGAAGTAGACCGTGACCTCTCCAACCAGGCTCAGATAGCATGGAACCACGTTGAGTTTGAGGTCACCTACAGATGCCTATCCGATGAGATCAGAATAGGAAACTACTACCTTCGACTGCTACTGGAAGAAGATGAAACCAATGAAAACAGTATGATAAAGCAATCGTTAGTGATGTCCTGTCACACATCAATGGTAGCACTACTATTAACTACACTCGCACTTGCACTAGCTCTCTACTATATACTATATAGCACTCGCACTTGTACATTATATAACATTTCATTGTATTCGCACACCATCAGCCATATTTACTACAGTTGTACTTGCTCTTTAAAGTCTAATAGCACTGTCAATCACAGCCGCACTATATACTGTCCACCTACCGCCCATTACTAACCCTGCACCATTACATCGACAGTGTGACCTTCTTCAACGACCTCTACCATCGGTTCTTGACCGCTAAGGTTTCAGCTAAACGTGTGATATGTCTACAAGCCATGGCCATTGTGTACGGACGCTGCCATCAAGAGATTGGACCCTTCAATGATACCAAGTATATCGTCAGTCTTCTAGAGGCTGTTAGTATATCATCTTCTCCTTCTCCTCTTCCTCCCATCCCTGGTACAATCTACATATTTATATATTTTAATAACATTTTCTAATACTATTCTGTAGTTTATATTTTGTTACCCATTTCCATGTTTTATATATACATTTATATTCGATTAATATTACATAAATATATAATAAACTTCAATACTTACCTAACATTAACCTTTCACTACAGTCTACGAATAAAACAGAAAGAGACAGACTGATAATGTTTCTTAACAAACTCCTACTAAACAAGGTATACAATATTCACTTATCAATCTAATATCTAGTGTTTGTTGTATGTGATTTAGTTTGTTTTATTATTAAAGGGCAGCGAAACCTTGTTCACTCTACATGTAAAAGATAGGGCAACAATGGGTCTACTATAAGGCATCATCTCTTAAGATTTAATTTAATTTTTTTAATTTATTTTTATTATGTAGATACTTTATCTACTAGATAGTATTCATATGAATACAAATGATATTGTGCCGATATTGTTAGATGATGGTAAGATTAAGAAAACGAGTATATACTGGATTTTACTAATACGTATATTTTAAAATTCAAAAATATATATATTTTATTGATATTATGTATATTCATATCTATACAATTTATGGATACATTTTTAAATATCTAATGTAATATTAGAAATATATGATATACATACTCGAAAATGTCATAAATGTTCTAAATTGAGGGGAGTTTGAAAAAAGTGAAAAAATGTTATAATTGGTCTGATATATAATAATAATAAATTAATGTTGTTCACAAGCTGATGTTTTATAATTCAAATGTATTATACTTATATTTACTATTAAATAACATGTCATATATCATTATATATGTAATAAATTAAATTTTTATAATTTTAAATTTTAAAAACCGAAGGTTCATTGCATCTTAATAGATGAGTTAAATTAAATATGGATATTAGTTTCTAGATGGCTATTATTTAATAATACAAAAGGAAACTCTTATATAAATTCTATTTAATAACTAATCTTTAAATAATGGTTTAGGTTTAATTTAATCTATTTATATGAAACATACGTACATTTAATTCGTCAGAGCAACGTCAAAGATCTACTCGACACTAACGGAGTGAAAGTAATCGTCGACCTTTTGACCTTGGCTCATCTTCACACCACGAGAGCCACTGTTCCATTGCAGACCAATGTCATTGAATCGGCTCCAGATTCTAAAAGAGAATCCACACCGGAATGGTATTACACAGATAAAGATAAGAAGAGAGAGGGACCCATCAGTTTCGACCAGGTAACCTATGTCCTGTGACCTGTGTCCTGTGATATATTTATAGAATATCTTGCCTATTAGTTATATTATTAATTAATTAGTTAATAATCTAGCATTTATTCAATATATTAATTAGGAACTATACAAATTCATTAATTAATCATTATGATATATTTATTAATTATTATTCTATATATTAATTAATAATCATACTGATACTGCACGCTAATATGATTTCAGATGAAGACCTTATACAAAGAGAAGACCATCACAGCCAGAACGCAGGTTTGGGCTGCGGGAATGGACGGCTGGAGGACCCTAATAACAGTTAGCCCCTTCCCCCCACCCCACCCCCTTCATCTATCAGCACTCGATAATCATTACTATACTATATCACTTTAAATACCTTCCATTCTATTAATAAACTATCAACCTTTGAATCACTGTGTTCTTCCTATAAATATATACACACACATATCTAATAAGCATTACACGCAGATATACAATTCTTAACCTTGACCCCCGCCCCTCGCCTATGTTAACCTTGACCCCCCCTCGCCGCCCCTGTAGGTCGGTCAACTGAAGTGGACATTAGTGGCCCAAACGGACGGAGAAGGAAACGGAGACGCCGTCATGAATGAGACTGACCTAGCTATCCTCCTGTTGAACATGCTGATTGGGGTGTGTCGACTGTACCCTAGCCGTAACCATACCAACGCTATCGTACGACCCATCCCTCGCATCAAGCGTATGCTCTGCGACTCTTTCTGTCTACCTCACATCGTTCAGGTTAGCCCCACTCCCACCCCGTCTGTTCTCTATATACATAGCCACTCTTTTTAGTAGTGGAAAATCAGAATTTAGAGTAAAAATAAGTTATTAGCAATTTGAAAATTTTGTTTTTTACATTGTAATTAATGTGTGATGTATCTTTGGTCTAATTGATATACAAATAATGTAAATTTCTTTGTTATAATTATAATATAATCGATATAAATATAATAATACTATGATAATATGTATGCATAATTTATATAAGTCCATTAATAAAAGGCATTCAATATGCAATGAAATTAAAAGCTCATATCATAAAAGCCTTTTTTGTCCCAACTACATTCTAGTTTAATTGAATAGTTTTACATTTTTTTAATATCTATAGTATAGATCTATCTATACTAATAGTAAAATAATTATGAAAAGATGTTTTTTAATATACGAATTATAATTTGGAATAATTGAAATATTGCATTTCTACTTGTTTAAAGTTACTTATATGGTGATTTATAGATTATTATAATATTATCTAATTCTCAGATATAATATAAACATTAACATTATTAAAAAATATATATTTTACATATATAATAATAGACATGCTTTTATTTTATTTTATTTTTTCACTAATTTTATAACATCCAATACTTCATAATTATATTTGTTAATATTGTCTCTCTGGAATTGTGTATACAAATTCTATTTATATATGGCATAAGAAATTAGGTAGATCGCTTCAGTACTTTAATCTAAACACTCATTTATATACACAAACATAGTAACACAATATATTCCGAGTAAAACGCATTTGAAAAGTCAACAATAAATAAATTCAATAAAATTCAAATAAATTATACACTAATAAAATTATACATTCAGCTAATATAAAATCAATATTAAAAAGTAATAGTTTTAAGTTTTCTTATCAATATATAAATGTTATATTTATATAATTTATATTATAGATATAAAACATTATATAACAATTTATATTAGTTAGGAATGTAGATTTCAAAAAAATAATTTATTTTATAAATCAAATAAATGTAATTGAAATTGTGATTATATTATATATAAAACGGTAACGCATCAAAGTGGGCACATTTTTAAAATTATTTTATTAAATTAAATAAAAATTGTGTACGAAGCATAATATTTCATGGGCTAACTATGGGATATAATGCAGTTATAAAAAACAACATGATAAAACTTAACCCAATAAACTAAACACCCACAAAATATCAATCCGCAAATATATATATACTAAATATTGTTTATTATTTTAAAAAAATGTGCCTACTTTGATGCGGCTCGTATAAAACTTTGTTATAACAATTAATACTTTTTGTTAACATTATGACTAATTAAGTATCCAATCCCAATAAGCTATACAAATTGAAATTCTAATGTTTATTTATTTTATATAGTTTGAATATTCTATTCATAATTTATATATATATATATATATTAATTCGTATATAATATAATCAATAAGAATATTCTAATGTATAGTGATATCATACGCTATGCGCCGCTATAAATTAAAATATTGTATACAGCGTGTAATTCACATCCAACATCGACTACCCTACCCTCTAGTTACTGTTGACCTTTGACCCAGTGATAGTGGAGAAGGTCGCCACGTTACTAACGGAGATCATGTGCGACAACGCCGTAGTCTCTAGACTCTACCTGACCGGAGCCTACTTCTTTGTGCTGATGTACACGGGCTCCAATGTACTGCCCATAGCGAGGTTCCTGAGAGAGACGCACCGACTACAGGCATTCAGAGCTGACGAGGTTAGCAATAGTGTGCGCCTTTAGTGCAGAAAGTGGATAAGCTATTGATGCACTTAACAATAGTATGCGCCTTTAGTGCAGAGATGTAGTGAGAAAGTGGATAAGCTATTGACGCACACGATGCATGTAAAAGATAGATATGCGAATGGCACTTTTATCGATAAATCAACAAAATGGCATCAGTGATTTCGATTGGATATTAGTCATATTAAATATGTCAAATATTAAAACAGTAGGCTTTTCGTCGATATAGATTAAAGTCACTTCTAACTATATCATGAACTTGCATGTAAAAGCTTTCTTTATATCGATGGTCTAGTGCGGCTATAGCTAGTCGTAGTTTACTGTGTAGTAAAAGATGCTGGTATAACGTGGTATCAGTGTATGTATATAAAGAGAATTATATAAATATCGAGGAGATTCGATATCGTGAAATCTCGTTACTTTTTGTACAAATATTATCAAATGTAATAAATATTTATTTGTAAGGGAAAAACGTTAATTTGTTACTACAACATTTTATAAATCTATTTTTTTTTTATTAAATAATTATATTATATAATTAATTATCTTTCATATACAAAAAAAATATTGATGTTTGCAATATAACTATCAAAATGCGATGTTTTAAGACACCTACTAAATAAGTCTGTCATCTTCTAAATAATTTATAAATAAATAAAATAATAATTATTGTAAAATACTGTCTTGTAAATGCATTCCATATTATGAATATAATATCGATTTAAAAATAATAAAATATGTGAATATCTTTATTTTTTTACATTATTAACTAAATATATAAATGGAACTTTCAAACAATTTTTCCTATTTTAAAATACAAAAAATCCATGCCATTACTTAATTTTATAATTTTACATATTATTTTCATGCAATGTACGATTTCCTACCCATTACATGGTAAAACCATGGTAATTATATATAGATTAATTAATTATTACAATATTTTACATAAACATAAACATATATATATGAGATTATTTAGACTGTAATCTATGTTTAGCTTGTAAATATATTAAAATGATAGTAAAAATTGTGTTTCAAATGATTTTGTTTATATTTTTATATGATATTATTAAAATACCAAATATTTTCTTTAAAATGAATTAAAAATAATTTGTGTACGTAATATAAAATAACCACTTTAAAATATATCATTTAAATAAATTATAATAATAATTTAAAAATAAATTAATTTATTTAATAATCTTCATAATTTAATGAATATAAGATAATTTTTAGAATTTTAAAATCATAAATAAATAATATTATATATACATTTAAATAATCAGCATTCACATTCACTCTTTATTCATAATAACATAATGTGATAAGTTATCGTCTGTTTATATAGTTCATACATTTTTCATAATTTTATTATAAATCTTTAGAACATATTTACTCAGAATAATTATTGTTATCAATTTCACTCATTGAATAATGCTTTAAATTAGTTTAAATTTTCAGATAATTTATAATATATATAATTACACAATATTTGCATTTTTTTTAATCTAATAATTAGTCACATTTAAAATATTCATAATTGTATTGTTTATTTTCATAATAATAATAATTTATTAGTTAAATATAATTTATATTAAATATTTTCTTTCATATTCTATAAAAAATGCAATATTATATATCTGTGTAATATCTATCTCGTTAAATGCTGTATTGAATAAATAAAGTTAATAGACCACTCTTTTTCTAATTAAATACATTTAAAAATCTATTTATAGAACCTATCCTTAAGGGGGCATGCAAATTTTCCAATAAATATAGCAATAATATAATTCACCATGTTAAAAGATAGGAGAAATAGACATTGAGTATTTGGTATATGGTTCAATTTCTTATCTATAGTTTTGTATATATAGCTAATAAATACGGCATATAAAATGCAATAAAACAATAAAACAAAATTCTATATAAATATATACAAGTAGTTTATAAATTTATAATAATATACATATCACATATAATTATAAATTATTAGATATTATTCTAAATAATGTCATATATATTGTATTTTTATAAATTTATAAATTTCATTTTATTGTTTTTAATCTATATATAAATATATTTTCGATGTAGAAGGTTTTATTGAATATTTGTTGATAAATGTTTTAGTAACATTACTTAAGGTGTGTTTTTGGTCAAACACCTGTGGTGCGCAGTTAGTAGAAACAAATATCGAGTGTTTTTCGTCAACCACTAGTGCAATAACTAATACAAGTATGTATGTATGGATATATTTGTATTTAAATAACATTAAATAACATGCATTAAATATATATATATATATATATATATATATATATATATATATACATACATACTTGTACTAGTAAATATAATGTAATACATACTTGTATATATATATATATATATATATATATATATACATATACAAGTATGTATTACATTATATTTACTAGTATATATATATATATATTATATATTATTATATATATATATATATATATATATATAATATAATAATAATATAATATTTATTATATATATGTATGTATGTATGTGTGTATATATATATATATATATATATATATTATAATAATATAATAATAATATAATATATAATATATATATATAATATATATTATATTATTATTATATTATATATATAATAATAATATATTTATATATATATATTATTATTATATACATATATGATGTATACATACATACATACATACATACATACATACATACATACATACATACATACATACATACATACATACATACATACATACATACATACATACATACATACATACATACATACATACATACATACATACATACATACATACATACATACATACATACATACATACATACATACACGCATACATACACGCTAACATACATAACTTCAATTTAATTTTTGATAAATAAATTCGCGCATATCTAAAAATAGCAATAACGTCACAATTGTGATGTATTTTATGATTCATTTCATGGGCGGAGCTTATTATGCGTGCGTTCAAAGCTTAGAGCTAGAGAAAGTTCTCTCTGGATCTATGATACACTAGTGTAGCGCAGATGGCAAGTGCTGTGGTACGAATAAATAGCACAACCAGACGTGTTTTGTAACAGTTGGATTTTTACATGCAGTGAATACGAATTTCTCGTACACCTGTGGTTTTTCCACCTGTGGTTGTTACACCTGTGGTTGACCAAAAACACACCCTAAGTAGAGTAAGATTGGAAAAAGTGGAAGGTTGAAAAATAAAGTAATATTTTTTTTGTATATTTACAAGCTAAACATATATTTCAGTCTAAATAATGCAATATATATGCTTTATGTTTATGTTTATATACAATAGTATAATAATTAATGTATCTATATATAATTACATTTCCATTGC
Source organism: Osedax fenrisi (assembly GCA_964019155.1). Lineage (NCBI taxonomy): Eukaryota > Metazoa > Annelida > Polychaeta > Sabellida > Siboglinidae > Osedax > Osedax fenrisi. The sequence goes on from OZ025242.1 coordinate 6,101,694, forward strand.
AGGAGGTTTTATCAATAAATCGTAGTTTAAATGTAAATAAAATGGAAAATTATACAATAATGTAATGGCGTCAATTGTTTGTATTAGAAAACAGTAAAAAAACATTTGAAAGCACCATATATATATTTAATTCATGATGTAAACAAACAATTATATTTCCAAATTGTATTGAGTTTTTAAATTTTTAAAATCGATCTTATATATAAAAATGGAATGAATTTCCCTAGTATTTTACAATAGTTATTATTTTATTATTTTTATTTATTTACAAATTACTTAGAATATGACAGACAGTAGGTGTCATAAAACATCACATTTTTATAGTTATATTGCAAATTTCTTCAAGATTTTTTTGTAAATGCACGATAATTAATTATATAATATAATTAATTAATAAAATAAAAATTTATTTATAATTTTTTTTAGAAAAAAAAGAACTTCGCATGCCCCTAAAGCAATATTATACATGCACATATATGCATTACATACTCATTGATCGTAACATTACTGAATAACCTTTACATAGAAATTAGACCTACTGCAGAGAAGCATCCTGGGTAGAATGCTACCTGCGGCTATGGTCTGCTATCTAGATAACTACGAGTCTGATTTGTTTGCTGAGAAGTATCTCGGTGAGTTTGACACACCCGAAGTTATCTGGAGCATAGAGATGAGGTAAGGTGCCCCCTTGTTACCCCCACTCCCCCCATTCCTACCACTAGAGATTAGGTAAGATGCCCCCCTGTTACCCCCCGCTACCCTTCCTACCACTAGAGATGAGGTAAGGTGCCCCCCCCCACTCTCCCCCCGCTACCCTTCCTACCACTAGAGATGAGGTAAGGTGCCCCCCCCACTCTCCCCCCGCTACCCTTCCTACCACTAGAGATGAGGTAAGGTGCCCCCCCCCACTCTCCCCCCGCTACCCTTCCTACCACTAGAGATGATGTACGTTGATGCCCCCTCCCCCCACTCCCCTTCCTACCACCCTACACTACACTACACACTACCTCACAGACGTATGATGATTGAGAAGATAGCAGGACATGTAGCTGACTTCTCTCCATCACTGCAGAGTAACACTAAAGCCCTGTACAAGTATTGCCCCATTGCTTTGATCACGTTAGTCCATCACTACCATTCATTAACTCTTTAGTTATGTGTAGTACTTGCATGTATATATCATCATTAATATGAATTCTAATGACTGATACCTACCTGTAAGGTATCCGCAACTGGAGAATGAGTTATTCTGCGGCAATTACTATCTGCGACATCTTTGCGACATAAGCAAGTTCCCTGATTGGACGATTAAAGAGCCCGTTAGTAACCACATTGTTATCATACATGTCATCATGAATGTGTTGGTTATAATTATCAATATAATTGTAGTGCAAATAAATTTCCTAGATATATCATTGCTGCATTACTAAAACTCGACTATACAATTTAATGTATTTATAATCTAAATTTCATGAGATAAATTTAATATCTCTGTTATAATCCTTGAGCGATTATAATTATTATTATTATTTTCTACACCAATCAGAACTTCATTGCAGATATTGAATGTGACTAGATCATGTGATTAGATCGTTACGGTGTTCACTTTACTATGATCTCTCTCTGATCTCTTTTAGATTACGTTATTGAAAGCAATCCTTCTCGCATGGAAGCTAGAAGTGGAGAAGAAACCATCAAACATGTCTATAGATGTGGCCTACAGATGTTTAGGTCTCAACGTCACTAAAACCAGGTACCGTACCATGTGACCTTCGTGTACTCACCATGTGACCTTCGTGTACTAACCATGTGATTATTATGTAAACATTTGTTACAGATATCCAGAAAATGTGATTAGAAAAGCTTATTACAAAATGGCACAGAAATACCATCCTGATAAGAATCCAAATGGCAGAGTAAGTAGTAGTAGTAGTAGTAGTAGTAGTAGTAGTAGTAGTAGTAGTAGTAGTAGTAGTAGTAGTAGTAGTAGTAGTAATATGATGACCTACGCTACAGGATCAATTTGAACAAGTCAACCAAGCCTATGAGTTCCTGTGCAGCAAATCAAAAGTCACGGAGGGTCCCGATCCTCTGAACATTGTGCTGATACTTCGTAGTCAGAGCATCCTCTTCAGTAGATATCACGACGGTAACGTACCCCCCACCCCTGACCCCCCTGACCCCCACGTGATCTCTACTCTCTCGCAGATCTCTCTCCCTACAAGTACGCAGGCTATCCAGCCCTGATCACCACCATACGAATGGAGACTAAAGATGATCAACTGTTCTCCAAGGTGGCGCCACTGTTGGCTGCCAGCGCCGAGCTAGCCTACCATACAGTGAACAATAGTCCACTTAACGCGGAGGAGTTACGTCGCGAAGGTGGCTTAGAGGTCGGTACCCTTAGAGGTCATCTCTCCCTCTCTCCCCTACCGTTAACACCCACCACCACTACCGTTGATTACAGCTACTTCAAGAAGCTTTCAGCAGATGTGTAAGCGTTCTATCTGCGTCCAGTAAACAAGAGGATATGGCTGTAGAGGTTAGAGGCTGAATCACTCGTCACACTAGTGTACATCTAAATAATAAGCACCCCTTCCATTTCACTAGCTACATGTTTTATTATAACTATTATTTTATTACACTTACAGAATTGTTTTTACTATTATTAAGAATCTAAACAAACTCTTATTATTAGCGTCTAAGTTCTCTCGTTCACGATACCGTATAGTATGACCGTGTGTCGGTGTATAACCCGCTTGACATGATTGACAGGTGTGTTCGCACGTCGCTCAATGTTATTCCGTCGCTAGTCAATTTGAGGCGTGTCGCGAACGCATTCAAGAGAACCCGGCGATAATCCGCGATCTCGTCAGAATACTCTACTACCGAGTAAGTACCTCGCCCCCTGTTGACCTCTACTGACCTCTAATGACCTCTACTGCCCCCTTGCGTAGAACATCTCTCGTCTGTGCGTGATGGTTACGCAATGTGTGACCTCGTTCAGCGCAGACTCTTGCCTTCAGTCCAGTCTCCTACACAACGGGGTGCTGTGGCATCTGCTGCTGTTTCTCTTCCACTACGACTACACACTGGAAGACGGAGGTGTTTCTAAGAGCGAATCCACCAATGAACAGGCTAGTCTCCCCCCCACAGTATCACTGGGTCTCCTGTACTGTTTGCCATAATTATATAGAGGCATTTATTAACAAATATTTTTTAATTTTAAGCATTAACCAAGACATGATGTTCTCCGCTCACTATCTCTGCAATGTTACTATTTATACTCCATGCTAGATACTTTTCAGTGATATATTTAATTATGTAGATCTTTGAATCAAACAAATCAAGGATATTTATTTATTTTACGAATATAATACAAATTTATATATAAATTAGGTTTGAATTGAACAATTTTTTTTTATATTATTTATTCGATATTCCATTTAATATAATGTGTATTCATTTATAAAATGAATTTAATATAATCATATTGAAATTATTGATTTAATATCAAGTTTTTACATTGATTGTTGTATCAAATCCAAATGCATACTCCTGATACGATAAAATCACTCAAGCGGAAAATAAGTTTCACAAAATAGCAGACGTTCTATCCTCGCTATAACCAATATTAACTGCTACTAACGATGATGATAATGATTGACAGGAGGTATCAAACACTCTGGCCAAGATGTCCGTGAGAGCCTGTGCTACATTGGCTGGGTACGGAAGTGTTCCAGAGAATCAAGCCATACAATCATCTCTATCTTCCATGTTGACTCCATATCTAGCTAGGAAGATGTCGAGAGAGGATCCTGCTGAGGTTTGTATATCTCTATATCTCTCTCGTTCTCTCTTTCTCTCTCTTTCTCTCTCTCTCTCTCTCTCTCTCTCTCTCTCTCTCTCTCTCTCTCTCTCTCTCTCTCTTCTCTCTCTCTCTCTCTCTCTCTCTCTCTCTCTCTCTCTCTCTCTCTCTCTTTCTCTCTCTCTCTATCTCTCTCTTGTATTTTTGTCTCTCTCAATGTATGTCTCTATCCGTATGTATATCTCTATATTTATGTATATCTATATGTCTCTCTCTCTGTATGTATGTATCTCTCTTTCTGATTTATCAGCTTATATCACTGTCTGTATGTCTGTATGACTATCTCTCTCTCTCTCTCTCTCTCTCTCTCTCTCTCTCTCTTTCTCTCTCTCTCTTTCTCTCTCTCTCTCTTTCTCTCTAACTCTCACTCTCTCTCTTTCTCTCTCTCTCTCTCTCTCTCTCAATCACCCGATACTAAGCCTACTCCATCACGTTAGGTTCTGAAACTACTGAACTCCAACAGCGAGAATCCCTACTTGATATGGGACAATGCCACCCGAGCAGAACTCATGGCTTTCCTATCAGAGCAACAACGTAGTCATATCAGAACGGTTCTATCTCCCTTATCTCTTCCTTATCTTCGTTGTAACTAATCGAGTGTAATCTCTCCAGGGTCAATGCGATCAATCATTCGGTTCAGAGTTTGTGTTCTCGCTTCACGCTAAAGAACTTATTATCGGCGATATATTTGTGAGGATCTACAACGAACAGCCATCTTTCATCTTAGAGGTTAGAGTTCACCAACGATATGTACTTGGCTTCAGTGTTATGATATACAGCTAGCCGTTTTAACTTATCGCATTATTATATAAGTGTAATATATCGGCCTGATAAACTGTAAGCCCGGCCATGTTAAAACTGCAGCCTCAACATGATTCATCATTATAACCAGCTGCCAATATCTGAATTCATCAATCATCATAGATTATATAATGAATAATGTTTATTTTACAGAATTCTAAAAAGTTCACCGTAGAGCTATTGGATTTCCTGGGAAGCGAAGCAGAGGTATTATTAACAATCTCCTATTGTCTTTGATCTCGTATAATACAGCGCCGCCGCCACCCCCTTCTAGTATCTGCATTCCATGAAGAACCTGCCATCATCGTCTAATAGCAGCAACGCTTCCATGATATCTGGCAATAGTTCACCCGCTGGTAAATCAATGGCGTCCATGTTCAACGGTGGTTCCCCATCCTCCATGTCAGCCTCCCAGATGAACAAGATGGGAACGCTGATTGGTATGGCGACGCCCATCACTCGACTAGACTCCGCCTCCTCCTCCGTCTCCTCCCCCGGTGGTAACGCCTTCCCTCAGCCCCCCAAGAAACCCGTGAAACCCACCAAGACCTACCAGCAACGCTTGGTAGGGGTTGAGTCGGCCCTCAATGCACTGAGATACGTCATTAAGAATAATAACGGTTACTATCTCTTTGTTCTCTAGTCTATGGTCGTGTATAGTAGCTGAAATAGTGTTTATTATTTAAGTTAACCTAAGGTTTCTCCCGTATGTTTAATATATTCAATTTTAAAATTATATATAATGCAATTATTTCACTTTATACACTTTAATTGTACGTAATACTAAGATGTATTATAAATATACTACTAGATTGTATATATAATTAATATACATAAATATATTTACAAATGATTATTATATATATATATATATATTATTTGTATTAATTCATTGCATGTCATTCATAGCTAAATCATATAGTGGTTTAAGGACCTGTAGAAATCCCTATGGTTTTTATATCGGTGGTATCCCATTATTAATTATGTATTATATAATGGTTTATTTGTTCATGTTGTTATAATCACTGAAATATACAAGTTAAAGATTCTATAGAATTTACTAATATTTAAAATAAAATATTTAGAATATATTATTGATGTTATCAATTTGTTCGTATTTAAATTATAAATTATACGTTAAATACGTTACTTTTTTGCAATGTTTTTCGATAAAATTCATATTCATTTATAGTTTTCATATTTCAATCTACTATATACATATTTATTATCAGAAATGATTTAACATAATAATGATCATATATTTCATACATTTCCAGTATAATATATAAATATGTATCTATTTAGCAAATATGTATCATAAACAAAAACGTAAATATTTTGTGACAGTATTTATTAAATCACAAGGCATAAGTAATATTTTCAATACCTAACATTTTTCTGACCTTGACTAATCGATTTAAAATTTCACAATAATTTAAAATACGAAACTATTATGAATATTTGATATTATCGTAAGACATTGAGAAATGGTATTTATATCATGTTTTTACATACTTTCAATTATAAATTATCCTTTAATATAATAACAGTAACTAACATTATAATATAGGAGTTGAAATTCAATGCATCGGCCACTTCCGATTGCTGTTCTCGTTACTGATGATCGAAAAGTCAGCCAAAGTGCAACGCTATGCTTTAGAGGTCATTAGTTTAGTGACCTCTACGCAGGAATGTATAGACGATATCGCCGCCTCGAATGTTCTAGGTTCTTTGCTGCCGTTGTTCAAACAGCTCGAAGATGGTTTGTCTACAACAATACCGCTACCACTACTACTACCACTACTACTACTACTACTACTACTACTACTACTACTACTACTACTACTACTACTACTACTACTACTACTACTACTACTACTACTACTACTACTACTACTACTACTACTACTACTACTACTACTACTACTACTACTACTACCACAAACAAATACATTGCAGGTCAGATATTATTATTAAACACATTAAGTAGTCTCTGTTTCAACACGCAATTATTAAAAGAAGCTATGCATAAAGGTTATTATATAGCCTCCCCTCACCTGCCCTACCCTCACCTGCCCTACCCCATACCTGTCACATGTTCACCCCCTCCTCCACCCCCTCCTCATTAGGGATTCTGATCTATCTCCTCGACATCTTCTGTAATAGTAAAGACCCGAAAGTACGAGAACAAACAGCTGAACTCTTCTCAAAGGTTTTCCATCCCAACCCACCACATTAACACCCCATATTCACCCCCTACCTACCCCCCGTATTACACCCATTAACGCCATGTATACACCAGCTTTCTCCCCATATTCAACCCATATTCACTACCTATTTAAAAGTATATATATAAAACTTTAATAGTTAATATATGTTAAATAATACATTAACTATACTATTCCTTCTATACACACCTAAATGAGACTAGCACAGACCATCTCTATATGTGAAATATTGTAATAGGTGACTCTATTCGTAGATTTATGTATAGAAAATAGCAAATATAGTTTTTTGATACAATCATATCATTGATTATTTCAATAATAGCTTATATATTAATATCTTATATTTATTTAATAAAATTATTATTTTATTATAACATATTAATATAACATTGAAAATATATATTTGAATAAATCATTTTATTATATGAAATATAAATGTTCACGTAAACAATACATTTTCATGCAAACATAACTAAATCAATGGTGTTCTTTGTATTACTACTATTATATGAATGATATTTGTACATGTTTACAGTAGTTCAATAACACTGAGATATTTAATCAGAAGTGCCTATACTTAAACATGCTAAACATATATGTGAACATGTTAACACCACTACCTATATCATAATTGTATCTGTTCTTTATTTGCCTATATTGAAATGCATCTCTAAAGTTCTCTAATTAAGTTGAACCCGTTTCCTATAGCTGTTATCGGATAAACTAGTCGGACCTAAGATAAGAATCATCATTAGCAAGTTCCTGCCCATCATATTCATGGATGCTATGAGAGACAATGCAGAGTCTAGTGTTCACATGTTTGAAGGTCATTATATCATTAACAAAGCTACTCATTTCTTATCATCATTTAATATATTATGTAACAATATCATATTCGTTTGTTCCCTACATCATCATAAAATCTTACAACACATTTATTTTATATTTTTCAAATGTTTAAAATATCCATTATAATTTGTTAATGAATTTAATAATAATAATGCATTATCCAAATATTTAATAGCAATATTTCAATTTGTATAATATACTTACAGAATAATAGATATAATTAATATAATCTATATTTTGTTAATCTTATAATTTTTTTAAATATTTCGAATTAGTATGACATATTAAATTTGAATATTCATACTTATCTAAAATTATCAGTTTATATTTATTTAATATAACTAGTTTATTAATATTAATAAAAATTAATATATTAATTAGTGTAAAATGATATATTATGTTATTAAAATCTATTTATAATTATGTATTACTATTATTATCTTATAGAATAATAATATACTATTATTAATATCTTTTATAAATATATTATTAAATATTAATGTGATGAATACTATAATTATAAAATATAAAACTTTTGTACCTTTTTACTATTTAAAATGATAAATATATAAAAATCTTTGATATGTATAATGGAATATATATTATATCTCTGATGAATTAGTATTAAGATTAAATATCAATTGAAAGCAACATCTGTTTACTTAATACTTCTGTATACTTACATCGATAGTAACTTAGTTACATCGTAATATCACCTTCTCACTCTGTCATCTGATAGGTTGTCATGAGAATCCAGAACTCGTATGGAACGACGAAGCTAGGAAGAAGGTTTCAATGGCAACAACAAAGATGTCTGACAGGTAGTCTATCTATCTTTCTGCCACCGCCCCTCTCTCTTTCTACCCTAGCTTCCTATCTCTCTGCCACCGCCCCTCTCTCTTTCTACCATAGCTTCCTATCTCTCTGCCACCGCCCCTCTCTCTTTCTACCCTAGCTTCCTATCTCTCTGCCACCGCCCCTCTCTCTTTATACCCTAGCTTCCTATCTCTCTGCCACCGCCCCTCTCTCTTTCTACCCTAACTTCCTATCTCTCTGCCACCGCCCCTCTCTCTTTCTACCCTAGCTTCCTATCTCTCTGCCACCGCCCCTCTCTCTTTATACCCTAGCTTCCTATCTCTCTGCCACCGCCCCTCTCTCTTTCTACCCTAACTTCCTATCTCTCTGCCACCGCCCCTCTCTCTTTCTACCGTAACCTCCTATCTCTCTGCCACCGCCCCTCTCTCTTTCTACCCTAGCTTCCTATCTCTCTGCCACCGCCCCTCTCTCTTTCTACCCTAGATTCCTATCTCTCTGCCACCGCCCCTCTCTCTTTCTACCATAGCTTCCTATCTCTCTGCCACCACCCCTCTCTCTTTCTACCCTAGCTTCCTATCTCTCTGCCACCGCCCCTCTCTCTTTCTACCCTAGCTTCCTATCTCTCTGCCTCCGCCCCTCTCTCTTTCTACCCTAGCTTCCTATCTCTCCATCCTCCCCCCATGTATTGAGATCTACAAGCGACACTGGTAACCTCATACACACACCCACACACATACATTATGCTGATGTGCTATTACAATGTTCCGCGAAACACCGAAGAAACATCTTTTATTATAATTATTATTTGTAACATTATTATTTGATGACACTAGATAATTGTTCCTACCACTATGGAAGTATCTAAATATAGTCTAACTATTGTTATTATGATCGACAGATTCTACAACTCTCAAAGGAAAGATACGCAAGTGAAGTGGTCTTTACCAGCATCTGCAGATGGAGGTATCAACATCCTTATCACTTACCCATAATGCACCTCTGTAAATATCTATTAATAACTGCATACCTATATAAATAAGCAAATAACACCGAATCACTACACATCAAGTGAATCTTGCTGAATCATTGCTGATAATGTTTACACTGTAGATGCAACAGTATACGGCTCAATACAAGGGGAGCCGATGGTGGCTGGAGTGTTCCTGCGGCTGTTCATCTCCAATCCCGGTTGGGTATTGCGGAGACCTAAAGATTTCATCACGGAACTCTTTGAGAAATGGACGCAGCTCTCTTCCACTCAACAAAGCAACGTCAGTTCCGAGTACCATGTTCATTCCCACCTGTCATTGTTTCTATCTTATATCTAAATGTGCGCTAATGTCAATGTGTTTCATTCTTTGAAAGTTACAAACTAAGGGCTTGTGTTTACACTGTAAATATCTACAATGATAAATCTTCGTACATTTCATACATCTACGACACACAATGAAAAGTGGTCGTAGATTTCAAATCTGCGACGATTTTATTTACTGTATAAACACTCCCCTAATCGATAAATAAATCAAATATAAAACATAATCGACTGCAAATGTAACAACTATGATACCTCTACGGTATTAACCTCTACACGACCTCTAACCTTTAACACCGATAACAGAATGAAATGCTCGAGACCGTAACCACGGCGATTGTCCTGTTCGCGAACTCTCAGTCGGCCATGTTGGATCAGATACCTCAACTCGGCTATATGCCACGCCTCTTTAAACCCATGACCTCTGTGACCTCACACAATAGGGGTAATACCGCCGCCATACGATCTGCTGTTCAGATCATCAATCAACTAGCTAATAATGACGTTAGTAGTTCACCACTAGAGGCACCACTAGTAGTAGTGGAGGAAAGTAGCCAGTAGCCGCCCTCCTTGTTATATAATGTTCAACTATTCTACTTATTGTCGCTTAATTCCGGTCATATTTACAATTGACGATATGGTATCCGTTTAAAATCAATATCATCAAATAATATTATTATTTTTTTAATTAAAATATTTTTAATATTTATATAAATATGATATTTACCTTATATTTTATGACATTTTTTATTATAAACATTACACACTCTTTTGTGTTACAATATTTTAAACAATAATAATTGACAAAATTTGTAAAACAAAATTTATATTAGTTATTTTACTTTTTTAATTTAAATACCTAATAATATCAAAATATTTATTATTAACAATTATTTTTAAAATCATATTTTGTATTACCTTGTTACAAAAAATATATCAGAAAATAAAATAATCATTAAGAAAATATTATATTGATTCTTCTATACATTTTTACAATTTAAAACCTGAATGGAATGTAATTACTTATTTATTTACATATATAATTCAAATAATACATAGTAAATATAAATCAATGAGATGATAATATTTTTACGATAAGACAATTTCCACTATTTTATTTCTTAATTTTTACTTATTTTCTATTGTTTTTTATAAAAACTTTTTATTTATAATATTAGTTATTATTAATTTTATTTATTGTTGCTATTATTAATATATTAATGTGTTTATTTAATATTATATATATATATATAATATTTTATAAACATAGCCAATTAATATATAAATAATCTGATATTAATTTCATATTCTCAAAGTAGTATTATCTTTTGTTAACAAATCTGAGGGCATAAATCTGGGTATACAGATTATAATTGTAAGTATAATAGTATGTATAATAACCTTGATTATTTCTCAATAAATTTAATTTGTTAATTGTAAGTGAATTATAAATTATACAGGTATTATGTTATACACAATATTATGTTTTTTTTAAATTAATTTATAACAAAAATTTTTTTACACATGTATATTCAAATTATAATATTACATAAAAAATGTATATCTATAGTTACAAATTAAAACATAGTTTAAAAAACAGGCGGATATCTATTATAACCATGGATAAATAGAATTCTTCTTATGTATTTACATTAGCGTGCATGACGGATTAATAACAAACACGAATGATTATGAATTAAATAATCAATTTTTTAAATCGGTTTAAATAATCTTCTCTAAAGAAGTCTTCTCCTCGCATTACCTACCAACACACCCACACACCCACACACCCACACCCACACATGCCTCCTCTCACACACACACACACCCATACATGTCTATCTCACACACCCACACACCCACACATACACACCCACACATGCCTCCTCTCACACACCCACACACCCACACATGTCTATCTCACACACCCACACACACACACCCACACACACACCCACACCACGTTCACCTCGTAGATCTGCGTTCAAGCGATCAGTCAATGTCCGTGCATGCAATCCCTGAAAAGCGCTATGAAAGTGCGGCCCGACGTTCAGGCTATAGTCTGTGAGACTATGATGCGACTGTTCCGTACCTCTGACGACGACCTCATCGCTCAGGTTATGACCCCTCGACCCCTGAGAGGCCTTAGTATGGCAATTGTTAGACTGCAGTAGCGGAGAGGTGAGGCTTAGTAGTGAATTGCTAATATTTTAGAATGAGAGTCGAGGCCGTAGTATGTGAATTGTTAGATTGCTGGTAACGTTGATAGGTGGTCGTCGTCGTTATATACTCCTATGTCGATGTTCAATGATGCGTGACTGCCTATTTAATACGCAAACGAATATAAATTTAATGCGAATAATGGACCGTTCCGTATATCGTGTTTACGGGGGAGTCAATCAATATAACAATATAACGATGACTACTACGACACACTTGACAGGCGCTCGCCTGCAATATGATAGAATACCTGATGGAGATGTTGAACAGCTCGTCTATTTCAGCCTCCAGTTCCGACTCGAAGTCTACTCAAACTGCCGCCAAAGCTCATATCGTGAAATCATTGAAATCTATGTTGAACAGCCTCAAGTACGGGGAACAGGTAACTACTCCCCACCCTCTCACCACCCTCTCACCACCCTCTATTATTCATCCATCCTATATTATTATTATTTAAATACCATCCCTTGTAACACTTTCAATAGTATTGATCGTATATCTATCTATCTATATATTACGGAAGTGTTTTATAAATAAATAGAATTTCTATCTCTCTCTTATCTAATCTGGATCTCACTCTTTCTCACTGTTTCTCTCTGTTTCCATCTAATCACCTATACCACGACCACCGCTGCCTACAGATACAAGCAATATTAAACAAATACCCAGTATGGGCAGAGTACAGAGATCAGCGACATGATCTATTCCTGAACGATTCCAGTACCGCCGGATATCTCCAAGGTAACAACGCAGCCACAACCCACCCCTCAACCCTTCCTAACCCTCACCCTTACACACCCCCCTACACCCCTATACCCTACACCCTACAGGTCCAGCCACAGCCGGTTACCTCACCGCTTCTGCAACTCACAAGTCAAACAATGTTCCACCGCCGCCTTCTTTTTAACGGCAACCTGAACTACAAGTATTCAAGCCGCCGCTGACGCCATAGAAACATGCGATAACCATTGATTACCACCACATTACTACCACATACGTAACTTGTATATTACCAAGTGATTCACCAAATATATGAATATTCAATAACATATTATTATATAATAGAAATAAATATATAAATGAATATTCTCGTTTTTACACTTTTATATACTAATATTGATATTTGAAATGTATCATCATTGATTTATATTTTATTATACACAACTGTTATCTCTATATATATCTCTATATATAAATGTTACTTAATACTAACCCTGAGTCAGATTTTCACTCAATATATTTTATTTAATCTAAAATTAATCTTACAATTAAAAAGTAATAATTGATTTTGTATTTAGAAATGTCATGTAAAGGAGGAGAAACTATTTTTATTATTTTATAATTCAGTAGAAATTATAACTAGCAAACAATATATATTATATAATGGAATAGGTTAGATTACATTTAAACTTGACCTTTAACCTACACTTTAATGTATACATGAATCATCAGCATTGATTTAATTAGTCGAATGTCTACAACATTATTATATACTGGTATCTGGGAAATAAATAAATCACTGAAGTATATATTTCAGATTTGAAAGCTCAGAAGGTAACTGATTAAGATGGGAGGTATTCGGTTATTTAGCAATTAACTTATCAATTGAGTTTTATATTGAAAGTAGCTTTTCTTGATATGCAAGGTATAATCATAGAGTTACGATCAAAAAGGACGAGTTGTGTAGAAAAGGTTAAATTTTAAATGTAAAATAAATTTATATAGGCTCATGGGATGTAATGCAACTAAAAAACTAAACCAAATAACCCACAAATACCAATACAATATATATATATATATATACCTTTCACTCGTATTTCAAATGTAACCTCTAACCCTCAACTCGTCCTTTTTGATCGTCTCCCTAATCGTACCATAGATTATATAAATTATATTTTATATTTAATTAGTTGTTTTATTATTTATCATAAGATCTTAAAGATACTAATATAATACATTGTAAACATATATTTTATATATAAGTATAATTCAAATATTATTAAATGAAATAACAATATTTATAGTAACAACAATCCAGTAAACACTAGTTACATGAGACTATGGTCAGGCTTGGATTGATTCTACTTCCGATACTATTATTACTTTCATTACGATTAATATAACATTCATATTTCCTCAACTCCCGTATAATAATAATCATAATATATAATTATATATAAAGAATTATTCAAATAGTTGGGTTATTTATTAGAAAATAATTCCATTTCTAATCAAAATTAATTTTCAATAAATTCTCTATTTTCTTTCAATGTTGACACAGTATCAGTGTTTCGAGTTCAATTCCAAATCTATTTCCATTGCTAACCAATAGAAAATGTACGTTCGAGTGTCTAATAACTAGAAGTCTGCTTTATTTATCAGATTTATTTTTGTGGAACTGGAGTGAGAATCTCTATTCTTAGTAGATGAACTATATCATCTAATGGTCAGAGGAAGTGATTTAGTTACACCAATCTTGGGCATTGGTTATACTTTGTTTTCTATCGAATACCAAACTTTGAGAATCGTTTTTTAAATTGGATGCGACGTTATTTTTAGATAATAAGTTTTGTAACTTATTCTTACTCTTCCAAGTGCTTTTTAGTTTTACGAATGACATCTTATTGTCGATGGATTTATATAAGCAAATATATAGTGGAAATATATAATTGAAAGTATAAACTATGAATATTTGTTAACGATAACATACGTTAGAGAAATAAACAAAGAATAATACGAAATTAAAACGTTTTACGGTTAACTTAAACATGATCGTTAAGATTGTTTAGTCGCGATAGTCTGAATGGCCTATGTTCTGCGATGCTTCTTTATATCGCTCGCGCAAAGTGGTTTACGTAGTCCTACTTTACATCCTCTACTGAGAGACTCTCTTTTACGGGTTGCTTCGTTGATCACCACCACTATACTATATAAGTATGAACCTTTTAGTACTTATTATTAAACTTTAGTGAATATTATAAAATAATTGTATGTATAAGTGTAGTTAGGACGTAAATTTAACGAAACAGTTTATAAAATATTATTTGTAGAAAGGCGGAGGTTCATATTCCTACGTAACTCCATTTTAAATAAGGTGTATCTATATAAATTCACTTCTTTCACTCTGTATAAACGGTCCTGTATTTATACAAATAACTATTATAAAATTTAACATCATTATTGATTCATTATTTTTCAGTTGTTTCTGAATATACATTTTTAGATCTACAATCATTCACTCTCGAATAAAGTTCTTTGATCCTACAAAACATCATAAAGTTAGTTAGTGTGATTAAAATATAGAACTAGGTATTTAACATAGTATTTATTTAAGTTATTATATATGTTGTATTATTAAATTTTGAAATATAGGGTGTGTATATCCTATTAGTATAGTAGCATAGTGCTATAATAGTATAATAATATTAATATATATGTGAAACTTATAGTATATATATATATAACCTATACTATAAGTTATACATATTTACAGTAGTATTATTCAATATATATATATATATATATATATATATATATTTAATTATAATATATATTATATTTATTAATTAATTATTTAATTAGTTAGAATACTATCTAATATCAAGATACCTAAAAACCTCAACAACCGAGATGGTATGATGTATTGTTAATATCATATTAAATAAGTAAAATTGATAATTTTTTTCAAATAACTTTCACTTTTTGTTGATCATTTTGGGGTTACATTTTATATGATGGGTTTATAACAAGTATAATACTATTTTTTTTATCAAACTAGATATTTTCATATCTATGATTTTTACAAAAAATAATTTTTCAATATTACTAAAATCCTTATAAATATAATCGACTCACAATATATCTCAGATAACATTCTACTCAAAATGTTGTTTACAAATGCTAGTTTGGATTGTACCTATGTAAATACATGTATGAATAATTCTATATCTCTAAAAATCGATATCTGAGACACTATTATCAAGACCTCGATATTATAGGAGGTATTGATATTATTCATTACCTTGGATTATCTATAGGAAGGCGGCCGATTATTATTATAAGAATTTCAGAGTTTGAGGTGGGCGGTACTTATATATGCACTACTGCACAATATAAAATAATTTCACCGAATAACGCCTTATAATATATTTTATAGTATCACAATATTTGATAGGCTCACTTGGGGATATATATATATATATATATATAATATATTATATATGTAGTATAGTGGCGTTTACGTATCTACTACTAATCAATTTACTTAGATATACATTAATAAAGAAATACGCGTTTCATTCCTTTATTATAATTTCCTCGTGGTAACCGTCGATATCAGATTATTCGCATACGTCTGCTCGCTTCGACCGCTAGCTCAAAAAAGGAAGTTCACCTTGGAACAATTCCAGATGTCACGCCCACAATATGTTAAGGGGCGTGCCAGATAAATAATAATAATAATACGGTTGGAGTCGGTAGCGCTCCAGAAGCAGGTCGTATCGTGCAGCAGCTCGTCGGTCTCAGTCGTCGTCGTGGTCGCAGGGTGAAGATCGGGATACGTGGTGGGGGAATACGTGGTGGGGGAAATACGTGGTGACGGACTACGTGGTGGGGGACTACGGGGGGGGGGAATACGTCGCAGGGTGAAGATCGGGATACGTGGTGGGGGACTACGTGGTGGGGGACTACGTAGTGGGGGAATACGTGGTGGGGGACTACGTAGTGGGGGAAATACGTGGGGGAAGTTATACATAACATCTCGACAAACACTGACAATATCACTCGCGCCATTATATATTATATATATATGTTAGGTAACATCCATTCTCACAATCATACTGCCTTAATACCCTACCGCGCCGCCAATCTAATATACTCATTTGAACACACATTCATACAAAGTACACTACATTACATATATATATATATATAATATTATATATATATATTATAATATAGATACATTATAAATATATAAATACACTAGAATGCAGAAAAATAAAACCAAACCAAATAAATCAAACAATCCCAAAGTAAAAATTACATTTTTTAAATTCGATAATAATAATCGGCGGCCTTCTTCGAGATTTACAGTCCCTTAACTGTAATATGTAAAATTGTTAACAGTTTATTTTGTGATATTGCATGAATACATTGTATTCATATATAATATGTGTAATGTTAATGATATCTATTTATAATTATTAATTACAGACTAAACTATTTTCATACAATTATTTGTATTCATTGATAATTGCCTGGATAGTTTATGTATAATCTTTGTTAGTTAAACGTAGACAAATATACTATAAATAGATATATTAACTATACATTGGACTATAAACCCTATACAAAAGTACACGTTGCAAAGCAATTATATATATGATAGTGAATCTTCATTTATAATTTTTATACCGAATAATAACATCTTTAAATTTTACTTTTGCCGATTTTTTTTAAATTTGGCATATTTTATTATATTTATATCACGTGACTTATCTGTCAAATAAAATGCAAGTCATTCTAGTTCAAGCGTTCGCTTCATTTTGTATTCTCAGCGCCATGGCTAGTACAACGTTTTCACCATTGACCGACAAAAATGTTGACAAGTATGCTCTACCACTACGAGAAGATGACGACTACCTAGAACCTCTTTTGGATGCAGCTACTATGCGTCAACATTACGATGGTCTTTTCCAGAAGTATACTACTAACTTAAACGGCATTTTAGATGAATGGAGACTGGAGGTAATTTCTTTTGTTTTTTATTAACATTTTATAATTTTATATATTGCGTTCACTATTTTCATTATATATAGCACTAAACGTTATAAACCTTTCATTTATATTACAATATCTCATTAATTGTAAATGTAGTTTACATGTATTGTTATGATAGTTTATTTGAAGCATTCTATCTGGCAACTTTAATGTGTATGCATGCCCGTTACTATGTGTGTTATGCCCGGCGATATTGCTAAATGAATACTTAGTATGATACTATAATAGATACTTCGATTACATCATATTATAATTTGTATAGTTATTTAATTGTATATGCATGTCAGAATTATTTTCTATTTATAGACTTGTACAATGTACATGTAAATAGAAAGGTGGAAATAAATACTCCAATGTATAAATTAAAATAAACAATATTTTAAATTATTTGTTTATATAATCTATTCATAATATATAGTTATAATTAATTATTGTCTAAAAATAATGTTTAAACAACGTTTGGCTCACTATACACGTAGTAATGGTATGTACACAAATAAAAGTTAAAGGAGAAAAAGTAGTCATTGTATGCTTTATGCAATTATATTAACTTGATACATGTAAAATGCATGTGTTATTACTAAATAAATAAATTAATTTAGTAATAACACATGCTTTTTACATGTATCAAGGTTGAATGTAAGTAAATTAAATATGTGAACATACACAATACATATTAATACTATATGTTTTTATATAATGTTATATTGTTAATTTATTGCATAGGTAATTTAAACAAATTTAATTTATAAACACAATTTATTTTGATATTAACAATGATAATATTCACATAGAAACCAAATGATGTGCTTTCTAAAGATTCTGTTGTTAATATGTTGAAAAAGTTGAATACCGTTCCTGAGAAGTATAGAATGCGTGTTCGAAAATTTGCTGGAGGGTTAGCATTTTATTTTAAATTGATTTATTACCAGTTGAATGCTATTTAATTTATATAATTTATATATATTTTCAATAACATAGAATATTATAATTTATAAATATGATATACTTATAAATATTTAAATGAAATATATATATATATATACATGCTATAATCGTTATTTGTATGTTTTCAATACAAAATATATATATACAAATATAAGTAATATAATAATTGTCCTTGACTATTTCGGAAATATACGCATTAAATAATGTGTTATATTAAATCTTTAAGTGATGATAAAAAAACAATGAAAAGTGAAAAATAATTAGTAATATAGTCAACTAGGATGAATATAGGATTATATATTTATAATAAATATTATTGCATATTATTAATAACTTGTTTATAACATATATTATTAATTTTAATTGTTGAAAATATTTTATTCAGGTTTGTTAATCATTTGATGTACTTTAAGAAGATGTCTCCCAATAAAGATGGTGCCCCACGTATACCACAAGGAGAACTTTTGGAAGAAATCAATAAGAAATTTGGTTCATTTGAAAGATTCAAGGAAGAATTTACCAAATCTGCTATGGCTGTATTTGGATCAGGTAACTATATGTATTAATATATCATACTATGCAAGGCCATTTCTTATTGGATGTAAAAAATTCAATACCTGTTTTATTTATAGATTTTCTTAACAATATATTAATGCCTGTTATCCTTGAGGCTTTAATTAGCTATTATGTTATTTATGTATTCATTAATAATATTAATAATATTAATTTAATATGCATCTATACACAGGGTACACTTTTCTCGCTAGAGATAATGGAGTTTTGAAAATTATAAATCATTCCAACCAGGATAGTGTATTATCTGATGGACAACTACCAATTGTAGTATTGGACTTGTGGGAGCACGCTTATTACGGAAAGTACGTTCATAGAAATATATTATCTTTAATTTAATATATTTATCTTTAAATACATATTTAAAGGCATGAAATTAGACGTGCTGCCTACATTGAAGATTGGTGGAAGCTCATTGACTTTGGCCTGGTTGCTGATATGGCTAAGCATTTCAAGTCCACCGGACATGATGAATTGTAGATTAATTATTAATAAATATACTTAAAATTTTATATTTTATTTAAAATGCAATATGTAGTTCCTCATAAATAAATAAATAATAAAAATAGAATATAATACTTGTGATGTAATAGATAATATGGCGGTTTGGTTTATCATTGGTATATAAGTTTATGGATAGTTAATTTTTCCGGCTGTCATAATTGTTTTTTCTGCATCAGGAAACCTGTTAATATAAGAATTTAGTTAATATTAATAAGTTTACTATTAAAGATAAAAATATAATTAATATTATAAATTACTGTTTCAAATCAAATATATTTAATTATGATATTTTAATGGTTTTTTTATATCTAGTTATAATATCTAAGTGATTATAACAATTCAGCAAGTTTCGACTCTTCTTCTGTAGCCCATAAGTATTCGTCTAAAGTTCTCTCCGTGCAACGGGCAATGAACCGTATGAAAGGTCGTACATCTCCATTGTTTGCCTGTTCTAGGCATTCGTAATATTCCTGCATATCAAATATTCATTAATATTCTGTAATTAATTGTAGGAATTAATAATAAATGTAATTGTAAATTTAATGTAAATTGCCTATATAAATATATTGATTTCTTCTTGTAATAAATATAGCAAAAGCATATTCTTTAATATTTATTAGAATCAGCTATTAATTGAGAATATAGATATCACTAAGTAAAGAACATTTAATATACTAAATTCATAAAGTTAATTACTGAATATATATAACAAATAATGTGTTATCGTGATTTTATATTTCGAGATGATTTCTGAATAGTTGTTAAATATAATGTATCTGTATAAAGTATAATCTGTATAATAATGCATCGGTGTCGGGTGCTACCTGTTTCTGTTGCTTCTTGACGGTAACGGGAGGGAAGCCGGCCTGCATGAGGATGAAGTTCATGAGCAGGCGACAAGTGCGCCCGTTTCCGTCGTAGAAGGGGTGTAGGGCGACCAGCCGGTAGTGCGACAGAGCCGCCAGCTCTATGGGGTGTAGACGCAGGGTATCGCGATCGTTCAGCCAATCGATGAATTCGTCCATGAGACGGGGTATCTCGGAGGCGGGGGGTGGCACGTGCGACCCCACGAATACCTGCGTAGTGAGGGGGGGGGTCACTTGTTATTCTACTATACAATTGATACAAATATAAATTATTTTAAGTATTTACCAACAAAATATATACACCTAAAAAAATCAATACTAAATATAGTGTAAATATTGTTAATATTTTCATTTAATATACAAAAAAAACTATAAAACAATCATAAATATAAAAGTTTATAGGCTTTAAAAAATATCTGTTTTGCCTATCTTTTACATGCAAACTTGGAACACCTCTTAAGGTTTGGTGTTTATAAAAGGAAAGCAAATCACATTGACAGTCAGTTGTTACATGGTGTAGATATAAAGGTAGTCTGTCCATATTACTACACACAACACACCCATAGCTAGCTCTCAAGTGTTCTCGTCAACAGTTGCTAGAATGTACTGATAATTACTATAGATCTCGTGTCTCTATATGCATACGTACAGTCACCTGATTGGCTAAGAGAACGTGTGGCAATTAGGGAGGGGATCGGGGGGATATGTCCTTCACACTACAATCTAGGGGGACCTCCTATGTATTGGTCCCCCCCCCCCCCCCCACTTTTACCACAACATTTATTTTGATTGGTCGGTCCCCCCTACATACACACCATCGTTCCAGCGTCCCTAGTGGCAACGTCGAGGATGTAAATATAATCACTGATTTCACGGGTCTTCATTACCGTACGCTTGTGTAATACATGCAATCATTATTCCGTAATGACATCGCATAGGAACATTAGCTTTAATTAGATATTATACAATACCATTTGCACTTTGACACGACGCCCTACAACGACAGTAGACGTCGATACATAAACAAGCTTCGGGGGAGGTATACCAATCAACATGTAGATCGTATATACAAGTGTATGTGATGGTGTGTGTGTAGATTATACATATATTACATGTTGTTTAGATACGGGTACTGTCTACTGAATACCTCTCGGCTTACACTGAAACTATGTTTACAAAACGAAATTGCAACGACAGCGGACTTACATAATCTAGTGACTCGTATCTATTTATAGATATACAGTATAGACACTCGCATTGAACTAATAGCTGAGTAATGTAATGATTGACATTTGTGTGTTGCGTATGATTGATTATGCTATTATGTATGATATGCATGTATGATATATTTAAACATGCATGTAGCATGGTATTACAGTATATTTATACTCGTGATTATGCATAATATCAAGGGCAAGGGCTTTCTATTGAAATTGTAACTTTATAAATTACATTCTATGATTTTTAGTTAGAAATATATAGACTTTTCAGTGGTTACATTTTGTTATCAATGATTGATTGACAAAGACAACAGGTAATTCTATTCGACTGTCGATTATAAATGTGCCTATAATGCATTATGATAAAATATTCAACCATAAAATTGTAATATGCAATATTATACGGGACCAGTTGAAAAATCTTTTAAAATGTATTATATACGATAACAATTCGGCTCAGAATGAACGAACTAAAATGCACGTTGATGTGTACCTAGATTAGACATAACTGATTAATAGGGTCTGAATAACACCAAAGATTTTGCGAAGCAAAGATATAACACTCCTTATCTACGCAACGTGATTAGTATTCATACATCCCGTTGCTAGCAGACACTGACCAGTATGGTCTGAATGACACTGACCAATGTGGATGTAAACAACACCCTGAGCCAATCAGGTAAAACAGTGAAAAGTGAAATAAACACGCAATTTTTTAGGGGATGGCTCGAGTTATTTCACAGTGATGTACTGAGCACACACATCCCCCAGGTGTTTATAGTGTAACTGAGATGTGTGTGTGTATGCGTGTGGGTATGTGTAATACACACTATGTATGTTATTTATTTCTGTGGAGTCCTTTCATCCCATCCTGGAACTTAGATCACATTTTCACTTATAACCATATATGGCTTTAATGTCCCTTCGAAGTCGCTCTCATGTTAAGAGCCGATAATTGTTTACACATGTATGTGCGTATGTGTTTCTATAACAATATCGTAAAGCATGGTGGGCCCAAACTAACAGTAATAGCAGCATAATAGCAACATAACAGCATATTTAATAGCCTAAATGTTTACATTGTGCTATTATGCTGCTATTATGTTGCCATTAAATGTCTATTATGCTCCTATTATATTGCTATTTAAAGTCTATTATACTATTATTATGCTTTTATTAATTTTAAAAGTATATTATGCTGCTATTATGTTGATATTATTAGAATGTAAACATTTGAGGCCATTAAAAACGCTGTTATGTTGCTATTATGCTGCTATTACTATTTGATGGGGCTTACGTGTACCGTGAATGTACCTATGGCGGCTTAATGATCGCTTAAGGGACCTCTGTATTACGCAATATTACGTAATAATGGAGTCATATAAGCGTATATTACTCACGCTATGAAGGGTTGCGCGCATTCATCGCCGTCGTGAGTCATGTCGGTGCTATGAATCATACTGTTTATACATATACACCTAGACTATAGTACTAGTAGACGACCCACTTCGGGTCAGATAAGTAGATCGCGTGAATAGAGGTAGACGTAATAAACT
The DNA here is from genome assembly GCA_964019155.1 of Osedax fenrisi. Lineage (NCBI taxonomy): Eukaryota > Metazoa > Annelida > Polychaeta > Sabellida > Siboglinidae > Osedax > Osedax fenrisi. The sequence continues at coordinate 6,125,236 of OZ025242.1, forward strand.
AGTGTATACTATATAACATATTATTAATTACACCATTTTTGTTATTACATTTTCTTATTTCATAATTATTATTATATATTAAATATTTAATATTTTTGTTATAAGGATATTCTTAATATAAGCTACGTATAGCTTCTGAATATCCTTCTGTATATTAATTAAATATTCAGTAAATAAATATTCATTCATTCATTATTGTACGGTGTTATATGGTGTACATTGTTCACTGTACACTGGGGTAGCCCGTTTTTGAAAGTTTTGCTATCTCGCTCACAGTATGTCATAAATGTCATAATAAACATATTTATAAAGTTTCATCAACAAATATTTAATATGATAAAGCAAAAGCACTTTAATGAAGAATTATTTGCATTTATTTTACAATGTAAATTTCTATAAATAGAATTTTTTTCTTATGTATTTTATATATTTGTGCAAGTGCGCGTTGTCATAAAAATAAAATATTTGGCAAATAGATGTATAAATATATTATAATATTATTAAAGTAAACAATTATTTAAAAATTTTAAATTAATTTAAATTTTTTTTATTTTTTAATTAATGTAATTTATTCGACTATTTTTTTGATAAATTATTTTAATTAAGGATCAAACTTTGTTGTGAGCCTATAATTGATATTTACGAGGTATAATAAAAAAAATATATATTTATTTTTCTAATAAAAAATTTTTTACAACTAGTTTACCCCAACATTTATTTGTTCAAATGCTCAATAAAAGTCATTTTTTGAATAAATATATGCTATTTTTATATCAATACTTATAATTTTATATTCATATAATGATGATATATGATGGCATATATGAGGACATATATAATATAATTTTTTTTTTTTATTATTCCATTGATAATTTTTTTTTTCGATTTAGAAAAAATTTAAAAATTAAATTAAAATTTCTGTGGATCGATTTAATTATTTTAAAAAAATGTTTGTAATATTTATTAAGGAGGTTTTTATATACTACATATGCTAAAAGGCAATTTTTACTTGCAAACAATTTTTTCCTTCATATATCTGTAATTTAAATTTTTTCATAAATTTGTAATGTAAATTTGTAATGTAAAAATTCCTATCTATTTTTGAATATGGTTTCGCTTTCAGAATTTTTGTCATTTATAATTATTATTTTTTTATTATATCAGGAATGATTAACATTATTCCGAGCGAGATGGCACTTTTATATGAAGGAAACTAAACAAGTTACCAAAACGGGCTCTCCTACTGTACAGTGTGTACAATCTCCTAGTGTACAGTAGAGGGAGATTGTTTTGGTAACTTTAGTTACTTCCCTTGATAGAAATATGCCATCAATCTCGAAATAACTCCTCTTAATCATTCTAGATGTAATGATATCACGATTTAAAACCGACAATAATTCGGAAAGCAATACAAATATTAAAAAAGATAGGAAATTATTACATTAACAAATAATGAAAAAATGGAAATTACAGATATGAAAGACAAATTTTTTTTAAATATATTAAAAATATTTTTAAAAAATAATTATATGGATCTCATAAATTTAAATTTAATTTTAAAATTTTTCTAAATCAAAAAAAAAAATTATCAATAGAATAATAATAAAAAAAAATTATATTATATATGTTTATCATGATTATATAAATATAAAATTATAAGAATTAATACATAAATAGAATATACCTATTCAAAAAATGCCTTTTATTGAGAATTTTAATAACAAATTTATTTTTTGTTTATTATAGGTTCACAACAAAGTAAGATTCTTAATTAAAATAATTTATCAAAGAAATAATCGAATAAATTATATTAATTTAAAAAATAAAAATTAATTTAAAATTTTTACATAATATTTTACTTTATTAATATTATAATATATTTAAACACTTATGCAAAATATTTAATTGTTATGAATATGCGCGCACATGCACAAATACATAAAATGCATAAGTAAAATAGAAATATACATCGAATCATAAACGCAAATATTTCTTCATTAAAGTGCTTATAGCTTTACCAATGTTAAATATTGTGCGATGAAACTTCTCAATTATGTTGATTATAACATTTATGACCTACTGCGAGCGAGATGGTAAAACTGTCAATGCGGTCTACCCTTCTCTACACCATATAACACTGAACAATGTAGTGTACATGGCTATAGTGAATGCTGTACATAGGGGAGCTGCAACAGGGGGGATATGTCCCCCCACTTTAAGGGGGACCTCCTATGTATTAGTCCTCCCCCCCTACTTTACCACAACATTTATTTTGATTGGTTGGTTGTTCCAGCGCCCCTAGCTGTACATGCACCGGTGATGTAGCCACAGGAAGTAGCAGTAAAACTGGGGCGATACTGGGGTGATAGAGGGGCGATACTGGTGTGATACTGGTGTGGTAGAGGGGGGGATAGAGGGGTGATAGAGGGGCGATACTGGGGCGATAGAGGGGCAATAGAAGGGGGATAGAGGGGGGATAGAGATATGCGGTGACAGCAGTTATGGACGTCATCATGCGATAACATTTAATCTAAATTCGTAATCCCATTACTAGAGAGATAGAGAGGCCTGTATAGGATATAGATGTGTGTGCGCGCGTGTGTAGTAGTGGTGGGCATTGCGTAATCCATAATCAATAGTGCTGTGGACACATGGGTCTCTCTCTCTCTCTCTCTCTCTCTCTCTCTATTCAGTGTGCTCGCCCCCCCCCCCCCCCCCTGTGTGTAATTAATCATAATTAACGTAATGGTATACTGATTGTGTGTATTATTGTGGTACGGATTATGTGTAGACATGTCATATTAAATGATATCCAATACATGTATTTATAATTATATATATTATATTATATATATATATATAACTAAAAATATAACTATAATTATCACCAAATATAATTAGAAATTTAATATTCAAATATTTCTAATTTTTTAAATTTGAATATTTACTATATTTACATATTGCTAATACAAATACTCTATACCTATGGCTTTATACTATTTCATTCTGAAATTTAATTATTTTATAGAATATACACAAATATATATACTATCTAATTTCAATGGTAAATATTTCACTAATTTATATGTTAATTTAATAAAATGATATTATTTTAGGATATTGCATAGATAAAATCTTTACAATTATATTACAATAATATTCCGGAATCTAATACCTTATTTGAATGATTAGAAAATATGATATAAAAAAAATGATCATATTATAAATAATTTATAAAATTTTAATTTAATTTATTTAAATTGTAACCGTAACAATAAAAATGTTGTTTATCTTTCATTAGTGTTTCACTAAACTTGCTTTAGGATTTCAATTCAACAATAAACGAGTTCAATATGAAGGGAACATAGGTATATTATTCATGCAATTATTATACATTAATAAATATATTATATTGCTATTATCTTTGTTCAATATAAACTATTCCAATACTACCCTTGTAATTGTGCTTTAGGGTGTTAGTGTTAGACAATAAATACAACAAAATTATACATTTATATAGTATACCAAATATATATATATATATATATATATTGTATATATAAATATATACAATTTGATTAATTAAACTCTATTAATATATCTATTATAATAGATAATTATCTATTAAACTCTATTATATATCTCTATTAATCTCTATACATCTAATACGATGTAAAGCTTTAACGCCACGCGTCTATTAACCTGAGTGGTGCGAAGGAACCCCGCCCCAATGGGGTCGACGTAGCCCAACACCCTCCGATGTATCGCCAGCACATCGTCTACCGTCAGCTCCCCTATCCGATGCAACAGCGTGGCGTTCACGTACTTCAGCGCGGCCTCGAGGCCCAAGATCTCGTTGTGTTCGGTCAGAGACTTACCCGCCACCGCCATCCGGGTCTCCACCAGCGACCTCGTCTCGGACAGGGTGAACGTGTTGCCCTCGATGGCGACCGCGTGGTAAATGTGCGAGAAGTAGCTCTCGCGCTTCATGCGGCGTAGGCCGGCGTGCTGGGCCGGTATCGCCATGATGTGGGCGCGTTTGTCGTCGATACGGCGCCGGTCGCGGCGGTCGAGTTCCATCACTAGGGGGAGGGTACGACGGCGGTTCTCCAGCGCGCGCCGATGCGAAGGGGCGGCGGCTACCGCTCGACAGTAGAGGGTTTCGGCGCTGATGAGGTCGAAGCGATGTTTCTCGAGGTATTCGCCGTACTCGTTGAGGATGTCGGCGTGGGCCGGTGCTAAGGCGAGGGCGTGCTTGTAGAGGCGGAGCGTTTTGTCCTTGGTGGTGGTGGGTAGGGGTTGGTGGCGCGGCGCCGGCGGGGGTAACGGGGGGTGGTTGTCGGCGGGGGGTGGCGGCGGCGGCGGGTTCGTTTCGATGATCTTCTTGATTTGGAGCCGGGCCAACTGGAGGGCTGCCAGGGCTTCGGCATTGACTGCTGTAGGGGGTGGGGTGGGGGGATTAGGGTTGGGGAGATTAGGGGTGGGGGGATTAAGGGTGGGAGGGGTTTAGGGGTGTTTAGGGGTTTAGGTGTGGGAGGATTAGGGGTAGGGTGGGATTAGAGGCAGTTGGGGATTAGGGTGGGGAGGGGTAAGGTGGGATTAAAGATTAGGGTGGGAAGGGTTTGGGTCCAATCATCAGTGAGAATAAGGTAGAGTCAAATCATAATGAAATACTAGTTACTATTTATGTATCTATTAATACAAAGATACGAATCTATATTTCATTTATGTTTAGGATGAAACCGAAATATCACTTATAAACACAAATATTTACAATAGTTCTATTATTATATCATTAATAACATATATTTTATATTTATTACCTATGTATATATTACTGAACGCAGTACCTTAGATACATTATTAAATGATTCCCTATGTTAATGAAGTATAATACATATAGGTAATGGTGCTAGATATTGGGTTAAATATAAAACTATTAATTATTATAATTATATAAATATAATTATATATTAAAAAGTGATACCTAGCTATTTTATTTATTATCAAAAATACTAATAAATAAAAATACCTATAAATTATAATTATAAATTCTCCTAAAATTACGATTATTAATATGCATTCAGGATAAAATAATGTATTTACCTCGACAACAAAAGCATAGTAATACAGAACTTTAATAAAATAATAGATTAATTCATCTCACTTGTTATCATGTATATTATATAATGTTATCTTGTGTTAATTCTATATAGTATACATGTATATAGTATACGTTTAAATAAATTAATATCCTATTTATATTACAAATGCATGCGTATGAGTGGTGAGGAATAGGATAGAAATCATTGTATCGGATATGAAGGATAGAAACATAGAAGATACAGATCGTGAAAAGGATTGGATCAATAATAATTTTGACATGCTATAAATATGAAATAAATTGTGTTTATCGAAATTTATATATATAGAAACGATAAGTAAAAAAGATAATAAAATTAATTAAAAAAAATATGAAACTGTAATATTACTTCATTTTAATAAATCTAAATTTGCAACACTCGTGACCGGATCTTTTAAGGAACGGATGACCGGCCTCAGCAACGGAGGTGTATACAATCACCGATATTGACGTGTATATACTAGTCATTGTCTATACATTACACTTAACGGCGGGGGGATGTACGGGGAATAGCGTTCGAAATGTTGCCATAATTTGAGACGGGTAGCCGTGTAAATATGGCTTTGATTCGTGCATACAGATCTGAACTATATACATATAGTAGTATAGTATAGTATACAATATAAATAAACTGCCTGCGTGGCTCAGTTGGCTAATGCGTCAAATACACAAGCATTAGGACGTGGGTTCGAGCCCCGTCCGGACCATTAAAATGAGTCTTACAATATTATTTAGAAGTGATCTTATATAATTGTGTATAAATAAATTATAGGCTCTAGTTAAAACAATGGATGCATTAACATAAGATCGGCTTCGAAGGGATATTAGAGCCATATATGGTTATAAACGAAAAGTTCCTAGATGGGATGAAAGGACTCCACCAAAATAACAATAACAATATATATATTTAGTAATGCATCTATATAGCAGCTGTACGCGTCGACGAGAGAACGCAAGCGTATCAACTTTAACTATAGGAGGCTATGCGTAATTCAGCGTTTGGAAACATCTAGAATACCGTTCCACTCATTTGATATCCCATCTAAACTAATTTATAATAATTATTAATGAAAATCTGAAATAGAATAGAAAAAATAAATAGTCATGTAGTTATGTCAAACTATTATAATAGATATATATATATATATGGAAGGACATATGGTAGAAAGGACATGACCTTGGTGTAATATTATCCTCAAACTATTATAATACTATATATCAAATATATAATATGATATTGAATATATTATCATCGATACTGATTTATATATATGTATATCTATATATATATATGATGGTTATCATTTTAATAGCAGAGTAACGCACGACGCACGTTAAAATAATCACAATAACTGTAATTATAACAATGACTAATTAGGTTAATGATCGTTGATGATCAGATCACGTTTCTCGTGACGATACGATCATTGTTATCCGTTTTATGACCTATTTACGTACGTGAAATAGTTAAACGTGATGTTCTCAATACTAACATATGGCGGTATCATCGTCTCTATATCTGGCGACGGATGAATGTTTATCGCTAGACTGATCTTCAATAGGATTGTAACTAAAATCATAAGTGCATGGTATCGTTGACAGAACCGTAGGAGTTATTTTATTACTACCAAATAAATTAGTAATATAGTACGGTATACCTAAATTATATATGTCTATACTTGGGATTAATTGACCTACGAATATACCGAACGAAGCTGTTATAACGCATAGCAAAAATAAGTAGAACTTATTAACCATATTGCTTTTTTTACTTTTTTTTACGATATTTAAAAAATTATTTTCAAAGTTTAAAATTGGTTATTTCTAATTATAAAACATATATTTATGTCGTAATATCATTTTTTATTTTAGAATACACGTTATAAATATTAAATGATTTTTAAATTTTTTATTATTAATTTCACGTATATATTATTGTAAATAATATCCGAAACATGGAAGTTCGAAAATATATTTTAAATAATATGAAATAATTTAAAATATTCATAAAAATTATATGTTATAATCACATCACTTGTATATTCTATAATACTTACTAATACTTTGCATATACTATACTTGATAGAATATGTCACTCTTTACAATTGATAGGTTTATACATTATTTACTTATATAAATACATATATAACTACGATTGTTTGTAATTATATATCATTTAAGAGCGATAATACAAGCAAATATAAAAAATTCATTAGTAAATAAATGAATATAATATATATTACAACTATATATATAATACTTCCTATAACCTCGAGGTTTTAGGAAGTCTTAATATATAGTAGGTAATAAAGTTTATATATAATATATACATGTTAAATATGCAATAACATATATAGAGGACATCGTAATCATTGTATTATATAATGTATATAATACAATTTTTGATTTAACAATGTTATGTTTATTCATTTAACATGAATCATATTTACTATAGACAATAACCCACTTTTTATAATATTTAAAAATATTAAATTGACTACAATTTAGTCAGCTATACATCTAATACTTTAGTATATCCCGTATAAATTATACATGTATTACATGATGATCATGTATGTGTTGTGTGTGTACTAGGTGCGATGTAACGATTTTGTATGTAGGGGGGATCAACCAATACAAATATGTTGTGGTAAAAGGGGGGGGGACCAATACATAGGAGGTCCCCTAGATTTGAAAGTGAGGGGGGGGGGGACATATCTCCTCTGTATTACATATATATTAAATAATTATCGTAGTAATTAATTATTGTAGCATATTTTTCTGATAATACTTATTAAATAAGTCTTATTCGCATGCTTTGATAGATATTAAATCGCGATTATGCAGCATGTAAATATAAAGTACCTATCGCACTGCGATGTATAAGGAATCATTAGTAGTGATATATCACATTTGCCACAACGTTGTGCAGGAATACCAGTGATCTCGTGCGGATTGAGCACCTCGCGAGGAATGATAATGCATACGTCATACGAATAAATTCATATTCGTAATTAGTACGATACCTAGGGTTGTGAGTTAATAAAAAACACGTTTTAAACGCGTTTTAAACCGTTTTAAACATAGAATAAAATACGAAAAAAACAGAAAAAAACAAGAGACATACATTTATACATATATTTATTTAATTGTTAATATTTAAATTTAAATTTAAATTCAATTTGACAAATAATATTTTATCTGCTCTTTTTTTTGATATAATAAATTGTATAATAATTGAAAAATGAATGAATATTTAATAAATGTATAAAATATGTGTATACAAATATAATATTATTATTAAAAGTTAAATTAGATTTCTTTTATGTTTTGATATAATAAATTGTATAATAATATATATTATGTTTAAAATTATATAAAAAAATAGTATGAATTTTCATATTTTTTTAATAATAATATATTAATATATAAAAGAAATATGAAAGTTCATAATATATATTATTATATAATTTATTATATCAGAACATAAAAGAAATCTAATTTTACTTTATTATTTATAATAATTTATTATAATATAAACAAAGATTTTGCGAAGCAAAGATATAACACTCCCTATGCATGCAACGTAATTTAGTAATAGCCCCAACCGATGCTAGCAGTAGTATCGAAATCACTGAAATAGATTTAGGTTCGGCTCTGTTTGCATACAATGATGTTTTCATTGCTCTATTAAATTACATGCAATATAAATTAGCTTTTACTCACTAAATATATACTTATAGCATTTAAAACATACATATCATATTTGTTTGTTATATATTAGTAATGAACACTTAGTTTTCATCATATAAATATTAATTTAAAGCATATTATTTAACATTTTAAAAGTGTATAGTTAAATACGAATTTACATTATAAACAACGCATAGTTCCTAAAAGTAACCCGCTATAGGTGGCACCAGGGTATTTTGTATACAAATTCGAATTACACGATTTCGCGTAAGTGTTATATCTTTCCTTCGGAAAATCTTTGATATAAATATGAAAGTTCATACAGCTTTTATAATATTAATTATATAATGTACATATATCTATAGATTGTGATACAATCTCCATGTCTATAATAAATAATTAAATACTACAGAAATACTCAGTGTTATAACAAAATAAATATTATAATTATTATAATTGTCATACTAATGTATAGTTTGACAATATGATTTAATAATGCTAATAATACAGATAATATATTATTTGAATTATTACTGATTATTCATATAATATGTACTTACTTTATTATTATTTTATTATTTAACAACATATCTACTTTATTTAAATAATTTTATATTTTGTAACAGAAAAAAACGGATAAAAAACGAATAAAACGAAAAAAACCGTTTAAAACATGTTTTAAACAAACAATAATAAAAAACGCGTTTTTTAACAACCCTAACGATACCAATATCACATATTTCAAACTTACACCAAATTACGCGTTATTTTAATTTAAATAATATTTATGACTCATACTCTCGTGATTATGTAGTGATATCTGTAGTCGCTAAGTCATAATATTTACATTAATATGTATGTATTATATATGTATTATAAATATGTAAACACAATTAGTCATACAGGTATGACTCATACCTACCTGATTTTATTTAAATTGTTTTTTTTTAATATTTAAATATTAGCTTCGTAAAAATAAATATGTCGTTTTTATATATATATATTTCTTTAATATAATTATTGGCATAACTTGCATCGATGTTATTGATATTCAATGAATATTATTCATATTAAAGGGTATTCAAATTGCCAAGTGTTTATTATAAATTGTAATCAAAATACTTATATTATTGATAAATATGAAATTCATATGAATTCATTATGATTATATAGAGTAATATTGTGTGTTCATGTATATATTTATATATTAGCGTAAATAATATTTATTTGATTAATTTAATTCTATGATAATTCTAATTAATGTTAAATATATATATATATATATATATAATTTATATATTTCATAAATAAGTTTTTCATTTTAAATACATATTTCAAATAGATGCTTAAAATCTTTAATCATTAAATATAGTTATATTCTAGAGTATTTAAACGTTCGCTAATCACCAGATATATGGGGGATGGCGATCCGGCGAAAGACGGACAAGGTATGAAGTTGGGAACTTTGAATAAAATCGCGTCGGAAAAAAAAAAGAATAAAAAAATGCTTGCCGCCGCGCACATGCAAATCGACGAGATATCCGAAATCGCTGCGACGTCTTCCGAAGACGAAGAGATGGTCACTCCGGACAAGAAGAAGAAAAAGCACAAGAAACAAAGTAAAGCCAGCGATTCCGATGACGAGGATAGCGAAGAGGATGTCGTGAGTTCGAAGAAAGCGAAGAAACATAGAAAATCGTCGAAAACTACCGACGACGAAGAAATGGAAATCGACGCGGAAGTCGGCGTAAAATCCAAGAAGAAGAAGAAGAAGAAGCGAGCGGATACGGAAGATGAAGAAACGCCCGCGAAGAAATCTAAGAAACACATGAAGCGCGCGGATTCCGAAGAGGATGAATTACCGGCGAAGAAGTCTAAGAAAGAGAAGAAACCGGTATCCGATACGGAATCATCGGCATCCGACGACGAAACTGCCACTAAGAAGCGAAAGATAACCAAAGCGGCGAGTTCATCGGAAGAAAGTGAAAGTGACGATACGAGCGGAAGTGAGTCCAGTGACGGCGACGTTAAGAAAGTAAAGAAAACAAAGTCTGACAGCGAATCGGAAAGTGACAGCGAATCTGACAGCGACAGCGATCGTAGCGACGTCGACTTAAAAGTTGGCGGCCAAAGTCATAAAGAGGTCGGCGGGTTCACCATCATCGGAGATGCCGAGGAAGCGAATCTGCAGAGGGTAAGTGCATACGAATACGTACTCAATTAAATCCCGGCTACGTATAATATCGTATATAATCGTGTATAGAATTCATTGAGAATATGATTTAATTATTGTCGTTAATTTTCAGTTCGATTCGTCGGTTAAAATGTAAATTTTTTCGCGCGAGTTTTCAAATAAATTATAAAAAAGTATTTAATAATCCATTTTTAGATCTTAATAAATAGTCGTACGATAGATTGATACTTTATTAAACAAATATATAGTCGAAGGTATCCGTCCGATAACGATAGCACCGTGGATACAACGGCTACATTCAGAGCCCCGCCCCCCTAGGTACAACGCGTGTTACCGAAGTGGCTGTCCAAACCGACGGTGATCGCCGGAGACATCCGTAACGATGCCATCCCGCTCGAGACATCAGCCTCTCGTCTCGATGCCGATCTCGTGCAGAGACTTCGAGACAACGGCATCACTAAACTGTTCCCCGGTTAGCCAACCCCGCCATCACTAAACTGTTCCCCGGTTAGCCAACCCCTCCATCACTAAACTGTTCCCCGGTTAGCGAACCCCGCCAGGCGAAGGGGCGAGAGCGCTCCCCTTCGTTGTGCGGTAAGCGCGCCGCCCAGATCTACTTGGATATATTACTTAGCTTACCGGGTCGAGCTCTGTCGGTAGTCCGTGACACACTTCTTACATCACATTTCCTATCATTCCTAGATATATACGCGTATATAAAATTAAGTCTATAGAGAACGAGAAAATCTCAATACTGTTTATTACCATTTATTTCACGTATATGTAAATAAACGTTATGAAATATGAGGTCAATATTCGATCGAATCATGTTATTAGATAATGAAATAACTGAACAAAATGTTACCCGAGCAATACCGGGAAGGGTATAGGGTACAGCCTATATATGTATATTTATACATGTAATTCACGTATTATTAGATCTATATTATATATATATATGTATATATATATATGCCCGTTTATTATATATATCTAATATTTATAAATATACAAATTATTAATTGCAAACTAACTAATGTATACTCGTGAAGCAACATGTTTAACACAGGGTTGTTCGCTTTTATTTAGATATATTTAGCTCAATAATTATATTTACTCTATTATTGATAACAAAATAAAATTATATAACTATATATATATTACTTAGTTACTTAGTCCCGTGAAGATGTCATCATAGGGGCAGCACATGATTTTATATACCTATTTATATGATAATATTGTTTATATGATTATGTTAATTTAGAGATATAATTTATATATCGGATGCTTTGTGATTAAATAATATTTAAAAGTATTCTATAGATTTTAAAATTGTGTTCCCATAATAACCAGATAAACTAGTGTTTTTTCGTTAACCAAAATATCAACAACCCTCGTTTAACATTTAACATACTTTGTGATATAACGCGGTGGAAACAGTTGACCCCTACTCGACCCCTACAGTACAATACAAACTGTTGCCGCACCTGTTGCCCGTGAACTCGTCCATCTCTCACACTCGCGGCATACGAGGTATCCTGCCCCCGTCGGACATCTGCTGTTCCGCTCCGACGGGTTCCGGTAAGACGCTCGCCTTCGTGCTGCCCATCGTACAGGTAGTACACACACGTACGCGCGCACAGTAGCGTTACTGCGATGTTTTCTCATCGAAACCACGACGATATATAATAATAATAATAATGATGATGTTTATTAAAAGATTATTTTTTTGTTTTCCGTTTCGTTTTCCGATTCGTGGTTATAATAATATTAATATGCGTTCCCTCCTAAATGGCTTCACAATAAGCTATAGCATATGCCCTGTTGTTGCTGTCGCCAGTCTAATATATTGAATACGATACAAATCGCGGATACAAATGGACCCCTCGATAAATCGTAGATGTATACATGTTATAAATAACTGGGGAGGGGCCCGGACAATTCAACACAAATAGTAACATTTGTTTTCTTGTGTTTTGATCGATAATTTATTAAGTTCTCGATAAACGCGAGAGAGAAGCCCGAACAACATCTAGTCGACCTCATACGATGTCATCTAAACAGTTACAGTTACACGCGCTATAGTAGTGCTATAGAAGCATTATTGTACACTCTATCCACCCGGTGTTAGCTAGTGAGCTAATAGTCATGCATTACCCCCACCCCCACCCCACCCCCTATGTAGATCTTACGTAAACGTGTGGTGCCCCGCATCAGAGCCCTGGTAGTACTGCCCATACAAGATCTCGCCTCGCAGGTCGCTAAGGTATTCAAGACGTACTGCCTCGACACCAACCTCAAGGTTTCCTAGCTCTACCACTGCCACCTGTACTACCACTACCACTGCCACCTGTACTACCACTACCTCCACCAGTACTACTACTATCACTGTCACCAGTACTACCATTACCACTACCACTAGTACTACCACTGCCACCTGTACTACCACTACCATCTGTACTATCACTACCACCACTATTACTACCACTGCCACCAGTACTACCATTACCACTACCACTAGTACTACCACTACCACTACCAGTACTACCACTACCACCAGTACTACCACTATCAGTACTATCACTACCACCACCAGTACTACCACTACTACTACCACTAGTACTACCACCACCACCAGTACTACCAGTACTATCACTACCACTACCACCACTACCACTACTACTAATACCACCAGGTATATATACCTTTATTTGCCATTTAGTGTACATAGAAATGTACAAAAATAATAATTTATTTTTGGAAATTTTTTATATAAACCAATTTTTTTATTTTAGTCTTCAAATAATGGTACCTATATATGGTAGATATACATTATACATTTATGTGTATGTTTATTTTGGGAAAATAATGTGTATATAGACATTAATTTAAAAAATATATATTTTTGTTGTAATTATATTCATAAAAATATGTACATTCCTAGAAATATATATATTCCACAAGTTATAATTATGTATTCCCGTAATACATTTTTTGTATTATATATAATCACCGTATCAATTTCCATTAAATAATGTATAATTCTATATTATAAATTAAAAAAAAATATATTTGATTGAATTTACATCTATACCAGTGTAACATTTCCTATCAATTCTATGTTAAATTTAAATTCGCTCTCAGCAACATAATAATTGATTAATTAAAAAAAAATAGATTTATTAAAATTAACTCAGGCGGACATATGTTACAAGATGTTACATAATATGTAGCATGGTTGATTCGGTTTTTAAAATTGGTTTTTTCAAATGGGTTTTTACGTCTGTTTTTACGGTTTTTTCAAGTTGTAAAAACCATGGTTTTTACGGTTTTTAACAAATTAATTTAACTTTTAAATTATAGTTTTTATGATAATATATTATTATTAATAATAGTTAATTATATGTAATAGCCAAATATTACCAAACTTAATTATTTTACTAAATAATATAAAGTAAAGTACTATTTTAGACTCAATTTTTAGTATATTGTAACGGTTACCAGACACTGTAGCCGGCGATTTCAAAAGGGGTGGGACTATGGGCGTGGCTATAGCCGAAATACTCTAAACGCAAATAAAATAACTAATATTTTTAACTATTATATAATCAAATTAAATGTTATAAATATCAAAAATATAATATCAAATGTAATCATATTATATAATTACATTTGATATTATATTTTTATTTAAATAGCTATAAAAATGATATCTATTCATTTATAATTATTTAACAATAATGGTTTTTAACTGAGGAACTTATTAAATTTATTATAATGTTGAATAATAATTATGTTCCATTATGTGATGTCTATATATTTAAAATTATAATGAAAATAATATAATTTAGTTAATTTTTTGTTATGAAAAAATTATAATTTGTACTTGTTTATATTGTAAAAACCATAAAAACCGATAAAACCACATAAAAACCGATAAAAAACGGGTTTTCTAAAAAACCATCAACCCTGATATGTATTGTTCATAAATTGCAATATGATCGACTTAACCATCACTACCAACATCACCACTACTACTACCACAACCACCACCATTGCCCCTTACCATCACTACCACCATCACCACTACTACGACCACAACCACCACCATTGCCTCTTACCATCACTAATACCACTACTGTATTCTGATTTAAATGTATTCATGATTACATTATTTATATTAATATTGTTATTAGTTGATTTTTAAAATATATATACCTAACTTTATTGTATATTATTTTTGAATTAAAACTAATATGAATACTACGATACATAGGTGGTGCTGATGGTTGGACAACGAAATCTACACCACGAACAGAACTCCCTGATTAAAAGCACGTTTGTTATATACATATCACTACCACTATCAATACCAATACCACTACCAATACCAATATCACTACCACTACCACTATCACTACCACTACAACTACCACTACCACTATCCATTATCAGATAGGTATAGCCTCTGTAATTATAGAAGAATAATGACAATTACTCTTATGGCTATTAACTTATTTGTATTGTTTATATTCACGATGATTAAATATGAGCTTTTATTTACCTATTCACTGTATTCATTAAGTAGTTGTTAAATAATATATTATTTTAATCCTTTATTAGTAGTGATATTAGTAGTGATATTGTGTTCATAGTGAGAGTAGTTATATCAGTAGTGATAGTAACCTTGATGGTAGTGATAGTAACCTTGATGGTAGTGATAGTAACCTTGATGGTAGTGATAGTAACAGTGATGGTAGTGATAGTAACCTTTTTGTAGTGATAGTAACCTTGATGGTAGTGATAGTAACCTTGATGGTAGTGATAGTAACCTTGATGGTAGTGATAGTAACCTTGATGGTAGTGATAGTAACCTTGCTGGTAGTGATAGTAACCTTGCTGGTAGTGATAGTAACCTTGATGGTAGTGATAGTAACCTTGATGGTAGTGATAGTAACAGTGATGGTAGTGATAGTAACCTTTTGGTAGTGATAGTAACCTTGATGGTAATAATAGTAACCTTGATGGTAGTGATAGTAACCTTGATGGTAGTGATAGTAACCTTGATGGTAGTGATAGTAACAGTGATGGTAGTGATAGTAACCTTTTGGTAGTGATAGTAACCTTGATGGTAGTGATAGTAACCTTGATGGTAGTGATAGTAACCTTGATGGTAGTGATAGTAACCTTGATGGTAGTGATAGTAACATTGCTGGTAGTGATAGTAACCTTGCTGGTAGTGATAGTAACCTTGATGGTAGTGATAGTAACAGTGATAGTGGTGATATTAGTGATAACTTGTTACTACTATTACAAATAGTAGTAGTAATAGTATAATATAATACTAGAGTAGAATATTCTAATGGAATGTTATCTAATCATTATTTACCTCCTCCTGAATTAACCTCTAAACCGCATTCATGAAACTCTAAACCGCACGCCTCATGAAAGGGGAGATATAGTAGTGGAGAGAGTTGTTAATAAAGAAATGTATAGTCAGCTAATGAAGACACCCCCTACACATTCACCCCCTACACATTCACCCCCTACACATTCACCCCCTACACATTCACCCCCTACACATGCAACCCCCTACACATGCACCCCTCTACACATGCACCCCCCTATACATGCACCCCCCTACACAGACCCTCGGGTTACGAATCCCTCGCTGACATACTGGTGGTGACACCTGGCAGACTTATTGATCATATTCACAATACACCTGGCTTCGATCTCACTCATCTTCGTTTCTTGGTTATTAGGCTTACCTTGTGTTCTAGTAGTAGTGTGGGTAGTAGTGTGGGTAGTAGTGCTGGTAGTCAGCTAGTAGTAGTAGTAGTAGTAGTAGGAGTAGTAGTTCTAATTATACACCTGTTAATTATGAATTTTCCATAATTCAAACATTCATAATAAATAAAAGATTGATTTAAAATATGTATACATATTTGTATAACTACTTTATTCATATATAGTAAAAAAAGGCTAATAATGTATTCATAGTTTATTCACCATGGTGATGTAAACAAATGTTGTATTTACAGACATATAATAATAGTGTATAAAGGAGTGATGACAAATGTATACTATCTAAACTAGAGAAATGATTATTTTAAATAAATTATAATATGGCATAATGATTACATAATAGTATATAATTATTATATATTATAATATATTATATATATATACTATATACTAAATAGTATATATGATATATGGTATACAAATATTATAATTAACTATTCATTTAATACTATTCACCTTTTTAGAAATTATTATTTATACATAGAAATTATGGTATTCATTTTTCTATTTTATTTTAAATATATTCTATCGCACATAAATGTGTATGTATATGTGTGTGTCTGTCTGTGTGTGTGTGTGTGTGTGTGTGTGTGTGCGCGTGTGTGTGTGTGTGCGCGTGTGTGTGTGTGTGATATTGACAACTGGGTGTGTAGGTAGCTGTTAGTAAACATACGGTTGATATTGATCTTATATGTGTTAACATTAAATATAGATTTACCACTCCTGTTACACTATAATAACTCACACACCCGCACACATACACACATACACACACCCACACACACACATTATCACTATGATGTAATCAATTATTGCCCGCTGAGATATGATGTAATCCGTTATTACTATATTTAGTCTACATTAGTAGTATGCCATTAGCTGTGGGTGATAGGATATAAGCCCCATGCACTAGTGAGGGCTATATTTAGCTATTCATTATTGATTTGTGATTATAATATTGTATATTGTATACCGTTCAGTAGAAATATAATATGAATCTTTATAAAGTTTATATTAATATATGATTAATATATTTATATATATATATATGTGTTTAATTCTAATAATAGTTGTCAAAGTGAGAATTGAAATCTATATCTATAATTATTCAGTGATTCAGTTGTTTATAATTACCAATATTTAGAATATAATATTATTATATACATATATATATATATAGTATATATACATATATTATATGTGTACTAGAGTGCGGCTTGTAAAATATTGAATTTAATATAATTTTTAATTTAATAAATGCGTAGTATCAGAAAGATATTATTAGAACATATGTATTATGAATCATAATTTATGATTCAATAACAACAAATTAAATGTATTAGTAAAATATTGAATAGTCATTTTTACTTTCAATTTTAACATTGGACTGATAGGAAATATTATAATGGAGTAGATACAAAATTAATTCAATACCTTTTTAATATACGTAATATTAATTAATTGTATTATGCGATATATATATATATATATATATATATATGTAATATAATTCATTATTAACAACAGCATAGCATAACAAATGTTTTGAAAAATAAATAATTTCTTTAAATTTTAATATTTCTAGGATTGAACTTTTTATATTTTTTATTTATTTAATATTTGTTGTATTTTATTTTTAATAAAAAATAAAATTCATATAAAGTTTATTATGTTCTTAATAAATATATAATATATATTTGATATTATTGAATATAAAAAACATTTATTTTAATATTTTCTGGGAAAAATTTAAATAATAATGATTTGTGTAGAAAAAATAACAATAGATTAACAACAAATTTCTAGGACATATTACACATTTGTTGTTACCATAATATAATTGTTAACTATCATTGATACCACAGTCGCAACACTTCGTATATTATATTTGTTTCTAATTTTATAAAAATTAAATATTTATATATATTTATTTAAAATTTGTTATTATTTTTTTTTTTAAATATTATTTAATATTGATGTATTTAATTATTAGATATTTTGCATGAATTGATCTTAAGGGGCATAATAGAATATGTCAAAAACAAAAAAAAATATTATGATGGAATATTAATTAATGTAGTGTTATTTAGTTTATGTCAAAAAATTAAACATTAAATCTATTTAGAAATAGCATAAAAAGTATATATATATATATATATGTAAACATCTCTAGATATATTGTCTAGATAAGAACTAATTATTGCTCTATGCAAAAAAAAGCAAACATGTATATGTATAAATTGTACTTTTCATATTGATTTTTAATTAGTGAAATTTTAAATGCGATTTACACAGAATAATTATTTACACGTATTTCATATATAAAATTAACCGCACAGATAAAATCCTAGTATAGCAATCTTACTATTTTTTTTGCTATATATAAATATCATACATGCGCAAAATAATAAGTTGCCATCATTTTAATAATGTATTAGAAAATACTTTATAATAGCTATTTTCTATGAAATATAAAAAAAATAATAATGTATACTTTTATATATGAATTATATTGAAATGTAAAAATAAGCCAACATATTTTTGTAGCTTTGTATTTCCTCTATATATTACAAAAAAAATCAATAAAATTCATTGAATACATTTTTGTGTGTGGAGCTTTATACGGAGTAATGTATTTACTATCTCTATACATTGAATGGTACGATTTTAATGGTGTTGTGCGATATCCCTTAAAGATGTAAATAATTTTTAATTTCATAGAAAAACACTTATTTGTATGTTATGTCTATTTAAAGACTTATTATAAAGACTACATTTTATAGTTAATTCACTATATTTATAATTATGTATTTATTTGTATATATATATATTCATAAATAAAATAACGTATAGCATATAATTAAATAATATATGTAATATACATTAATTAGTTTTCGAGGTAGTACTAAAGGTAAATAAATACTATGCATGCGCAGTAAGAGTGATTTAATTTTAAAGATCCTAAACCGGCATAGTAGATTCTATAGATATGATGCTCATGATACTATTGTATTAAACCATATTCATTTTGGTTCATTATTGGTGGTGCGCCGGAGGTTTTAAAAAACAAAATTATTAAAAAAAAAAAAATCTCGAAATGTCGTTATTCCTATGTAATTGTATTGTATATGTTTATAAATAAATGTCCTTGAGGACATTTATTTGAATTCTGTACATTTTATTTGTATTGTATTGTAATGGGTATATATATAATAATGAGTACTTTTTTAAATACTATATTCTTCTAATAGATAACATTAATATATAGTAAATATTATCTATAGTATCCCTAATTACAATATTAGTTATTAGATAATTAATTTAAACAATAAAATAAATTTTATATATATACAAATTTTCTAAAAAATTAGGCCACTTTGACTATTTATTAAAATTATAAAGAGTTATTTTTTTAAATTTATAATACTTGTACGTTAAAATATAACATCTTAAGATGAAGTAGAAAAAAAAAATATTAATATGTGTAAAGGTACCAATCCACAGAAAAAATGGTCATTTTTTGATGATTTTTAACAAAATTAAAGAAATACAAGGGTAGTTATTATTTTTTCGGCCAAATTGTAATATATAGTGATTAATTAATTGTTTTTTTTTATTATATATAATATAAATTGATAAAATATAACAATTATGAGAGGTCAAAAAAAATTCTGGAAAATCCTATAATTTAAAAAAAAATCCTAGAAATAAAATTAATTTTGTTATGAATTTATAATATTCAAAGGAACTATACACATTACACATATTCTGAAAATTTCATGATTGTAGCTTAATTATAACTGTGAAAAATATACATATTTATGTTTTTTTGGTATTCTCCTATCTATTCCCATGTTAAATGTTGTTAAATTTGACCAGCCTGGCGCATGTACAATATTGACCTAAATTAAAAAAAAAAAATTGTGTGTATTCTCTATACTCATATTTTGATGTTCCAAATGCCGGTAAGGAATCGATAACCAATAGCATGTTTAAAATCACTCTTAATGCGCAGTACATATTATTAAAAACATGTATTTGTCTACAATATATTATTAAACATCAAACTGAATACTACATTACTTATAAAACAATGTCGTGGAAGTCACACTATGGTTTACAGTGTTTACTGATACCACATATTTAATCACGGACTAGCCTCTCTAGTGTACCGTGAATGAAATGTATCTATATAAATGTTCAAGCAGCCCAACTAGCGTACATACTTAAATACATCATATCATCATAAATATCATCCTACATATTATCGTAAATATCATCATACATATCATCATACATATCATCATAAATATCATCATACATATCACCATACATATCATACTACATATCATCATACATATCATCATACATATCATCACACATATCATCATACATATCATCATACATAGCCACACCCGCACATCGCAGGTGATAGACGAAGCCGACAGAATGATGGACGAGGTGAAACACGATTGGTTGACGCAGGTAGAGAACGCAGTCTACAGGGGGCCCCACACCGCCGCTGAATACGGCTCCTCCCCTTCACTGGCTAACTCCTCCTCCTCGGTCAGGGAACAGCTTACCTCGCTAACTCTTAACAAGTACGTACCTAGCTCTATAGCGGGGTTTAACTATCTCTTGATAACTATGTACCCAGCAAACAGTAAGAGCAGCATAATAGCAGCATAACAGCAAATGCTAGAGCCTCAAATGTTTACATTGTGCTATTATGCTGCTATTAAATGTCTATTATGCTGATATTAATTTTAAATGTCTATTATGCTGCTATTGTGCTGCTATTATAATAATAGCAGCATAATAGCAGCATAATAGACATTTAAAATTAATAGCAGCATAATAGCAGCATAACAGCAGCATAATATCATTACAAATTAATAGAAGCATAATAGCAGCATAATAGACATTTAATAGCAGCATAATAGCACAATGTAAACATTTGAGGCTCTAGCATTTGCTGTTATGCTGCTCTTACTGTTTGCTGGGTAACTTGCACTATGTAAGGTATACCTTCCTATCTCTTAATAACTATGTAACTTGCACTATGTAAGGTTTACCTTCCTATCTCTTGATAACTATGTAACTTGCACTATGTAAGGTATACCTTCCTATCTCTTAATAACTATGTAACTTGCAATATGTAAGGTTTACCTTCCTATCTCTTGATAACTATGTAACTTGCACTATGTAAGGTTTACCTTCCTATCTCTTGATAACTATGTAACTTGCACTATGTAAGGTTTACCTTCCTATCTCTTAATAACTATGTAACTTGCACTATGTAAGGTATACCTTCCTATCTCTTGATAACTATGTAACTTGCACTATGTAAGGTATACCTTCCTATCTCTTAATAACTATGTAACTTGCAATATGTAAGGTTTACCTTCCTATCTCTTGATAACTATGTAACTTGCACTATGTAAGGTTTACCTTCCTATCTCTTAATAACTATGTAACTTGCAATATGTAAGGTTTACCTTCCTATCTCTTGATAACTATGTAACTTGCACTATGTAAGGTATACCTTCCTATCTCTTAATAACTATGTAACTTGCAATATGTAAGGTTTACCTTCCTATCTCTTGATAACTATGTAACTTGCACTATGTAAGGTTTACCTTCCTATCTCTTGATAACTATGTAACTTGCACTATGTAAGGTTTACCTTCCTATCTCTTGATAACTATGTAACTTGCACTATGTAAGGTTTACCTTCCTATCTCTTAATAACTATGTAACTTGCAATATGTAAGGTTTACCTTCCTATCTCTTGATAACTATGTAACTTGCACTATGTAAGGTTTACCTTCCTATCTCTTGATAACTATGTAACTTGCACTATGTAAGGTATACCTTCCTATCTCTTAATAACTATGTAACTTGCAATATGTAAGGTTTACCTTCCTATCTCTTGATAACTATGTAACTTGCACTATGTAAGGTTTACCTTCCTATCTCTTGATAACTATGTAACTTGCACTATGTAAGGTTTACCTTCCTATCTCTTAATAACTATGTAACTTGCACTATGTAAGGGGTACCTTCCTATCTCTTAATAACTATGTAACTTGCAATATGTAAGGTTTACCTTCCTATCTCTTGATAACTATGTAACTTGCAATATGTAAGGGGTACCTTCCTATCTCTTAATAACTATGTAACTTGCACTATGTAAGGTTTACCTTCCTATCTCTTGATAACTATGTAACTTGCACTATGTAAGGTTTACCTTCCTATCTCTTGATAACTATGTAACTTGCAATATGTAAGGTTTACCTTCCTATCTCTTGATAACTATGTAACTTGCACTATGTAAGGTTTACCTTCCTATCTCTTGATAACTATGTAACTTGCACTATGTAAGGTTTACCTTCCTATCTCTTAATAACTATGTAACTTGCACTATGTAAGGTTTACCTTCCTATCTCTTGATAACTATGTAACTTGCACTATGTAAGGTTTACCTTCCTATCTCTTGATAACTATGTAACTTGCACTATGTAAGGGGTACCTTCCTATCTCTTGATAACTATGTAACTTGCACTATGTAAGGGGTACCTTCCTATCTCTTAATAACTATGTAACTTGCACTATGTAAGGTTTACCTTCCTATCTCTTGATAACTATGTAACTTGCAATATGTAAGGTTTACCTTCCTATCTCTTGATAACTATGTAACTTGCACTATGTAAGGTTTACCTTCCTATCTCTTAATAACTATGTAACTTGCACTATGTAAGGTTTACCTATCTCTTGATAACTATGTAACTTGCACTATGTAAGGTTTACCTTCCTATCTCTTGATAACTATGTAACTTGCATAGTGCCACCCCAACACTCGCATTTTGATATCACCGGCTATGGTGCATTGTAACCGACCTCCACCTCTACCTCTACCCCCACCTCTTATACTTCTACATATCATACTAACCCACTGTTAACCCTTTTACAGTATCATGAAACAGAAGATTCCGGTAAGTTATTCTTACTAGCATGTATATTAATTAATCTTAATTGTGTTCCGATATTTGCTGATAATCAATAATCATAATCAGCAGCTCCGTAATACAAGTATATTAAGTACATAGGTATATTACATTAATCACGATAATTACTAATAATGTCAGTGTTCACTGTTAGTGAGTTTAAAGATGGACTCGCCGTTAAGCCATACACTCACTGATGAGTCATAACCGCTACTATTGCGTAACAACAACAACAACGTTACATCATACAGCTTCAGAAACTGTTATTCTCCGCGACGCTGTCCATTAATCCGGAGAAGTTGAACAACATGAACTTGTTCCGTCCTAAGTTGTTCACTAGTATTATACACGGTTTGTACATGTAATATACACTTAATATACATGTAATATACACCTAATATACACCTAATATACACCTAATATACACTTAATATACACCTAATATACACGTAATATACACGTAATATACGTGTAATATACACTTAATATACAAGTAATATACACTTAATATACACCTAATATACACGCAATATACACCTAATATACACGCAATATATACATAATATACACCTAATATACACGTAATTAATCAATTAACGAATATGATTATAATTATAATGATGTGTTCTCATTTCTTCCAATTGGCTTCTTTGATCTTATCAAATGTTGTCTCCCATCATCAGACATAGACTTATATTACAGTATTTATAATGACTTTAATATAACTAATAATCATTAGTATAATGATAACTAATAATAACTATTTAAAGAGTTGAAATATAAATCAACAATTATTATGGTTAATGCTTAACATTTGCTACCGTTTATTAGATAAACTTGACGATGAAAAGAGCGAATTCATTGGCAAATATACAACTCCAGTAGGATTAACGGTTCAACATAGTTCATAACCTTTAACCCCCCACCCCCCATACTATTCTACCTATGCATCATTCACTTTATGAATTAATCTTATAAAGTATATTATACCATATATTATATAAACTTTCAAATGTACGTTATGCATTGAATTATTATTATTCTTGCGATCATTATTATTAAGTCATTTATTATATTAATATTATATTATCTAATATTATTTTGATATTATTAATTATAATAATACAATTATACCACCCCCCCCCCACTAACACCACCACTCTCACAATTACCCCGCACCCCTCCACCCCACCACCTTCACCTTCACCTCACCCCCCTCCACCCCACCACCACCTCCAGGAGAACCTAATCCTATGCATGGACGGACAGAAACCCCTGTACATGCTGTACCTGATGTCCTATTTGAAGTTCAGACGCATCCTCTGTTTCACCAACACCGTCGACTCTTCGCATAGGTCTGTCACCAGGTGTCAGCGGGGGTGGGGGGGCTCGTACAGGGTAGCACGGGGGCGTACGCGGGGTACCCTCTCTTCCACGTCGTAGAGAGTATAAGACATGTTAAATAATGAATGTAACCGGTACAGGCTGTATTGATAAAATAGCTAAACTATTAATTAATAATAAATTTCATTTATATATATATATATATATATACATTTTTAAAATATTATATGAATACAATAGTTTTTAATGTAAAATAATAAATTAATTTTCATAATATATTATAAATGAATTAATTAAATATAAACACTGTATTCCTTTATTTATGGACTTTATTGAATAATGCTCTGAATTAATTGAAATTTTCAGTACAAATTAATAATAAATAATAACTTATATTGATTAAAATGTAAGGGGATATACAAATTATTGTTTTCAATGTAATTAGATATGCTTTTTTTTAAATTCAATATCTCATGAAATAATTAAGATTTTTACATAATAATGTAAATTAAATTATATTAATATTTACAATGTTAATATATATATATAATGAATTTTTAATAATTAGATTTCGAAAATTAGTTTTGAAAATATTTATATTTTAAAAAAGGGCAATACAATTTAAGAAAATTGATTAATATTTTAAAAATATATAATCATCTTTAAATCTAATTAAAAATATTTTCATTATATATAATCAATTTTGCAATTTCTAAGTAGAAAATTAATATTCTAAGATAATCGATGTTAAAGATTCAGCATATTTGTAGTCAGATTTTGGACTCTATTATGGTAATACAAACTGTCATTTTTTATTAAAATATCTATATTATTGTTTTTAAATTTTTTAAATTACTAAATTAAAACTATTTAAAAACAATATTACAATATCAGTAATGTTTTCGCTAATTTCTTTTACTAGTAATTTTATTAAAATAGGTAGAATTCTAAAATAACATTTTTGATATTTTATAGATCGTTTTAACCTATAATATTTTGACATGTTGTTGAGTATATATTTAATAAACTATTTTTTAAATAAAAACATTTAATAAATAAATGAATTTGAATATCACCCCTTAATTGTATGGTATAAACAAACTTCTATATTATAATATTATTTATATAATGTAAATATATGAAAAATAATCAATAAGATAATATGCTTTTAGTAAACAACATTTTCCATGTACAGTTCTACAGTCTATGCCTTTTATGCCTACCCTTAATAACAATATCTTTAAATTATCATTAAATTCACATTGAAAATTATTATTATTATAAGATAATTATAATATTAATTCTAGTGGGGTTAATTTAATATAATAGTCTCCATTATTATATGCCGCACATATATATATATATATATATATATGTAAACTATGTATATATAGCATTGATATCAGAGTAATGTACACCTATATTCTATAATAATCACTACGCTACTCCGATACGTATAAGCCACTCTTTCGCGTCGTATTACCTATATACGTTCTTCACTCGGCGCTGACCTCTCCTCAAGGTTATACCTGCTGCTGAAGCTGTCGGGTCTGAACGTCGCGGAACTTTCGTCTCTGAAACACTCGGTGAGTCGTAAGAAAGTCATCAAGAAGTTTGAGGCTGATAAACTGGATTGGTTGGTCACGCCCCCCCTCATTACCACGCCCCTCCATTACCACGCCCCTCCATTACCACGCCCCCATTACCACGCCCCCTCATTACAACGCCCCCCATTACCACCCCCCCCATTACCACGCCCCTCATTACCAACCCACCCCATTAACACGCCCACCCCATTACCACACCCCTCATTACCACGCCCCTCATTACCACCCCACCCCATTACCACGCCCCTCATTACCACCCCACCCCATTACCACGCCCCTTCATTACCACGACCCCCATTACCATGCCTCCTTATTACCACACCCCCTCATTACCTCGCCCCCCCATTACCACCCCCCCCATTACCACACCCCTCATTACCAACCCACCCCATTACCACGCCCCCTCATTACAACGCCCCCCATTACCACACCCCTCATTACCACGCCCCTCATTACCACCCCACCCCATTACCACGCCCACATTACAACGCCCCCTCATTAACACGCCCACCCCATTACCACACCCCCTCATTGCCACGCCCCCATTACAACGCCCCCATTACAACGCCCCCCCTATTACCACGCCCCTCATTACCACGCCCCCATTACAACGCCCCCCCCATTACCACGCCCCTCATTACCACGCCCCCATTACAACGCCCCCTCATTACCAACCCACCCCATTACCACGCCCACATTACAACGCCCCCTCATTACCTCGTCCCCCCATTACCACGCCCCTCCATTACCACGCCCCTCATTACCAACCCACCCCATTACCACACCCCTCATTAACACGCCCACCCCATTACCACACCCCTCATTACCATGACCCCCCATTAACACGCCCCCCCCAATTACCACGAGTCATACGAATACACATGTCTACTGTCTACTGTTTTTGTCTCCTCTCCTCTTTATATATTCGTATTCGATCTTGAATATTGTTTTGTGAAATACTAATATCGCAATATCGTTAAGTTATCAATTAATATTCGTATTAATTAAAATTCTCAACGTGTATTTTCTATATTATTTATATATATATAATTAAATCATGAATAACCACTCTACTCATTCATATATCTACCACAAGTAATATTATTTCCTATATCTAAGATGTGCACCTAGGTCTACCTAGGGTAACACTAATGCAGTGGTTCCCAAACTATAGGTTTGGTCATTGGGTTTTGTGTCATGAGTCATGAGTCAATTTCTAAAAAAATAATATAAATATTTTTATAAGCAAATTAGTGTTATGGTCGAGAAAAATCGGGAAGTTGGGAATATATATTTTAATATATAAATATATATTATAGTTTGTATTATTCGTTTTATAACTAGTTTAATAATAAAAAAATAAAAAATAAAATTTGTTTATT
This sequence comes from Osedax fenrisi, assembly GCA_964019155.1. Classification (NCBI taxonomy): domain Eukaryota; kingdom Metazoa; phylum Annelida; class Polychaeta; order Sabellida; family Siboglinidae; genus Osedax; species Osedax fenrisi. The sequence continues at coordinate 6,153,414 of OZ025242.1, forward strand.
GGGGTATATTTTTAAATTAAGAATTATCAAAAAAAGAGTCATATCATACATATCATGTGTATTTCACCCCACCTGTTACACCCATCTCTAGCACGACCCTAATCTACGACCCCTACTGCACCACAGCATATAGTATAGCTCACCCTACATCAGACCCACACCACCTATAACATTAGCTTAATTAACTTATATAACCCCCGCCCCCCCCCCCCCCCGCAGTATATAGTATGGCTCACCCTACGGCGGCCCCACACTACCTATAACCTCCGACCCCGACCCCCCCCCACAGTATAGTATGTTCTGACTCGGTGGCTCGAGGTATAGACATAGCGAACGTTGCCTACGTAATAGCCTACGACGCCTCACCCCATATCAAGACCTACATCCATCGGGTGGGTAGGACAGCCCGAGCCGGTAAGTCCGGTACCTGCGTGTCCCTGCTCGAAAGTAAAGAGGTTAGTCGGTTGTGATTGGTCGACGCCGTACTGGGAGGTTTTCATTGGTCGATATCGTAATGGGTAGTTTTCATTGGTCGATATCGTAATGAGAAGTTTTCATTGGTCAACATCGTAATTTGATATTATCATTGGTCGATATCGTAAGAGGAAGTTTTCATTGTTCGACGGCAGAGATATTAATCGTGTTGTTTACATTTTTACGATATTCATTATTACATTGATATTATTTATTTAATATTCTTTAATGTAATATTTAAATTGATGTCTATTTATAATAATATCGATTATTTATTAGACCTCATACTACTATAATACTATCTATCAACAATAACCTAACAAATAATATACTATTCAATATATATGTTTATATGTTTATATCATAATAATAGGATAAACGAATAAGTGCAATGACACTAATAACACTCATATAAATCTCTCCCAAGCTTCATCATTTCAACTTGATGCAAGATCTGGCCGGTAAGAAGGTGAAAACAATGAAAGTGAAGTTCGGAAACGTAAAGCCTTTCATTCCGATGTTGAGGACCTCTTTAAAACAACTAGAGAATGTACTAAAGGTTTGCTTTCCTCCTCTTCTAGGGTGGTTGTTACCGCGCCTACGTTATGCAATCATGCGCGTTGACTCTACGCACCAACGCATTAACGTAACTAATTAGCATTTATTATCTTGATTAATTAAAATTAATTATCATAACTAATTAGAATTCATTATCATAACTAATTAGCATTTAATATTACAACGAATAATTATATCGTTCTATTTATCCTGGTGTAAAAACCTAAATCAGATGATGATAATAATAATAATAACTAATTAGCATTAATTATTTCTTAAATAGCAATACCGTACTTACTTGTAATGGTCTGTACAATGTACCGTGTACAATATAATATGGAATGCCTATAACTAACAACGCATATTATTAACTGTATACACATAACACTATATGCTTTGGAATGAACTATTAGCCTATAATCTACTGTTTTCAATAATAGTATTAGCTTAAATAGTTATATTAGGTATTACTCATTGGTCGCATACCTTTATGCTAACGATGGATATGTATGTTATTGTGTAAGTGAACTGTTGTAGTAATACTCTAAAGGGGTCACATCCCACTATCAGTATTTCCGGAAATGTTTGCTAGAAAGTTATTTTATAGTAAGTTGTAGTGGGATACCCCCTTAAAGTTACTATATTTACGGCTAGTTACCGGAAAGTAAGGTTTGAAACTTGCTAGAAAATCACTTTATAGCGAACATTTACGGACATTATTTCCACATATACAGGTAGTGGGATACCCCCTTAATATATGTTTGAGAACTATATAGAAATAGCTTATATTGTTCCTGAGTAAATTGTATCCACACCTATATTTCGATTCCTAAAATACTAGTATTTTATAATAGCCGTTATAATTAGTTATTTATATATTATATAAGAATGTTGCTATTATACATACTATAGTTTATACATGGATTAATGTACTATTTTCTATATATTTAGGGAGAGAAAATTGTGAACAAGAAGAGTTGATCAGTCGCAGAAAGATTACAGAAATGTTTTTAATATATTTAATAAATAATAGATTGTACAATATATCATTATTTATATTTGTATATATGTATATATGCTGGTATAAAAGAGTGACTAAATAATAAATATAATTTGTATCAGAGATTAAGTCTAATTGTTTAATGATGTACAGTCTTCAATGATAAACTCTTTTGAAAACATTCATCTGATTACAAATATTACAATTATCATCTACATTAAATACTTTCTTTTATTATTAATCACATTAAAATAATTATATTTTTATACAGTAATATTTTTATAAAATAATATTTAATGCTTTTTTAATCTTTAAAAATATATTTTAAATAATTTATTTTATAGATACTAATATAAATTCCATATTTGTACTATTAATATAAAAATTAACTGTTTATTCATTCATAAAATAATAATAGATGTTATATATATTGGATACTACTATATAGTATTGTCATTATAACATTTTTTTATTGACAATTTAAATATTCTATTGAATATAAAACATAATTCTTATAAATTTAAAATAATATATATATATATATATATATACATATTTATATTGTGATCAGGAAAAAATAACAGTAAACAAATATCTGGCCATATTAAAAGTATTCTTATTATAAGAGAGTTATTAATTAATATATTATATGTATAATTTATATAATATTCACAAGATATGTTTCAACGTGTTGATGAGATAGCATGAAGTATGAAGTATCAACAAAGCAACGAATATAATCGATTATAGATACATTATTTAGATATATATATATAATATATATTTACCTTCTGCTGACTCGGAAGAAAAAAAACTGATAATAAAAAAAGCCTGATAATTTAAACTCTTTATTAGGCTAGTTTGCGTAGTGTATACATGTACAACAATTACATATCTCAGTAACACGATAGTTATATTATACCTTAATAAATACTGTTATTTTTTTTTCTATATTAATATATATATAATTAAGTTGGTATAAAAACAATTTCATTATATCCCTGATATTTTGCACAAATTAATTTATATATATATATATATATACAGAATTAAGAAAATATATTGAATTAATAAATTAAATACATCAATTTCATTTATCTTCGACATAGATAATTATTAATATAATTAATTCTTAATTAATTGGTCAATAATATATAAGTTTTACTTTATAGATAATAATGTAAAGGTCTATGTATGGATAATTTAAGTTTATAAAACTTATAACATGTATATATATATAGATTTATTGATACTACTTCATATGATAACTTATCAACATGTCATTTTCACAATAACAAAATCATATATGCCAATTATATATTAACATAAAAAATACACCCCTACATAGATTATTTCAATAGGTTTATATAAATGTAACTCGTAATAAGAGACTATTTATAGAATTACTACGATTATATATATATAATACCTATATAATACATATAATACATATATAATATACGGATATAATATAAACAAGTAAAGAAAACAGAAGATACAAATTTATTTTAATAAATTATTATTGATTGATAATTTATTTAAGCAAAAATGTAATCGAAAGTATAAATATTTGCTAACGATAACATACGTTATAGAAATAAACAAAGAATAATACAAAATAAAAGAAATTAAAATACTGTAAAGTTATCGTAAATATAAACGAAAATATAAATTGATTATATAGTACAAAATGATCGAAAAGAGAAATAAAATACATTGTTTTGTAAATGGTATCGAAATATTCAATTTCTACTTTAAATATATTGAATAATTCTTATCTTCGTAACCTGTAATAGTAATACATTATTAATAGTTTAATATATTTAAAATATATTACAAATAGAACATGTTAAAAATCAAATAAACAAATAATAGAATGAAACAAACAAATAATGTAATACTTCAAAATAAAAATCTGTAACAATAGTATATTATTAAATTTATATTTTAATAGTGTAATAAATTTGAAACATATATTCAAAAGAACAGAATGTATAACAAATAAAATAAACCAATATATATATATATAAATGAAATAATTTATATATAATAATTATTTAATATTTTAATATATATTTTATGGGGTCTCCCCTCAAAGTATGTGTACTGTAGGCACCAGTGCCGGATTAAGCAAAGTATGGGCCCGGGGCAAACTTAATTTATGGGCCCCCTAATTTTTATAATCTAAAAAACATATTAGATGTATCTACAAGATAAATATACATATATGTGAACTATAGTGAATTTTGGGTAACTAACATCTTTATGGTATAGGTACGACGTACCTAGTACGCATATATGTATAATTTTTATATTTTATAAAGATATATATTTATAAACTATAGTTTAGATTATAATTAGTTTGAATAAAAAAGAGTTTCTTAATTAAATATTTATTTTGCATGTTTTATTTTTTGAAAAAATATTATTTATTCTTTCTTGATCAATTTCTTTTAATAAACTTGACTCCAATGATAATAATGCTAATCCTGATAATTGTTCCTGTGTGAGCGAATTTCTTAAATAATTTTTTACTAATTTTGTTTAGAAAAACTTCTTTCACCTGTACTATTTGACACCATTAGAGATAGATATATCCTATATACAATTTCAATATTAGGATACACATCAATAGTTTCTCGAACATATTTATAATCCGATAGTGCTGTTATTTTGGTAATTGTATTATATCTATCAGATTCGATTAAATATTTAGAGAAATGTATTGTCTCTTTTATTAATTCATCATTGATATCCGTAGAATATTTCTTTATGAGAACTTTACACTTATTTATTATTTCTGATGCGCTAATGGTCCTCAGATCTCCTATAAACCCGAATATTGTAGCCACTTCATCATATGCATCAATCCTCTGCTTTAATGCAACTATATATTAAATATTAATTATAATTAGCATAAATATATGTTATCTAAAATAATCATTAAAATATATATATATATATATATATATGTAGGTTACAAATTAAATTGTCAAATATAGGTAGAAAACATTCACGTTTAAATATTTCTTTTGGTGTAATACTCTCATTAGTATTCAATGTTTCATAATCGAAGTATTTCTTTGAAATTTTTATTTGTTTTTTAGATTCATTAAATTATGCCTTACATACATGTTCAGCAGAACATGGCTAGCCATACATATAAATTCTTCATAATTGTTTCTTTTTTCATCTATGTAATTTGATAGTGCTACTAAATTATTGACGGCTATATCCTTTATGGTATACCATCAACTCAATTGAATTAGACTGTAATATTTTGCTTATTGCATGTATTCTACATAGCAGAGCCTTCCAAATTTTGCATAGCAAAATAGTTTCAAATTCATTCATTCTCTTATATAGATAATTCAGCTCAATTAGTGATAACGCATTAAGATTATCTTTTTTCATCTTGATTATTACATCTAAAACGACTGAATATCCATCGGAAAGTGCGCTTACTGCATCAGTATGTGAAGAGCATCGTGTACCGCACAGTCTCTTTATTACAACATGTCCAGCTTCCTTTAATCTTGAACTTAATACATTCCATCTTTTAGGTGTACTGAAGAAAGTGTAAAGTCTTTGTATAAATGCAAAATATGATGATACAGTCAACTGTTAACAATTGTTGATGACTCCACTGCACATTGACCAACTACATTTAAAGAATGGGCAGCACATGGTATCTACATTGCTAATGGATTATGATTTTTTATATGGGCTTGCATCACATTAGGGCATACCTATATCTTCCAGACATGTTACTGGCGTTATCATAGCTTTGTCCACGACAATTATTTATATTAATTCCATTTTTCTTGAAGAATTTCAATAATACATTAGTCAAGTCTAAACCAGTATGGGAATGTATTTATACAAATGTAATGAATCTTTCTACTATTATATCATTTTTAAATATCTAACTATTATTGTCAATTGATCAATATGGGAAATATCAGGCGTGGAGTCAACTGATATACTGACATATTTGGCATTCTTAATTTCTTTAATAGGAAGGTTAGTTGGTTATTATTCAGAAAAAACTTACAAAATTAACTATAATATTATTATTTTTATCAAATGTATGGGCCCCTAGAAATGTGGGGCCCAGGGCATTTTCACACTTTGCCCCCGTCTAAATCCGGCACTGGTAGGCACAGAACATTAATATATAGCACTATGAAAAACAGATATGTGTATACCTAAATACGTACTTTGTATTAATGTTACCCTATATTATGTTTGCTAATGTCTACTTGTCTGATCAAACTATCGATAGTTAACTTAACTACTGCATTCCCAGCAAACAATATATTCGACGCTTTTGGACGCCATGCGCCTAAAAGTTCCGGAATTAATTCGTCACTTTGATGACAATTTGCGCCCAAAAGCATCGAATTGTTCTATTGTACTTTGGACGCTGTTGCGCCCAAAAGCGTCGAATTTGCGACGAATTCAATATCGATTCTGAACTGAAGAGCCCAAAAGCGTCGAATTTGCGCCTAAAATCCTATTGTACTTTGGACTCTATTGCGCCCAAAAGCGTCGAATTTGCGACGAATTCAATATCGATTCGGAACTGAAGCGCCCAAAAGCGTCGCATTTGCGCCTAAAATCCTATTGTACTTTGGACGCTGTTGCGCCCAAAAGCGTCGAATTTGCCACGAATTCAATATTATTGAGAACTGAAGCGCCCAAAAGCGTCGAAAAAGCGCCCATAAATTCTCAAAAGCGTCCAAAAGCGTCGATAAATTATTTGCTGGGTTCACTTGAATGTTACTATATATATATGTGTATTATTTGTTCATTTATTGTTTTTTTTCTTATGATTACAATAATAAAATACAGTTATAAGTTATATCATATAAGTAATAGGAAATAATTAAATATAAATATGTTTATACTATACTAGATATATGTATTCCATAGTACATGTATTATAGAGTAATAGCAAAGATTTTCCGAAAGATTTACCCTCCCTCCTACCATTCGTTATATTAGATCTCATAAAAGATTTATAAATCTTACTTCTTCTTTTCTCTCTACCTCTATTTATTATATCATCCAATTTATTATGGTTGTATCTTCAGTGTATTATTTGTATCTAATTGTCACAGAGCTAGAGAGAAATCTCTCTCTAGCTCTATAGAGCATATTGGTTAATTGTTATCATATTATTATTATCTTATTATTATTTTCTTCCCGCACGAGCGAAGGGTCTACATAACCCTATTTGAATTCTCAATAAACCGTATATAATCATCATCATAATCATAATATACCTTAATTATTATAATAACATAGATTTATAATTATAATTATAAATCTATGTTTATAAAAATAATTTTTCCAAACACAACTATTTTCTATTATTTTAAAACTTAAATTTAATTTAAGTACATTTATTAAATATTATTGAACTTGTGATTATTTTAAAATAAATATGAGAATTTAATGTATATAATATACATATATACTGAATTTATATACATAGGATATGTATGATATTTAATATATTTCATAATTAAATCAAACATATTTGCTATTGTATCGAATACATTTAGTTTATGTAGAACGCCTACTAGTATATTATAAATTTAAAATTATATATATATATGATTACATCATATCTCAATATAAATATTATATTGATATATTGACCCTACTGTTATATAATAATGTATTTCTATAGATTATCACGAAAATGTGTCATTTAAATTATTTTCCAAAGTAAATATTCTTTGGAATATCTTGTTGATTTCAAAGATTTTTTTGCTTCGCAAAATCATTGTTGATTTCTTAAATTTGTTTGAATTTTCTATGTTAGTGATATCTGACCTATTCAACCCTGATGTGTAAATAAACAAATACACATTACATTTATATTATTTTTTATTCATAAATAAAATAAACTATAAGCATGTTTAAAATAAAAATTATACTATCCTAAATTAAATTAATATACTATATTTATACGTATTTATATATTTATTATCTATAATTTACCTATAGATAAATTACAAATTAATAATAGTGATTGGTTTATTAAATATTGTAATAGTTTTAAATTTGTTAATTATAAATATTTGATTATTAAACATGAAACACATATATCATTCTATACTATTAATTACTTATTATTCATTTTAACAATTTGTTTAGATTACATTTTAAATAGTGACTGATATGTTTAAAAATAACACGATAATTGTCATACCTTTAAATATATATATTTTAAAAATATGGCATCTATAAAATTTGAAAATCACGATGTAATTAGGATTCATGCTATGGTTTGTATATTTATTTAAATGTCATTATATAAATATAATTTATAACACGCCTTTTGTACTAGTAAAATACATGTATATTAATATTGGTGATCAAGTGAACATTACGATATACATACTAAGTCTGAGAGTCTCAGACTCTGAGACTTATTCATTTGGTGATTTTTCATGTCATATTTCTAAGTAGGATATGTACACTCGCGGTGATATTATTATAATATATTGATGATTCATCGCTGACCGTGAAATAATAATCGCTACGCTAGCCCAACCGGTCACGCCGGTACCTGGTCAAAAGCTTCGCGATTGATGCGCGATTTGAACGCCCGCAAAATTGTTTATTCGAATTACTGAATTTACAATAGCGTATGATTGTTTGTACAAACATTAATATTTATAGTTTTAGTTATTTTCACTTGTTTGGTTTGATTTGGTTGGGTTAATTTTAATATTGTTTAGGTTTTTTTAGCTGCATTACTGTAAATGATTACATCCCGAGTGAGCTTATAAAACACACACATATATAAATATATGGTAATGATAAGCCGTTGCATGTATGATAGTCTATAAATAGACATACGCTAATTATAATGACCAATCATAAGCTATTGTAGAATCACTAATTCGAATAAACAAGTTTGCGGGCGTTTAATTCGCGAAGCTTTTGACTATAATCCGCCACGCCTCTATATACAATGTATATGTACCGGTTTTCATGCGGAATCAAATAAATATACATTTATACATATATCTGTTTACTCAATCGATGGATAAATAAAGTAACATTACGATCACTGTACAAATCGACATATTTATGTTACTTACTTACTTATATGATATAAGTTATATCAAATTTTCATTCGACCTGCTTTCATATATTTATGTGCAGCGATTTATTAAATTGAAATAAATCGACTGATTAATTCGTAATGTTAACTTTATACTTAATATGGCTCATATATGTTTTAATTATGAATAAAAGGGTCACATTTAAATATTCACTAAGGTAGTTGACACAGTAACTGGTGATATTAGTATAAGTGATTGCATTCGGTTTGGTGATTTCTTGTGTGATGTAAATTGTATTCTTTATAATTAATTATTTATATTGTTATTTTGGTGGAGATCCTTTCATCCAATAACTTAGATGAAGTTTTAACTTAAAATCATATGTTTCTAATGTTCCTTAGAAGCAGCTCTCATGTTAATGAATCCATTTTTTTAACGAGAAACGATCATTTTATATATATATATAATTGTATAAGATCATTTCTACATATTATATTAAGACCTATTTTAATGGTCCTGACGAGGACCGTGTCCTACTGCTTGTGTCCCACTGCCTTAGCCATTTAAAATCATATGTTTCTAATGTTCCTTAGAAGCCGCTCTCATGTTAATGAATCCATTTTTTTAACGAGAAACGATCATTTTATATATATATATTTAATTGTATAAGATCATTTCTAAATATTATTGTAAGACCTATTTTAATGGTCCTGACGAGGACCGTACCCGTGTCCTACTGCTTGTGTCCCACTGCCTTAGCCATTTAAAATCATATGTTTCTAATGTTCCTTAGAAGCCGCTCTCATGTTAATGACTCCATTTTTTTAACGAGAAACGATCATTTTATATATATATATAATTGTATAAGATCACTTCTAAATATTATATTAAGATCCTATTTTAATGGTCCTGACGAGGACCGTGTCCTACTGCTTGTGTCCCACTGCCTTAGCCATTTAAAATCATATGTTTCTAATGTTCCTTAGAAGCCGCTCTCATGTTAATGAATCCATTTTTTTAACGAGAAACGATCATTTTATATATATATATTTAATTGTATAAGATCACTTCTAAATATTATATTAAGAACTATTTTAATGGTCCTGACGAGGACCGTACCCGTGTCCTACTGCTTGTGTCCCACTGCCTTAGCCACATATCAGTGAATTATCACCACGTACGAAATCACCAATCCATTATGAAATCACTTGATCACTGATAGTGTTTGACACACTCTAACTAGGGGCGTTGTAACAGGGGGGATGGGGGGACATATCCCTCACACTTTAATATCTTGGGGGACCTCCTATGTATTGGTCCCCCCCCACTTTTACCACAAAATTTATTTTGATTGGTTGGTCCCCCTACATACAAAATCGTTCCAGCGCCTCTAACTCTAACGCAAATGCTAATATAATCTTGAGTGAGGCGAATATAATACATATAAATATATTCGTTATTATTCTACTATATGATTCATTGTATATGATTCATTGATTTACCTAATTATACCTCTTCAACGAATATTTCTTTGTTGTTTTCTTTTCACATATAATATTTTATACATACTATTTGTACTATGGCCTATATACACCTAATTATTTGTATTCTTTTATGTGCTATATTTATTGTTTTATGTAATTTTGATTGTTTTATTTAACTGCAAAAAAAGCCTATTTTAAATTTCCTATGATTAAATTTACTATTAGATCTGTAATAAATAAATACGTAAGTATTATTAAATATTCACTCACTCTCTTAGACTAGTAGTGATTAAGGAAATACATTATTCTAATGCATTAATTGTAAATAACCTTTATGATAAATATACGCTGATAAATTCATAGTAATAATTAAATATTAATAAGTTAGATAGATAGATTAATAGTATATTATATGTACGAATGATATGGGTATGTGGGGTAGGGTTAGGGGTAACGAGTAAGTACATATAATGAGACATGAAACACGGATGAACAAAACAAAAAGGAACAAATAGAATATATACAATAAAAAACATAATGAATTAATCATGCCTCTAAGTTGAATACAGGATTTCACTTATTAACGAGCTATCTATCATACCTACTACGTATATTCCCGAGATTACGATTACATAACTCCATACGACGGTATATCAACAACATTTATAATTACATTATTTCATTAACAACATTTATTAGAGAATGTTTAGTTTGATATATAAGGCGATATACGTTTATATTTACTATAGATGATAGGGTTCGAATTAAAGATATTACAGCAGTAGTTGATATGCTTTAGCATAATATATTTCTATATATATTATAGAAAATCTATTTAGTAGAATATTTAAGTTTACTTTTTATTAAAAATATATATTAATTCATTAATTTATTGCTAGTGTTGATCATTAATAAGCAACGTAATACTGCTGCTGTGATGCAGGCTTACCAAATAGAGGTGCAAGTGCAAACAGTTATATATATATATACATATAGGGGTAATTGTTTCGATAAGCAACACTGATCCTATAATTACCCTGGATTGCAAAAATCTGATAATAATAACAATATATACATTATGTATAATACATATATGGGGATCATCCTATGTTTCATTAAATTACATTCTAATTTATATAAATATATAGGATGGGATGAAATGAGTCATAACAATAACAATAACAATATATTATATTTTTGTATATGAATATAAATAAAGATAGATCATTATTTATTAGAGCTAACTGCAGATCTAGATCTATATAATGCTGCAGTAGTGTAGAGTATTGCATCATACTTACAGTATTGCATCATACTTACAGTATTGCATCATACTTACAGTATTGCATCATACTTACAGTATTACATCATACTTACAGTATTGCATAATACTTACAGTATTGCACCGTACTTACAGTATTGCATCATACATACTTGCATCTTATATAATTGTGTATAAATAAATGATCGGCTCTCATTAAAACCATGGATGCCTTATTTATATTGTTAAAATATAAAAATCATGTAATTAAATTTAATCAATAATTATAAATATAATATAAGATTGATTTTAAATGAAATTATTCGATGTCTAGGAACATTATATTGTATTAACAAATCTGTTTAATAATAAACAAATACATAACAATAACAATGGAATGAAACCTCATAGTGCAATATAACCATAGATTTATAGTTTACAAGTTGTAAACTATAAATCTATGAATATAACACACTGTGTGGCATGTTTTATTAGATTTAATTCATGTTATGGTTGAAACCACTCATATATTATTACAATATATATATATATATTAATTATTACACTATATATATATATTAATTATTACAATATATATATAATAATTATTAAATTTACAAATATAACCAATTTTAATAAGTTAATAAGACCACAGATTACCACCACAGATTACAAGAATAATATTTTATCATTTTTTTAATAGTATTAAATATAATTCAGATATAAGTTATCCATAAGATCAATAGATTATATAGATTATACGTTACTGAAAAACGATATTTTATAGAGATTCCATAATAATTAAACCTAATTAGTAATTTTCAAATTCATTTTACTCGCAATAATTATTGTTATATTCCTACATTCTTTATATGTATTATGCTTGGCTTCTCATAATGTATATTTTATTCTAATGTTGATAATTCACATAAGATATATAAATAAACACTTTTTATTGAAATAGGAGTATTCTGCTTTATAGTTTAAAAAAATAATAATATATAGGTGAAATTTTGTACAAATTATTACCTTTTTTCAATATACTATTACGGATATGAATTACATTTATATGTATTGAGATGGTTTGAATTTATAAGCATATATTATCGACACAGAATACCAAAGAAATGTTGTTAATTTGACAACTAGTAAATAAACTTACAAATACGTTTCTGGATTAAGAAGCAACTCTCTTATCTATGTACATGTAGCCGACTGCAATGAAGGAATTTATAAAGATGCCCTTAATTGTATAGATATTACTCTTGTTAAATATTATAATTGAATTGAAAGTTTATTTAAAAACTGGGAATAAACAAGGGAAATAACTCAAATGATTTCTCAGTGTGTATATATATATATATATATATATATATAAATACAAATAATAAAAGTAGGTAAAACAATAAAAACCATTAATAATAATAAAATAAAATAAAATAGACTAAACCGGAAGCAAATTAATAAATAACATAATAATGACAAACAGTATTAGTATTACAGATTGCCAGTGGCAACTTGCCACATAATGTAATTAGCTTTATTCAATTGAGTATCTATTATACATGTATCTATGCAATACATATAATATATACTACATATAATATATGTATAAGCTTTTAGATTTCTGAAATGGTAATCGTTATAGTAAACGTTGCTATAAAATACATTACGTTATAGTAAACATGTACATGTACGTATACGTAATTAAAGCAGTAACAAAATTCAATATTTCACAAATATAATTATTGCGTAACTACTACTTGATTATTGCATAATCTACAACCAGTGACCGTACGATGTATTATAAACAATATAGATTGTATCAGCGTACGATTACGTATATAACACACATATATCCCGGCCGGCCCGAGGAAATCTCATACCGCGTATAAATAAATTTCATCTTTAGTATTATTGTGAACATCGTGCCTGTCACAGCCACTGTTAAGATAATCCTATTTAGTCAGGTGTGACCTACGTCATGTGGCCTCGATACGTGATATCGCGTAACGCAGATATTTAAATCATAATTATACGCGTGTTTTAATGATAATTATACGTATGCGCATTATATATTATTATTATCGGAAATATGTATTCGTATTTAGTTGTGTTGATGGTATGATATAAATCTATTGTTATTTTCAGCATTATTATTCAGGTATATATATATATATATATATATACTTTGATAAAAATCTATTGTTATTAGCAGCTGTTGTGTATTTTAATATATAGATTATAATATTTTATCTAATGCATCTGTATTATGTATACATATATATATGTATATATATAATCTATCTAGATTTATTTATAAACACTATTTTATATAACAAGAATATACATAGAATACTAACTATTATCGTTACATAACAACAGAAATGCGACGGTCTTCTACAACCAGAGTTCAAGAGGTTATGCATTGACCCGAAATTGACGAGTTTAACAATTCTGTATCGACTGTTGGCTAAAGCGTTTGACATTTCCGAGTTAGTCTATATAGTATATATAGAGGGTTAGTTTGCAACAGTTTCAAGTCCCCCACCCCCATAGTTTCAAGTCCCCCACCCCCATAGTTTCAAGTCCCCCACCCACATAGTTTCAAGTACCCCACCCCCATAGTTTCAAGTACCCCACCCCCATAGTTTCAAGTCCCCCACCCCCATAGTTTCAAGTACCCCACCCACATAGTTTCAAGTACCCCACCCCCATAGTTTCAAGTACCCCACCCCCATAGTTTCAAGTACTCCACCCCCCATAGTTTCAAGTACCCCACCCCCATAGTTTCAAGTACCCCACCCCCATAGTTTCAAGTACCCCACCCCCATAGTTTCAAGTACCCCACCCCCATAGTTTCAAGTACCCCACCCCCCATAGTTTCAAATCCCCCACCCCCATAGTTTCAAGTCCCCCACCCCATAGTTTCAAGTCCCCCACCCCCATAGTTTCAAGTCCCCCACCCCCATAGTTTCAAGTACCCCACCCCCATAGTTTCAAGTCCCCCACCCCCCATAGTTTCAAGTCCCCCACCCCCATAGTTTCAAGTCCCCCACCCCCATAGTTTCAAGTCCCCCACCCCCATAGTTTCAAGTCCCCCACCCCCATAGTTTCAAGTCCCCCACCCCCATAGTTTCAAGTACCCCACCCCCATAGTTTCAAGTACCCCACCCCCCATAGTTTCAAATCCCCCACCCCCATAGTTTCAAGTCCCCCACCCCATAGTTTCAAGTCCCCACCCCCATAGTTTCAAGTCCCCCACCCCCATAGTTTCAAGTCCCCCACCCCCATAGTTTCAAGTACCCCACCCCCATAGTTTCAAGTCCCCCACCCCCATAGTTTCAAGTCCCCCACCCCCATAGTTTCAAGTCCCCCACCCCCATAGTTTCAAGTCCCCCACCCCCATAGTTTCAAGTCCCCCACCCCCATAGTTTCAAGTACCCCACCCCCATAGTTTCAAGTACCCCACCCCCCATAGTTTCAAGTACCCCACCCCCATAGTTTCATCCACTACAGAGTAGGGCCTACCTTTATATTTTCTCCCCTTCTCCACCATAGTTGACCTGGGGCCTCTATAGTATCAGCATCTCTACCCCTATAGTTACACCCCCACCCCACCCACCCACCCCCTAGTTTCACAGTAAGCTACGAAGCTCGTCTGCATGACTCCACAGTGTTCCTCGCCCTGCACAGCGACTGGGACATCGAGGCCGCCTTCCTCAGTAGCGCTAACCCTTATCTTCGCCTCAAGGTCACCTTGAACACGTTCAAACACAACGACACCATCAAACAGAAGAACGGTTAGTGTCTCTCTGTTCCTTTCGAGGCCTTCATCTTATCGCAAGTGCTTGCACACACACTCAACTTATTTTGGATTTTCTGGGTTTTTTAGTTTTCCCTAGATTTTTAAGTATTTAAATTTCATATTATAATTTATAACTTAATGTATATATATATATAGAGGGTTAAATAAATAAAATCTAACATTAATATTATATAATATTATAGTAACTTTTAATAATATATTATTTATTAAAGTAAATACAAATATATATATATATATATTATTAAGTTTAATACATGCATCGCATCAATATTTTAGCGACAGCCCGAAAAAATAACATTTTTCATTATTGCTTTAAAACTAGAAAAGCCCATTGTCGGCTAACTCTGTTCATCGGTGTGTGTACAGAGTAGCGATGACCCCCGCTGACCTCCACTGGTAGTAATTAGTGTGTAAATACGCTCTTATGTCTCTCTCTGTCTCACTCTCTCTTTCTACACTCTCTCTTTCTATTTTATCTCTCGTTATACTAGTTTGCGTAGATTTCCACTTAGGCACATACGTACACACACGAGCTCACACACACACTCATACACACACTCATGTCCACACCACTTAAAGTGCATAACAATGGCCGCTCTGTAGATGATTATCTAACATCATCACTACTACTACTACTACTACTACTACTACTACTACTACTACTACTACTACTACTACTACTACTACTACTACTACTACTACTACTACTACTACTACTACTACTACTACTACTACTACTACTACTACTACTACTACTACTACTACTACTACTACTACTACTACTACTACTACTACTACTACTACTACTACTACTACTACTACTACTACTACTACTACTACTACTACTACTACTACTACTACTACTACTACTACTACTACTACTACTACTACTACTACTACTACTACTACTACTACTACTACTACTACTACTACTACTACTACTACTACTACTACTACTACTACTACTACTACTACTACTACTACTACTACTACTACTACTACTACTACTACTACTACTACTACTACTACTACTACTACTACTACTACTACTACTACTACTACTACTACTACTACTACTACTACTACTACTACTACTACTACTACTACTACTACTACTACTACTACTACTACTACTACTACTACTACTACTACTACTACTACTACTACTACTACTACTACCACCACCACCACCACCACCACCACTACCACTACCACTACCACTACCACTACCACTACCACTACCACTACCACTACCACTACCACTACCACTACCACTACCACTACCACTACCACTACCACTACCACTACCACTACCACTACCACTACCACTACCACTACCACTACCACTACTACTACTACTACTACTACTACTACTACTACTACTACTACTACTACTACTACTACTACTACCACTACCACTACTACTACTACTACCACTACTACCACTACTACCACTACTACCACTACTACTACTACTACTACTACTACTACTACTACTACTACTACTACTACTACTACTACCACATGCTTCTCGTATCACTGTTATGAACATCAAACATCTACTGTAACATAATGAAATATCTGTGACATTCTGTACGAATTATTACCTTTTTCAACATACTATTACCGTTATAGTATTACGGATATACATTATATCTATATTTATTGTGTATATATATATGTATATATCCATGTGTTTAGGCAGGTTCAGTGGTTTACCATTTCTAATTATATAACATTTCTGTAATATATCTGTCATATTAAACTATTAATACTATTAATATATAACTGCGTATTGTGCGGTTCCGGAGTAAATAAGTTTTAGTTTCTTCCGCAATATAGTAGTAGGTTAGTTTTCGTAGAAAGGTCGAAGTTCAATGTAGAGAGCCGGGTATGGCTCACACGGGTTATAGCCTAACTACCACCGAACAACCCGCATAGTGGTAGATAGAGTCGGGGTAATCCAACATGAAGATGTATCTACTATGTATACCTCTAGCAGTCTAATGTTGTGCTCAATGGTCGATACTATAGTATATCATAATAATACTAATATTTATTAGAAGAATTGTTGTTGTTGTCTATTTAGTTTTCTAGTTTATAATATTAATATGTTTTGCCCACCCTAAGTTTGCTTCACAATAAACTATAGCATATGCACTGTTGTTATTGTCGCCAGATCATGTGTATGTATGTATACGTATGGATGCGCGTGTGTGTGTATGTATGTATGTGTGTATGTATGTGTGTGTTTGTATGTATGTGTGAGTGTGTATGTGTATATAATAGTAATAATAATAATAATAATCCGGTATTAGTAGTGTTTGTTTATTAAGGTATAATAGTTATCAATAATAATGATGTAATATCTTCTATTGGGGTTCAAGATGTAAATATATCTATTGTTGTCTAGTGTGTGTGTGTATATACATATATATATATATATACATATATATATATATATATGCAATTATACATGAATACTGTTTAAGAACGCAGTGAATAAATACTAATAAACCACGTCGGTATTGTCGAGCTAGTCAGCTAAAGCTAAAGCAATAACAATACTAAGCCCATAGTAAATAAACACCTATACATAAGGGTTAAGGGCTAAGGGCACCCTCACCCTATTGTAATGTAGGCAACACTGGGTTCGTTGATTGCTAGAAAAAACTAGCATTATTATTGATATAAACGTTTTCATTAATTAGTTTAGTAGAAATAGTTCAATTCACTTATCACCGAAAAGCGGAAATAATTATTAACGAAAAAATAATTATAATGACGGCTTAGCCTAGACATCACCGCCGTCCGATATTATTAACGTGATTATGTAATTATTTATTCAATTAATTATCCATTATACATATATATATATATATATACAGACTGTTAGCTAATTACATTAAATCTGAACGCACATTAGAACTATGCGTTACATAATACTACAATAAGCTGAGGTGCCTGGACGTACTACTACTACTACTACTACTACTACTACTACTACTACCACCACCACTACTACCACTACTACTACTACTACTACTACTACTACTACTACTACTACTACTACTACTACTACTACTACTACTACTACTACTACTACTACTACTACTACTACTACTACTACTACTACTACTACTACTACTACTACTACTACTACTACTACTACTACTACTACTACTACCACCACTACTACCACTACCACATGCTTCTCGTATCACTGTTATGAACATCAAACATCTACTGTAACATAATGAAATATCTGTGACATTCTGTACGAATTATTACCTTTTTCAACATACTATTACCGTTATAGTATTACGGATATACATTATATCTATATTTATTGTGTATATATATATATGTATATATCCATGTGTTTAGGCAGGTTCAGTGGTTTACCATTTCTAATTATATAACATTTCTGTAATATATCTGTCATATTAAACTATTAATACTATTAATATTAAACTGCGTATTGTGCGGTTCCGGAGTAAATAAGTTTTAGTTTCTTCCGCAATATAGTAGTAGGTTAGTTTTCGTAGAAAGGTCGAAGTTCAATGTAGAGAGCCGGGTATGGCTCACACGGGTTATAGCCTAACTACCACCGAACAACCCGCATAGTGGTAGATAGAGTAGGTGTAATCCAACATGAAGATGTATCTACTATGTATACCTCTAGCAGTCTAATGTTGTGCTCAATGGTCGATACTATAGTATATCATAATAATACTAATATTTATTAGAAGAATTGTTGTTGTTGTCTATTTAGTTTTCTAGTTTATAATATTAATATGTTTTGCCCACCCTAAGTTTGCTTCACAATAAACTATAGCATATGCACTGTTGTTGTTGTCGCCAGATCATGTGTATGTATGTATGTATGTATGTGTGTGTTTGTATGTATGTGTGAGTGTGTATGTGTATATAATAGTAATAATAATAATAATAATCCGGTATTAGTAGTGTTTGTTTATTAAGGTATAATAGTTATCAATAATAATGATGTAATATCTTCTATTGGGGTTCAAGATGTAAATATATCTATTGTTGTCTAGTGTGTGTGTGTATACATATATATATATATATATATATATATATATATATATATATATATATATACATATTAATGTGTAATTATTGATTGCTCTATACTCTCTGCTTTCTTTAATAACCTTTAATAAGTTAACATGAATGTGACTCATTATATGACAGAGGTTTATAACCTATTTTTAATTACTTATGTATTTAATATCTATATATATATATATATATATATATATATATATATGCAATTATACATGAATACTGTTTAAGAACGCAGTGAATAAATACTAATAAACCACGTCGGTATTGTCGAGCTAGTCAGCTAAAGCTAAAGCAATAACAATACTAAGCCCATAGTAAATAAACACCTATACATAAGGGTTAAGGGCTAAGGGCACCCTCACCCTATTGTAATGTAGGCAACACTGGGTTCGTTGATTGCTAGAAAAAACTAGCATTATTATTGATATAAACGTTTTCATTAATTAGTTTAGTAGAAATAGTTCAATTCACTTATCACCGAAAAGCGGAAATAATTATTAACGAAAAAATAATTATAATGACGGCTTAGCCTAGACATCACCGCCGTCCGATATTATTAACGTGATTATGTAATTCTTTATTCAATTAATTATCCATTATACATATATATATATATATATATATATATACAGACTGTTAGCTAATTACATTAAATCTGAACGCACATTAGAACTATGCGTTACATAATACTACAATAAGCTGAGGTACCTGGACGTAATCCGCACGCTGAAACTCAATAACGCGCACATTTGACAGGCGACGTCGTAAGACATAGTCAATATTACCTGCGCATAACTATTAGGATAATATGATTACCTATTGTAATTATCCCACGTAATTTATACATTATATTTCACACTAATATAGCTACGACTAATTCTATAATACATTATACACTATATAATACATTATACACTAAATAATATATTATACACTATATATATATATATATATATATATAGGTATTAATAATTGATAAATACCTAACATAAGTCATGCTACGTGTACAATGTACACTGTACATATTTATTAACTATATTATATCGTATATCATATAGATATATTAGCGCGAATATATACTGTGACAATGTTGCACTAGCGATATTCGTAATGTTAGGCTTGTGCGTAACATAACCGCAATAAAGTTAAATCTCTAAGTATGCGCTCATGTTTATTGTGAATAGGACGAGGATTCAATTCATTAAGAACAATATTTCATTCGCTTATTTTTTGTATAAAATAACGAATAATTTAAATTTCAAAAAATAATAACTAACTTTTGTTTACTAATACAAAGGAAACAAGTGTTGTTTAAATATATGTCATTAAAAAGGGGAGGGGGGGGTCGATTTACTTGAATATTTGTAGAAAAAAAAATTTAGAAATCATAGTAAAATAAAGATAAATGTCATATTTATCTAATATAATTATTACATGATCATTATTATTATATAATCATCGGATTAATTACAATATGTATATTTAATCATAAATAATTTAATAGATATCTATTTATATTTTTAGTGTTTAAACATATATTTTAATAGTTTTACAATTATTTATTAACTTATTTATTAATTGATTAATATTGAATTTAAACAAACAATAAATTAAATAAATAAATAAAATATAAAGCAGATTAAAAGTATGTTAATATTTCTAATAAAAATCTAAACCATTATAATAATAACATCTACAAATCACAATGATATATAATCCCTTTAACAAAGTATAACAAAGAAATAATTGTTTATATGATATGGTATCTATCTATGTGTACAAGAATGGACCGTTATTCCATTACACTTACTTCTCTCTTAATAATGATACCTGTATACAATACAGGTAAAATACAGGTAAAATACAGGTACATTATTAATATAAATTATGTCATTTTAATATACGTCAACAAATTAGAATATAAAATAATCTGTACAGCCTGTGTACAATACTTTATTAAAAAGTTTCTATTTATTATTTACAAATCACTTTATATTCCAATTCGTCGACGTATATTAAAATTACATAATTTATATTAATAATTTGTCGATGCTAACAAATTTAGAGCGTCCATCGAAGCGAATACGTTATATAATGCGCAGGTATGAACGCTTATTAACGAATAACAATACGTCCATTGTAATCTGCCTCACCTCTAATCATTATAGACGGCCATGCGTAACTATATACCTTGCACACACATGCACACACACACACGTAATATTATATATATATAATATATATATATTATTAATATATATAATATATATATCACATCCGAACAATTTATTAAAAAATTGGATTTTTGTGAATAATTCAATTTACTACTACTACTACTACTACTACTACTACACACACATACACATACACATACACACACACACACGCACACAGGTGTTCACCCATTCGACGACATCGCTCCGGTTATCGCGGAACCTGCCACCAGGGGAGGCCTCTTTGACGGTTCCGCCCTAATGTCGTTGACCAATCAGGTGTCGCAGGCGGTCTCTCATGTAGGTCAGGTGATCACCCGAACAGGTCAGTGATTGACAGGACAGGTCAGTGATTGACAGCTACCATAGTCGTCGTGGTAACTAATTCCAACGAATGTTAATTCTACGCGAACTATTTTAGTTATAATAAATAGCGACGATGAGTTAATAGTGATAATATTAGTATCGTAGTATTAACTTAGTGTTACTTTCCCATCCTCCTCCTCCCCCTCCTCCTCCCTCTTCCCCATCTTACTCCTCCCCTTCCTTATACCCCCCCTTGCTTATACCCCCCCCCTCATCTAGCCGGAGCGGTATCAAACCTAGCATCTGACAGTTCATCCTCCTCCCCCTCCTCCAACCCCTTCCCATCTTACCCCTCCCCTTCCTTATACCCCCCCTCCTCATCTAGCCGGAGCGGTATCAAACCTAGTATCTGACAGTTCATCCTCCTCCCCCTCATTCTCACCCTTCCCATCTTACTCCTCCCCTTCCTTATACCCCCCCCCTCATCTAGCCGGAGCTGTATCAAACCTAGCATCTGACAGTTCATCCTCCTCCCCCTCCTCCACCCCCTTCCCATCTTACCCCTCCCCTTCCTTATACCCCCCCCCCCTCATCTAGCCGGAGCGGTATCAAACCTAGCATCTGACAGTTCATCCTCCTCCCCCTCCTCCAACCCCTTCCCATCTTACCCCTCCCCTTCCTTATACCCCCCCTCCTCATCTAGCCGGAGCTGTATCAAACCAAGCATCTGACAGTTCATCCTCCTACCCCTCATCCTCCCCCTTCCCATCTTACCCCTCCCCTTCCTTATACCCCCCCCCTCATCTAGCCGGAGCTGTATCAAACCTAGCATCTGACAGTTCCTCATCCTCCTCATCTGCTACTCCCGGTGACCTTGACATCGGTGAACCCGCGTTGACCCCTATGTCGGATGATATCTTCAGAGACTTCATGGATCCGGTAGGGCACCTGGTTGGTAACGGAAGCGGCACACAAAGATAATAGAACCACAATAATCGCTTATCTTAACCGTCTGACGTAATGTTTTATGTATTATTTATATTATATCAGATATTATATCAGTTATTTATATTAGTATATTTATGTATCATGATATTTATATTATTTATATTAGTTTATTTATGTATTATAAGATATATTGTATCGACTACGAAAACACATGGTGATTATGTGCGTCGTTGGATAATAATAATAATAACAACAAAAATTAATAGAAAACGAAGAAACTTTTTTAAAATGGGGATATACAATGAAAGTGATGAATATATACTTTATAAATTATAATTCCTAATAAAGTAATACGTAAAATGGCTACGATTTAACAATTTAAACATATCTCTTCACATAAGTATGAATACCTAGGTAATGATTCATCACCGATTACTCATCAATAATGACTCACCAACGACTAGCGATGCTAGTTCGGTGTTCTCTTAACTACAGCTTCGATGTTTCCATCCTTCACCCTACCTCTATACATGCGCTGTGCTATAATAACTATCCCTTACACACGAATGTGCGATGACCATTATCACAATCTAGGTCACTTGGTACACATTGGGTATCCCTGATAATATCCCCGCTATCTCTCTCTCTCTCTTCGCTCTAGGCTTCGTAGGCTATGTGTGCACATCGATTTAGGCCTAGGCTAATTTCTATTAAAATACTACAGTTTAATATCACTTTAATTACGTTTGTGGTTTGCTATCTGGTGATCAATATTGACGCAAGAGCTATAAATAGATATGACGTCATATGTGTTGTTATCTGAATTATATTTATATATATACATATATATGTGTGGTGAAATACTCAGTAATATTATTATATTATACGAAATTTATCAATAATAATTAAAAATATTATAATATATATTTTTTTATTGATATTTTGCTACAACACAAATAAATTATAAATAAAGCTAAATATGTTATAAAAAAAAACTTTAATATGAAAAAAAGATATTTCTTGATGACGATATCCCATAAATTTGAAAAATATTATTCTTATCGTATTCTTATAGTCTATTTGAAATCATTATTAAAAACAATAAGGACAGGACATATATGCAAATCTTCTTAAATATTTACGGTGATTTTGAAATTTGTTCATTCAAATTATTCACAGATTCATCCGAAAGCATTCCGGCTGTACGTGTTCAAAAGGGGCGTGGCTAAAGGGTTACGACGGGTCGTGTGGCGCCACCTATTGAATGTGTTTCCTCACGAGATGAACGGGCGGGATCGCTATCAGTTCCTGAGGAAACAGGTCACTGACCTTCACTGACCTCTAGTATTCACCACTACTACTAGTGACACCTATACATCTATTAGGTGAGTCACTATGAACTCCTGAAGCAGAAATGGCAAAAAGCAATAGAATTAAAATGCAATAAGCGGCTGTCATCTCTAGCAGCTATGGTTAGTAGTAGTAATAGTAGTAGTAGCAGTAGCAGTAGCAGTAATAGCAGTAGCAGTAGCAGTAGTAGTAGCTATCAATAACTATTTTTCTATAACAGGACACTATCTTAACACTTTATCATATTGTTTCCTAATACATCAAGGGGCCCAACCACTGATGCCCCATACAACAATATATGCATGTATGTTTTTAATCACCACAACAATGGCAGCCCTACTGACCACTACAATGACCACTACTGACCACTATAGTGACCCCAGTGGTGTTACTGTGCACAGTTCACAATGCATGGCTAACAATAGAACATAATACATGGCTAACAATGGAGCAAACCTCCCCATTGTTAGCCTTGATGATCTCTATGATCTAGTTATAATACACAGGTATATAGGTAGGTAGGTAGGTAGGTGGGCAGGTAGTTAGGTGGATAGGTTAAGAGTGATTTTATTTTCCAGATCATACTGCTTCATAGTAGATTATATAGATATGATGTTCATGATACTATTTTATTAAAACATATACATTTTGGTTCATTATTGGTGATGCAATGGAGGTTTTAAAAAAAAAATAATTAAAAAAAAAATCTCGAAATTTCATTACTCTTATGTAATTTAATTGTATTGTATATGTTTATAAAAATTGTCCTCAAGGACATTTATTTGAATTTTGTACATTTTATTTGTATATTATTGTAATGGGTATATATAATATAATGAGTAATTTTCTTAAATAATATATTCTTCTAATAGATAACATTAATATATAGTAAATATTATCTATAGTATCCCTAATTACAATATTAGTTATTAGATAATTAATTTAAACAATAAAATAAATTTATATATATACACATTTTCTAAAATTTAGGCCACTTTTACTATTTATTAAAATTATAAAGAGGTATTTTTAAAAATTTATAATACTTGTACGTTAAAATATAACATTTTAAGATGATGTAGAAAAAAAAAATATTAATATTTATAAATGGTCATTATTGATGATTTTTAACAAACTTAAAGAAATTCCATGGTTGTTATTATTTTTTCAGCCAAATTTGTATATATATAGTGATTATATAGTGATATATATATTGTGATTATATAGTGATATATATATATATAGTGATATTTGTATATATAGTGATTAATGAATTCTTTTTGTATTATATATAATATAAATTTATCAAAAAAAATTCTGGAAAATCTTATAATTTGAAAAAAAATCATAAAATAAAATAAAAATGATATACATTTTATATCATTCATAGGAACTATACACATTACACATATTCTGAAAATTTCATGATTGTAGCTTAATTATAAATGTGAAAAATATACATATTTTGTTTTTTTTTGAATTTTCCTATCTATTACCATGTTAATTTTTTTTTAAATGACCAGGGTTTCGCATGGCCAATATTGACCTAAATTAAAAAAAAAACTGTTGGGTTTTCTCAATACTCAAATTTAAATGAATCATATGAAGCAGCCGAATCCATGATCAACATCACTCTTAGGCTAGGTAGGTAGGTAGGTGGATATCTGTGGTAATAATGGATCAGGTAACTAAATCAGCATCCGATGTTAATCGACTTTTAAATATGTAATAAGAACTAAACGCCTCTACTTTATGTGTTTTATAATGTTATTGCTTGTCATGTGTGGGTGTGTATATATATATATACACTCGTATTCACTATAAATACTCGTATTATTATACTATATCACTCATTCTATGACACGGGCTTATAACCTATTTATAATTACTCATGTATTTAATATCTATAATTATATCTATATATATATATAATAATTTATGTAATATAGTAATGTATGACTCAAATAAATATCTTAATTTAATATTATTAATTTACAACTAAAATATCCCAATAGGTAGTGGTAGTATTTATAGTGGTGGTGGTGGTGGTTAGCATTCATTAATATTAGTTCAATTAGTTGATTGTTTAAAATAGATAGTTATGTTCATCTCTGAATCAGGAACAAGTACTAATGAAACATACATTAAATATATATATATATATATATATATATATATATATATATATATATATGTATATATATGTTATATGTTATAGATAGGGGCACTGCAACAGGGGGGGGACATGGGGATATGTCCCCCCCCCCCACTTTAAAATCTAGGGGTAAATCCTATGTATTGGTCTCCCACTTTTATCACATTTATTTTGGTTGGTCCCCCTACATACACACCATCGTTCCAGCGCCCCTACTTGTAGGCAGATCTATATGTTATAGGCAGATGAAGCTGCTGTACTAGAGCCATATATAGATGGTAGAGAGGGTAGATGTCTATGTTACTTGTATTGTAGCGAGGCGAGTTAAAATATGATTAATATTTTTATTTTAACAACAACATTTTATTACATATTTTCCATCTTTAATATCTTATTTATAAATTTGTAAAATTCTTAAATTATTGTTCTGTATATCAATATAAAGTGTTTTATGAATGTAATCTATATAATTATTATTTGAAATTGATAGGACATTGTATGTATTATATTTACTTAGATTTTATATAGTAAACTTTGAATGTCATTTTCTCAAGTTTGTACTTTTTCACTTAGTAACCACATGTAACAAATGCCTACTACTTTTTAGATTTTTATTATTTTTAACTACAATTATTACTGTAAATGTATAACATATACATCTATATCAATCCTGTTGGATTTAATATTATATTTTATATTAATTAAATAAATGATAATAAACTTGCATTTTAATGACAACAAATAAAATATAAATATTTAACCAATTGATACTATTTTTACACTATTTTAAATTAACTACATTTATATAAAGAAAGATCCTATATGATTGAGAAAAGTATCTGTTGAATAAAATAAATTAAGTAATTATCTCCATTAGTTATTTATCCTTATCGTTTTTAAATAGATCTAAAATAGCATTGTTTAGATGAACGGGCGCCTGCCCCTTTAACAAAAGTTTCATCACCTAATACCAGGAAAGTTATAATAATTTTACCATTATAAAATATTTACATTTATTTTTATTTACACTATATTTTCTTTATAAACTAGTAGCATTGACATTAATTCTATTGCTTTAGTTCAATATATGCTCAGCACAATATACACTATACTATATAGTATGACTTTTAAGCCGTGTACACACCGCTAGCATCAAGTGAAGTAACAAGTCGCCGCCGAAAAGCTATGAAAAGTACTATTTTCGAGTAACGAGTCGCCGTGCTTGATGCTTGCTATGTGAACAGCTCTTTGCTTGGTACCAAGCGCAGTAACAAGTCTCAGAGCTCTGGTAACAAGTCGCCATCAGATTTCGTACGTTCCATATACGTTCCATATATACGTTCCATTTTGAGAAATATACCCAGTAACCAGGGTTCTATTATTTTTGGCATATAGTTTAAACCTGTTTTTACCGGTCAAAAATGACAAAAAGTGTTAAAAACCTATCTCTACCATGTTAATTTACGGTAAAAACTGGCAAAAAAACTAGTACTCATAAAATATAATACCTTTAAAAAAATTGTATATTGAAATTTAAAGTAATATTGATTCATTTATATATAAATGTTATGGCTAATTAATCTAGCAGTTTTATTTGAAAATTTGACCAAACAATTTATCACTCTGCTTTAATTATGCCATTTATAGTACATTTATTTAAAAAAATCTATACTGGATTTTGAGGTCTACCACCCTTATATTGTAAAATTAACAAGTTGATGTAATTGGATACATTTTATAAATGAAATAAAATAATACTGTACTATATATTTATAAAATTACATAATGAAAATATTACTAAATAGTTATACAGTATTGTTGTTTTTTAACTATATTTAATTTCATATATATAAAAATAAATATTCTATTCAGTATTTATATTTATATATATATATAATTAACAAAATCTATAGATATATTTAGTATATGTAATTAAATATCATGGTATAAAATCAAACGTGAATCTCGAAGCAGGCCACCACTTATTATTATTAGAATGTCATTAGAGTTACATTTTTATTTTGGGGTTATGTGATTTGTTTGGTTTGGTTTTATTTTGATGTTTTTTTTAGCTGCATTATATCCCCAAGTGAGCCTATACAATATTGTGTTACTATAAAATATCTTATAATGCGTATAATGATCAGTAGTACATATATAAGTACCGTCCACCTTGAACTCTGACATTCTTATAATAACAAATGGCAGCCTGCTTCGAGATAATTCAAATCAAATAATGAATACATTCAAATAATTTCTCAATGAAAATATTAGTATTTCTATTGTTTAATATATATATATTTTTTTTTACAATATTCCCTTTACTAATACAAAAATAAATATATTATTCTATTCAATATTTTATATATATATATATTATTGACTTATTTACTCATTTATATAAATTTCAATATCATATTATTTATTAAAAAAAATTGTCCTTTAAATAAAGTCAAAATTAATAAAGGTTGTTTTTAAAAAAATATAAAAAATCTTATAATTATGATTTTAATGTAGCATTGCTTAACTTTATAATTGTATATTACATATAAAATCTATAAATAATATATATTTGTAAATTATATAGACAATAGTAGGTTTAATAATTTAGATAATATGATATTTAATTATATAGACAAAACTAGGTTTTTTACCATGGCAAAAACCTATGTTTACCGGACAGGTTATTACCGCGGTTATTACCATAGGCGGTAATAACCTATGGAACACTGCCAGTAACAAGTTGCGGTACTTGATGCTCGCTACCTGAACACTAATAATAATGTACACCTAGCATCAAGTGCCGTAACAAATCGCTGTGCTTGATTCTAGCGGTGTGTACACCACTTTATACTATAATAATGATGTTTTTAATTAAATTGTGAATATATATATATTCACTATATATTCACTATATATATATAGGTTAATATGATATATTATATAACATTTTCATTAATTACATAACACAATAAAATGAAATATAATAATTAATAATAATATATTCACAATAGAGTAATTTTAATTGAGTTTTTTCATGTGATATATCAATTACATACACAAAATCAATATGGTGAATATTATATAACAATATAATATAACAATATAATATAAAAATAATATATAACAATATAATGTTATATATAATTACATAAAATAATACAATGAAATATATTAAATAAAATATATATATTTACACGATTATGATTTTAAAGGCTATGGTTCCATGAACAGTGTTCACATGAGCAATCAATTCCTGAAATCGACTGAAATAATTTCGCAACTGTAAAAGTATGTATTTGTATACTGGTGTGTGTGTTTCCCTCATCAACTGCGTGTATATTCTGAATAGAACATTTAGCAAATTATGCTGAAAAAATACATAATTTTACAGTTCTTACAATTCTTTCGCAATTGTTTCAGCTGATTGCAGGAATAGATTGCTCACGTGAACAGCCCTTTATGTGAGTTTTTTAAAATGTCTTATTTTTCTCATTGATAGATTGATATTTGTGATTAAGGGGAGTAAGGGTGTTTAAAATAAAATAAGTGATCAAAAAAAATGTTATCTAAAAAATAGATTCCCAGTAAGTAAAGTAATCAACGATCGTAATCAGATTACAATCCAACAAGTAATCAGATTACAATCATGGGGCTATGTATTGATTACGATCACAGATTTTGATTCGATTACAATCGTATGACAATCAATGATTACCAACTGATCTATGTTAGTGATCAGTTAACAATCATTGATTACAATCGTATTAAAATCAATGATTTAGAAGTGTAGTTCGTAATCAAAGCATAGTTGTTTATCAATGATTGTAATACGATTGTAATCGTATTGTGATCAGTTAAGCACAACTCATGATGATGATCAAACTATAATCTAACCACTATCACTGATTACTTTACTAATTACTTTGTATAATATATGATATGTCAACATATTATAGGTTAAAATATATATAAAGCATAAAAAACATAATTTTAGAACACTACCTATTTCTAATAAAATAATGATTACATTATAACAATGTTTTTCAATAGTTATAATTTATCAATTTGAATTATTTAATAACAGTGTTATCAATAATATCTTTATTGTCATGTCAACTAGCGACACCTGTTGGTTTTATTGTATAAATGCCATTGATTGGCTGTTGGCGTTATTCTATAATACTACCATAGTGTCATTTCATTATAAATAATATAGATAATTTTTTACATCAATTATAATTATCTCAGAATATTTGTTATTCTTATGAAATTTACTATTTCTCAGTAAATAATTAACTAAACGTAGTCATATTTTCACAGTATGTTTAATAATATACATATAGTGTATCTACAGGAAATATTTGTGATTAGATATAGAGTTGATAATAAAATTAAAAAAATAAATATTCATTTTCATTTTCAATATTCAAATTCATTTTGATCAAATTTTTTACTTTTTTTAAAATGCTAATATTTTCAAAACTAATATTCTCATCATTTAAAAATTCTATAGAATAATTAACATAATATATATATATATTAATATTGTGCAATTTAAATTATGAAAAAATGTATGTTATGTATTCTATATTATGTACACATTTTAATTATTTTATGAGATTTTGAATTAAAAAAAAAAGTCCTATCTAATTGCATTGAAATGTAAAGACCATGAATCCCCTTACTTGTACCAAAGCCAATATTCAGGTCCAATATACACATTGCCTATTAAGTTTATGTGCATTGTAATATGTCACTTCACCCAACTAGTAGGAAACATGGGTAATTAATTATAGAATAGATATTAGACTATGTACATGGTATTGAAATAAATTAATTTATCAATTTTTTTTTATGATTGAATTCGAATATTAATATATTATTAGATTTTAAATTTTTGAATTTAAATATTACGTATAAGTGTTAAAAAAAAGAATTTTAAAACATGTACTTTAAAAATGTCAAGGAATATATCAAGAGAAAAATATGTAATTCGAATAAATTATTAACTTTTTCAATTAGACATTTATAAGGTTATATTTTACCGTTTTTAGCATTCTTAGTTTTGAGTAATATATTCTATAAATACATATACGTCAGAGGTTATATGTATATCAATCGTTTCATTGATTGAGTAAGAATGACAGGTATTATAGCATTATTTCGTTGAAAGCATTTTATTTTTATTTACTATTATGCCTCGAAGAAAATCACCATATTCGGCTAGAATATTCTAAATTTATGAATATATATATTTATAAACTAATTATTCTGAAATTGAAGTTATATATCAATTATCTTTAAATAATTACAAATAAAGACAAACATTTAAAAAAAATTAAAAAAAACTCTATTATAAAAAGTTGATTATCTCAGAATAATTTTTGTGTGTTCAAATTACTACTACTCGGTGAATAATTTACCGATTTCAATAATTTTTTCAGAGAATGTATATTATATAACAAAGCATAATCACTATAACATTTTTTTTTTAAATTAAATAAAAGTTTAAAAAAGATGGCCAACATTTTTTTAAAAAATGACAAAATCTGTACCCAAAAATATTTGACTATCCCAAAAAAAAGTTGCTTTGTTTTTAGTAATTTTTGTAGATCCATATTCACTAAATAAGTTACAATCTATTTGAGATCGATTTATTAATTATTGAATGAGAAGTAGTCTTTAGCATTAGGGTATTTTCCCATATTCTTATACATTAGCCAGTCCATACCATAACATAGCCTTAATAATATATTACTTCTTTGGTAAACAGAAACCAGATACAAATTAATTTATAATCATATTATTATTTTATGTAATTATTACAATAGAAATATCAAATGTATGCATATATTTATTAATAATTTTAATATTATTTAGAAATAGGTGAATTATTAATTTGGTAAATATTTAATAGGCATATTTCTTGTTATAATAAATCCTATTTTTCCTTATAATTATAATTAATTTAAGAAATTACCTAATATAATATAGAATATAATAAGTGTTGCAATGAAATTACATTTTGCATAGTAAAATTGTCATAAATTTATAATTTAATAAATGTATCTCCATTTTAAAATGATCAAATGTAAATATATATATATATATATATATATACAATCACAAACATTTATGGATGTGTACACACACTCATGCACACACACACCCCCCACAAACACGCGGTGCCACGCACACCAGCACGCACACGTCCCCACACCCCCCGACACCCACCCACATATCCACCCACACACCCCCCATCCACACCCACACCTCCAAACCTACCCACACACCCTCCATACACACCCATACCCTCGCCCCTCACCGTACAGATACGTAGAGACGTGATACGTACGGACTGCAACGAGAACTACTACTCGAACAATTCCGTACATCTGGAGTCTTTGTACAACATCCTGGTCACCTATTCGCTGACGCACCCCTCTATCTCGTACAGGCAGGTTAGTGATACGGCGCTCTATAGCTCTAGTGGTGGCGGCGGCGATTCTGAACCAATGATAATAGAATTAAACTCACTAACATCGTAATCAATTTAAACCTTCTTTCGTTATAATTACACTTTTTTATTTGTTATTAAAATCAAGTTAGAATGAAAATGATATTTTATATAATTAATTTTATGATAGTTTATTATGTATAAATATATATATATATTTTATTTAAAATAAATATATACTATGTCTTTATCTATTAATGTACTAGTACTAATCTATAAGTGTTTAATTAAAGTATTGAATTAAATCATTAAGTTTACCACTACTACTACTACTACTACTACTACTACTACTACTACTACTACTACTACTACTACTACTACTACTACTACTACTACTACTACTACTACTACTACTACTACTACTACTACTACTACTACTACTACTACTACTACTACTACTACTACTACTACTACTACTACTACTACTACTACTACTACTACTACTACTACTACTACTACTACATGACTACTACTACTACTACTACTACTACATGACTACTACTACTACTACTACTACTACATGACTACTACTACTACTACACACCTAACCTATAGGGAATGAGTGACATCGCATCACCCCTGCTGATCTCTCAATGGTCTAATGAGGCTGAGACTTACATCTGCTTCGTGGCCCTCATGAACCGCAGGAAGTCTGCCTTCCTTCATTCGGAACATCGTTAGTGCTGCTATTGTTGTTGTTGTTGTTGTTGTTGTTGTTGTTGTTGTTGTTGTTGTTATTGTTGTTGAAACTATTTATTTAGAAAGATCATTAATAATAATAATTTTTGAATAATATATATCACATCTAGATAAAATTAGCAAATACAAATATTATATATAAAAGTATGAGTTACATGCATGCACACACACACACACACACACACACACACACACACACACACACACATACACACACACACACATATACATATATGTATATGTGTGTGTATGCCTATAGGCATACATACGTTCAACCAGATTTGTTCACTTAATTTCTATATAATAGTATATAAATTATTTAATATAATATTTTAATTATAAAATAAATAAACTATTATTAATTCCACTTTCTTAATCTAATTAGTTTGATTATTGATATTATGTTTAAAATATTTATATTAATTATAGGAAATATTTCAGTAAACGTATGTAGACTATAGTTTTTAATGATGTAATTAATAATCTGTCATATATGCTTATGGGTAATATTACATTTCTATATATAGCTGTAATGTTCACTTATACAAAATACAATTATTATATAATCAATACAGCAGATATTACATAATTCATAATAATAATTGTTATATATATATATATACCTATATAATTTTATATTTATATATTTATATATGCTTTAAAAATTAATTATACTAATAATAATATACAAGATATATTTTACAAGTAAATTCTACTTAATATATAGAACATTAATCAGTATATTTATGTAAATAATTATTTATATTATTCAATAAATAAGGTCCTTAGATAATGTTATGTTTATACTAATTATTTATTATTTTTAAATATTTTTAATATATGAATATAAAGAAAATTTAAAACATAAATTAATATATTTGTAGTATAACAGTATAGATTTATTCAAATAATAGGTAGATAAAGTTTCTATAAATAATAATTAATAAAATAAATATATACATATTTTAATATCAGAATGATCAAGAATATTTAAACAGATTTATATATTTATATATATATAAATATATAGATTTATTCAAAAAATATGTAGATACAATTTCCATTAAATAATAAATGAATATTAATACAATAATTATATACACATTTTAATATCTGAACGATATTTTAATATATTTTTAATATTTAAATATATTTTTAATATTTAAATATATTTGAATATCAGAACCTAAATTAGCTGAAAGAATTACAGTAAAATAAATAGTTGCGAAGTTTTGAGACAAATTTTAATATTTTTAGTTATTACTCTTTAACCCTTTGCATCCTAGAATTTTATATGTACATGTCACCCAGTTGCGAGCGCTTGTGTTTTAAAAAAAATATGTATTCACATTTTTAATAAATGAAAATGTGGATATAAATATAAAAAATGTTCCATTACAAGTTATACATGTTTGGTTTAGTATATAACCTAGTTCATTATACCATGTTTGATACTGATGGTAACC
The DNA here is from genome assembly GCA_964019155.1 of Osedax fenrisi. Classification (NCBI taxonomy): domain Eukaryota; kingdom Metazoa; phylum Annelida; class Polychaeta; order Sabellida; family Siboglinidae; genus Osedax; species Osedax fenrisi. The sequence goes on from OZ025242.1 coordinate 6,188,854, forward strand.
AATGCGAGTGGACTGATTTAGGTACGTTTACATTTAAAGTGGTATATGAATAACAGTATAGATAACATACCAGGAGTGATCGCCTTAATGTGTTATGAGTAATTATTCATAAATATAATACTATAATCATGTACGCACATATATATATATATATAGGGAAATGATCGTATTTTAAATAAAATTAAAACGTATAAATAAATAACCGTCTCCTCACACCTCGTCTCTTTCAGTGAATCACTCGTCGGTGATAACCACTCAACTCGCGCACTTTGACCTCATACTGAAGTGGTCGGCGCCCCGAGTTCACGACCTCCTCACCGACTACGATAACCTGTTCCTGTACCGGTGGCTCCTCCTGGAGATGAAGCGCGAGTTCACGTTCGACGACGGCATGCTTTTCTCCGACGTACTGTGGTCCAGTTTACCTCCCGAAGGTCAGTGTTCGACCAATGGGGGGTGTATACACTTCTTATAATACTAATAATAATAATAATAATAAAGTTTATTTATACACTCGACTAATAGTTGCGACGATTCTCTAAAGTGTAATAGATTAACGTTAACAACACACATTATTAACATTGTACTCGGCATAGTAGACAGCCGTGTGTTAAATGGGGCGGTGGCGGGTGCACCCTAACGCAGGGTAACCGTGGTTACGGCCGATGATAACTATCTACACCCCTGCAGGGGCGCGAGGGAGTGGGTGTGGTTTTATTATTAACGAATATTTACGTTGAGCGCGCGCGTACAATTAATTCTATATTTGATCCTATTTAATAATAATAATAATAATAATAATAATAATAAATATTTATTAGAAGTTTTAAATTGTACATTTTTTTTCGTATGAAATATATAATTATTTATGTTATTATTTCCTCTAAAGGGCTTCAGATTAAGATCAATATCTTTTCTATGCCGTCGCCCGAATTTTTGTCGAATATGTTATCCTATTTAACATCGTAGAATAATGTAATCTATTATGTTGTCGCATGCGAACTATTACGATCATAATCAGTGGTGGATGATTAATAATGTTGATGCGACTTTCACGCATACACGATGTTTATAGTTGTAGCGTTATCGCGTCAGGCAAAGTTATCATCGTCATATGCCTGGTCGCTATCGTGTTATGCTATCAATGATTTGTGTTACTACTACTTTATAAACAAATGATGATAATTGTTGGTGCAGTTTACATGCGATGTATTCATATATAACACAAGTAGTAACTGTGTGGCTCAGTGGCTAAGGCGTCAGACACACAAGCAGTAGGACACGGGTTCGAGCCTCGTCCGGACCATTAATTAATTTTATAAAATAGGTCTTAAAATATTATTTAGAAGTGATCTTATATAAAATGTGTATAAATAAACGATCGGCTCTCGTTAAAACCATGGATGCCTTAACATGAGAGCGGCTTCGAAGGGACATTAGAGCCATATATGGTTATAAGTGAAAACTTCATCTAAGTTACCTGATGGGATGAAAGTACCTCACCTAAATAACAACAACAACAATAACCATAGCTATCTATAATAAGTCGACGCTATACTAGCATCGTGTGTTGGGAAAGTGAACAGCCCCGTAGCCATAACAGCCATCGATAACTCGGCTGTCTTTCGTTACCCATGTAAACGTTAGCTGGGTGTACGGTGTCTGCTACGGTGTCATGCCTGTTTATAATGAATTAGAACATTGTTAATATTAAAGTCGATACGCATATCGCATGATCGATTATAATCGGATTGTGTGTATTTAAAATAACAAATTACGCAGTATAATTCATATAACGAAAACTTTATAAATTCAATCAGCAATATTGTATTAAAATACTGTACATCAGAATATACGGGTGTACTTCGTATAATATATACTGTATACTGTATATACATATACATATGAATGAATGAATGAAATCAGTTTATAGATATACGACATACTATGTATATCATACGTCTATGGAGGATCAGTGAAAGCCTAGGCTTTATTCGGTCGATACCTCCATATATATATGTATATACAGATCAACGTATACTGATAAGATAAGATACATTTTATTATTGTAATCATTATAAAAGAAAAACAATAAATGGACAAATAAAATAGTCGGAAGACTTTCGAGGTATTCGACCTTAATAATGCCATACGCATAATATATTATATAACAATTTTTTAAAGATATTTAAAATTTTTTTTTAATAACAGATAACGAATACCCTATCTCCCCCCCATGTCAGATAACGCGACAGCGCAAAGCCTCGGTGACCTAGATTACGCCGTCGAGCCAATCGGATCGTCGTCTGAAGCGATACCGGCGTCGTCGTCGGCGGTCTGTCACCTCGACGACCTGACCTCTGACCTTCTCGTCACGGAGGCTGACCTCGACCCTACTACGGTGTGTCGGTGTATGTCGGGCGAGTGCCGGTGCGAAATCGCGGTACCCACTGTGGAGTTCCCCGCCCAGGTTTCCGCCCACTCTAGAATTCCCCGCCCACTCTATAGTTCCTCCCCGCCCAGGTTCCAGCCCACTTGCATAGTTTTGTGTGCTCGAGTGGAAATTTATTTCACATTTCGAACTAACTAAATATTTTATATATAATTTAAAATTTAGTTGTCCATATTATGTACTATATATATATATATATATATATATATGAATGAATGAATGAATGAATTTAAAAGTTTATTTAAACTCAAAAATAAAGTTAAACGTTCTCTATTGTGTAAAAAAAAAGATATAAAAATAACAAAATATACAAAAAATATAAATCTCTCGAAAATAATAAAATTAATTTTTACGAATTAATAACGATACATTAGATTTAAAATACGAATAATTTAAAATGTAATATATATATATATATGATGATGATGATGATGATTATTTATTAAACACAATAATATAATAGCGAACGCTATTCTCTAATGTGTATATGAACAATTATATTAAAACGAATGATAAATAAATAAAAATATACATAATAAAAATAAATAAATGAAATAATAAATATTATATAATAATTGTTGTAAGTAAAAATATATCCATCTATCTAGGTCTTAGATTTATAGTTTACATAGATCGGTAGTCATGTGGACCTTTTACTTCAACAGACATGGTACCTGGAATGGGGATTTTGGATTTTTAATTGTTGTAAACTTAAGATGGCCGACATCACGTGATATTTCATAACAAATATTTAAATAAATAATATTTATTTTTTACATACATTTGGTTTATTTTTCTATATACGCTTATAAAATGCATTTCGATTAAATCAAAATAAACATTTATATTTATTTATATTATATATTTATAATGCCATATATCGCAACACGTAATTTGATTGAATAATACTTTATATAGGTAATTTTAAATTACAATTTATCGGTGCATTTTTAAATTCTTAGATCGCTTTAATTTGTTCTATATACGCTTATATAGTGCATTTTTATTATATCAAAATAGACATTTATATTTATTTATATTATATATTTAGAATGCACTATAATTGCATCACGTAATTTGATTAAATAATACTTTATATAGGTAATTTTAAATTACGATTTATCGGTGAACTTTTGAATTATTAGATCTTTTTAATTTTTCTATATACGCTTATAATGTGCATTTCGATTATATAAAAATAAACATTTATATTATATATTTATACCGCATTATAATTGCAACATTTAATTTTATAAAAATACTTTATATAGGTAATTTCAAATTACATTTTATCTGTGATATTTTAAAATTCTTAGATCTTTTAAATTTGTTTATAAATTGTATTTAAATTATATAAAAATAAAGATTTATATTAAATTGTATTAAATATATAAATTACAGTATAATAAAAAACTTTAATTACATAAAATAATACTTTACATGAGTAATTTAAAATGTGAAAATGTAACAGTTAAATTTTAAATCAGTAAATAGCACTATCTAAGTTAATATCATTACTAATATTTAAATATTACAACTTAATTAGATAAATAAACATTTATATTAATTTATATTATATACTGCAATATAATTACAACATTTAATTTAATTAAATAATACATTATATAATTCTAAATTACGACAACTATAAGAACGCTATTATTTTAAAATATTTAAAAATGCTTAATTTATCGATGAATGTTGTTCTAATAGTACACGTAATTGTCCAGAAGGAATAACTCTCTACAAGTTTGTATTATATAAATACATTTAAATATTATTTTGAAATTAATACAATTATTTAATTAAAAATGTAGATGTTATATCTAATTATGTATGAAGTCAAAAATTAATACCCGCTTAACGTATGAAAATCAAATAATCATACGAAATTTAATTTTAATTTCATAATTATAATTATAATATGTTACACGATTATAATAACAAAAATCATATTAATATTATACACAATTATTATAAAAATACCTATCATATATTGATATAAATGATATATGATATGTAACGATGTTAATGAATGTAATGAAAATGCATAAAATCTATCGGCTTACTAGAAATTAACCAATAATGCACCCTACATATAAATTATATATATATAATTCTGAAGACGCATGCATCAGGTACCTATTTGAAGATGTACGTCTTATGCCATATCTAAATACATCATAGAAAAAGATTTAACGTGTTATAATTTTATGTATCGTGATTATTATAAAACTTACATATATCTTTATTCTTTTATATAAGTTTTATATAATTTTAATAGTATATAAATAAATAATGAAATAAATAAGCAATTATAAATGGGTAAGTCGTCATAGTCGTGATCAGTTCACAGTTCTGTAGTGGTTCTAATGTGTTGTTACTAGCTATGGAATAATTCGTTGTACATAACATGGATGTTCCATCCAATATACTGGTATTTCCATTAGATTTTATAGTTGATGAATGTTATATTAGAAAGTAATATAAATATATATATATATATTATAATTGGAGTTAGAAAATAACATAATAATTAGAATTTATAAACTTTAGTATTTTTTAAATCTAAGTGATTATAGCTATATATGTAAACTATATACGTATAGTATTAGCAAATTAAAATCAAATAAAAATGTATACTTATCATGTTATATGATATCACCTAGGTTATATCATATAATAGAACCCAACCCCCACATGACCGTTACCCCACCCCCCCCTACATCACCGTTACCCCACACCCCACCCCAGGTACCCCCGAAGAGTAACTGTCGACTGCCCCAGCCCGCGGATCTAGGAGCCGGCAACCCGTTCCTAATCTGTTCCTGCGTATCTCTCCTCCTGCAACACGAGCATCTGCTGATGTCTCAGCCTCCCGCCGATTACCACGAGCTCGCGATGCTATTGGACGGCCGCCGAGCTACCGTACCCGCTCACCAGGTGCTCACTAGGGCGCGACAAATCTACGCGGAGTACATCCACGCTCAGTCGGCTCAAGACGCAGAAATCACGAGGCTCGGAACGTGAGCCCCGCGTTAGGCCCCGCCTCCCGACGTAAGACACGCCCCTACCGAATATTAGCCACGCCCCCCCCCCCCCCCCGTCGTATATCCAGATGCGAATACTGCCCCCCCCTGGTCGGAGATATCTTATAAACCCATCCCTTCATTCCACCCTAACGCGCGTACCCCTACCGCCCTAGTTCACTATATTTATACACTGCAACGCCCCCCTACCAATACTGCTGTATCAGCGAAACCGGTGCAATAATCTATCCGGACTCGGTCCACTATGCAGGCGATGACTCATACCCGATAGTCGTCTTAGTGACTCATCGAACCACTGAATCGGATAGGAAGGCCCCCTTTACTACTACTGCTGCTGCTCGTACCACGATCTGATTACATAACAGTGTATTTCTACCACCGCCGCCGCCACCACCGTAGCTTGTATTATATCATACGTATTACTAGAGTATGGGTGGCATATTGCTACCCACCCCCCCCCCCCGCGCTCTTATGTAACTTACGGTTCATATTAGCAGCGATTACATTATTTACGAATAAAATTATGAAACCAATCATTGAATAGTAGTTAATACGTTTTACATTACTTTGGTGTTAGACTGAGTTATATAAATGTTAACTTAAGCTATACGACGAGCGACTGGGTATAATGAAGTAATAAGTACTGGTTCCGTAAGTTCTAGACCTAGAATAGATCTCATAGCGTAAGTTACTTTAGGCAGGCGTCACACCGTCGAGGCTGCAACTGTACTGTCTATTAGAGAGTGGTCAACCTTTATTTGATTACTAAATAGAAATTATTTTAAAATTAAAATAGTCACTTTTAATATCAATTGAAAATCTGTAAAATGAATTAAAATGAAATTCAATGACATCGATAACATACAAATGTAACAATTGAACTGTTATATAACAACAAATTAATGAACAATATCATTATATATATATTCAATAATAATTCAATCCTCGAATAAGGATTTGAACTTTAACTCGATAACTTTAGGTTATATATCTACTGGTTATATATTTTGAGAAACATCTTTATTTACCGAACAAAGTATACTAAAATAGAACATTCTTTAAATAAAGATTAACCATTGATTGAATATATCATCTGATCACATGACCAGAATACATCAGCAATGAAAACAGAACTTCTAGTGGTACAGGAATAATAATATTGTATATATAATCTATACATATATATTATTTATTTAAGTTATATCATATTTAGCATTAAGTAATTGTTTGCTCTTCTCTTTGTTGTTTTAACTCAGTTGAAATTAATGTTTGCTAACAAATATGTCTTGGAATCTCTCATTTTGTGCTTGGTTAGAAATTATTTTACAAAATTGTATATTGAAAATAATTATTTTATAAATAACACACTTATTTTATACATTTATATATATATATATATATATAGTGATGGAAATATTCAAATTATTCAAAGTTCTCGAGGAGTTAAAATATTGAAAATTTTGTTATCGAAAAGTTAAAATTATTGTTTTTGTGAAGATGTAATTATTGAAATGATTTTAAATTATTATTATCATATATTGCACTAATTAGTATTGTATAATTTTAAAATTATATTTTATTTTCTGGTTTCCTTAAAAACATACTAGAATAATGAATAAAATGATATTGTGGTTCTAAACTGTGTATTAGATTTAAAATACTCGTAGAAATATATTCAAATAACATAAAATAGATTTTTGAGATATTCAAATAGCTGTGATAATCGAAATAGAAAATACCCTGTCCATAATTAATACTAAATATTAAGGATTTGATATTTGAAAATTGTATCACTAATATATATGTCGTATATATCTTGTTAACGGATATATATTATACCTTGTAAATGAAATTCTATAAAATACTCGTCTTCCTATTTTCCTAATTTATTATTATACAATACTTCATCATGTAAATTCATTATATTATTCAGTTTTATATATTTATATTATTAATATTGACGTATATAATACGAGTTGTGTGAGCGGTATGTATTCCGTTGCTTACACATAAACACTACTCCGTATCATCTATCTCATCAGGGTATCGTGTAGTTGTAATAACACTTTCATATTCATATCTATGTTATAAAATAAAATAAATAATTTGCAAATATTAAAAATAATAGACATCTATATATATATATATATATTGAGAGAGAATTAATTTAATTGTGTAGGATAATTAAATTACTTTTTTAATTTAATGATTAACATACATTTATAAATTCATATAATACAAATTTAATTAATATTAAGAGAAATACTATATAGAACTAGATAATCTTGTGTTCAGTAATGGAAGTTTTGTAGAACTAATTTCCTTCTAGAAAGATCTATTGGAATATCATTTTAAGATCACTTATCACTTAATATCACTTTTAAATAAGAAATATATATATTTTATTAGGTTTATTATATATTTCTAATAAATAAGGGTGACTACATTTTTAATATTTTTATATTAAAAAAAAATTCACTTCATATAATCACTTTATTAGGTAATCAATAATGGGGATGGGTAATGGTTATTTAATTGCGCAATTATATTATTTTTATAATAAATATTTAAAACATATTTAAAGTTAAAATGCGTATCTTATTAATCGTGAATAATGAATACAAATAACGTCACGTCATATGGGAAGGCCTTAGAATATTTATATGTTGTTGTATAGATATCATATATATATATATAATATAAAAACAGTTAAATAGAAAAGTACTTGATAGTAAGTTTTTAATTGGAAACTTCTCCAATGTAAAGTAATATAAAATAAATCGTAAAGTAAATATACACATATATATATATAATATACATATTATAATATACGATATACGTGAATATATCTATTTAAAATATTTAAATATTCATTCTTTAGGACGAACATGTCAACATGTAGTACACAAACACACACATATATATATATATAGAACATTCGGTATCTAAACAGAGATAGCCTGTAGTAAGTACGGATCAGTATTAGATGCACACACACAGAAATACTATCATAGTTCTAGAACGTTCTAGTTACAAGTCGTCGCCGAACACTTGCTTCAAGTTCCTGTTGACGAACACGCAGGCCGGGTCGTAGCGCCTCCTTATCGCGCAGAACTCGCTCCACTCCGGATACATCTTAGCGAAGTCAGCGTTGGTCAGCGAATGATCCTGTAGCGTTAACGGAGAGAGGGATGAAAAAGGGAGGCGGAGAGAGACTGAGAAAGATGGAGTAGGAGATATAGATGGGGGGGAGGTGGAGATACTGAGAAAGATAGAGTAGTTGAGATAGATGGGGGAGGTAGGCAGTGCCATTTTTAAGTATTTGAAAGTGGGGAGGCATAAATTCCAAAAATAGGTATAAGGTCAACTAATAGGTCAACTAATTATACATGACAAATTAATAAAATACACTTACTGATTTATACTAAAAAAATAGTACTACGATATCATTGATTATGAACAAATCTGATTTAGTGTGCGGTAACAATTCAAATGAATGGAGGCAAACAATAATTGTAGGGGGTACTTGCCACGAAACACCCCCTGGGGGACTGTAGGTAAGCGCACTAAAGGTGATCATTCAGTAGATCTTCTTCGTGTATTGTTACTGAACTCAACACAATATTATTATATTATCTAGAATACTGTAGTGTACACGTTTTGTTGATAAATGTGAAAGTAATTTACGATATACTTCATCGTTAACATCGAGGATATAGGATGTTTAACATTGTGTAAAAACACTGTGTAAATATGAATTTTAACATGTTGTTAATTTATATTTTAACGTAACTTTTTGTAAATTTATGTAACATATTAATTATACAGAAAACATTTCAAAATTTCATATTTGTAATAATTTTGTATTAGAATTGTATTTAAGTTCCCAGAATATTCCTTGATTTTTAACTTTTTTATCATAATTAGTATTTAATCATAATTTCTTTAATACAATATATTTATATAGTTGTAATACTGAACTAGTGATTTATATGTATTGATATTTAAACACATTTTTGATAATAAAATTGATAATAATTGTGAACATTATTAGCATGGTTATATAACATCTTTTATATAAAAGTATATTTTACATTATTATTAATTAATTATTATGTGACTTTTATTATTGGACTTTAAATTATATTAATTTTTTTAATTATTGTTTAATTTTATACATATATATTAGTGTTGTCAAATTTTCTAAAAAGTAAGTATCAGTATCGTATCAGTATCATTCAACAGCTGTATCAGTATCGTATCAGTATCGTTCGAAACTGTATCAGTATCGTATCAGTATCATTCGATAGCTGTATCAGTATCGTATCAGTATCGTTTGACAGCTGTATCAGTATCGTATCAGTATCGTTTGACAGCTGTATCAGTATCAGTATCAGTATCATTTGACAGAAGTCTCAGTATTGTTTGACAGAAGTATCACTATCAGTATCGTTTGATAATTATATCTGCATCGTTTGACAGCAGCATAAGTATCGTATAGTGATATAAACTGGTTCGGGTCTTGGAGATATGTGTGAGTATAAAATAGTTGAAAAAAAATCAGGTTTTAATATCTATATTTTAAAATGATGCAATGTGGATTAAAAGTGTCGCGGATACATACGAAGGGCGGGGTAGTGTGATTGACATTAGCGCCTATTCACACGAAGGGACGCTATATTTAGTAAAAGTGTCGCGGATACATACAAAGGGGGGGAGTAGTTTGATTGACAGTGAATCCTTTTCACACAAAGGGACGCTAAGCTGTAATAGTAATAGTGTCGCGGATACATACAAAGAACCGCTATGTTAGTTGAAAATGGCGCGAATAAATATAATCCCAAAGGTAAACATTGGAATGTATTTTAGATATCCAATAATAAATTTCCGAAATAATACAAATATAATATTTAAAGTCCGAATCTAATATTTAAAGTCCGAAATAGTCCGAGTTAAATATTAAAGTACGGTCCGAGTCCGGTCCGAGTCCGATATATCATAAATTATACTGTATCAGTCCGGTATCAATGACCTAAAGTCCGAAGTCCGGGTCCGAAGTCCGGGTCCGAATGACAACGCTAATATATATATATATATAGAATACAAATTATTTACCGAACATCTTAGATAATTAATTGACATTTTTAGCACGACCGCAAATAATCATAAAATTAAAAATGTTGTAAAAACATTCTTCATCGCGTCAATCATGTTGAATGATTACTTTTAATATAGAAAAGAGACCACCATTATCATATCAACGAGTATCAGAAGAACAGTTCGTTATGCTTAGCTCGTTCAGAGTGAATGCTCCTAACCTTGGCCCAATGAGTCCTACCGTTGTACTTCATCATGATGGCTTGAAACGCGTCCCAGAATGGTTGAAACTCCACAAATTTACCGTATGGCCTACGAGATGGGAGGGTGTGTTAGAGAGGGGTGTTAAAGAGGGGTGGGTGTGTTAGGGAGGAGTGTATGTTAGAGAGGGGGTGTTAGAGAGGGGGTGTATGTTAGAGAGGGGATGTAGGTTAGAGAGGGGGTGTATGTTAGAGAGGGGTGTGTGACAGCGGGGTATGTGACATAGAGGGTATATTAAGGAGGGCATGTGATAAAGGGGGTAAGTTACAGAGAGAGATTAAAGACTCGTGTCAGAGTGATGCACGCGTGTCGTGTTTAACCTGAACTGCAACAGGTTAATGTAACACGAGTCTACCCCTGTGCAGGCACTCAGCATAAGGTCATCTTTAGAGGCGAACCGGATCTCTATGGGGAAATGGTTCGGGAACTTGCTGGACTTGAACCAGGCGCTTAGTTCTTCTATCACGTCGGCAGTGTGTTCCCTATGTGTGTGTGAGAGTGTGAGTGTGAGTGTGTGTGTGTGAGAGAGAGTGTATGTGTGTAAGAGTGTGTGTGTATCCAGCTAACAGTAATAGCCTCATAATAGAAACATAATAGCATATCTAACAGCCTCAAATGTTTACATTATGCTATTATGCTGCTATTATGTTGCCATTAAAAGTCTATTGTGCTGCTTTTAATTTGTAATGCTATTATGCTGCTATTATGTTGCCATTAAAAGTCATTAAAAGTATTTCTATTCTGAGAATAGCTTAATATACTTTTAATGGCAACATTATAGCAGCATAATAGTATTACAAATTAATAGCAGCATAATAGAGTTTTAATGGCAACATAATATCAGCATAATAGCACACTGTAAACATTTGAGACTATTAGATATGCTATTACGTTGCTATTATGAAGCTATTACTGTTAGCCGGGTATGTATTGGAGGTGTGAGAGAGATAACTTCATGGAAGGAATCTCTCGTTAGTGGCTCGTATTCTGTAGAGAATAACGATGTCTCACTCACAAACTACTGGAGATCCACGTAGAGAGAGAGATATCGAAAATATCATTTATTATATTCTCATAGGTATCCTATATCAATGATATAATATCATACAAATTATATTCTTTATTAATTGATATGAAGTGTTATTATTTATATTTATAAATATGTTGACCTAATATAAATTCGCATACAGTGATGTACTATTACTGGGGTATTATTTTGAACTAGAGGTCGCGCGCGTTAACCTTGGAAACGCCCATTCCGTGACGTACTGTTGAAATAGACAATCGAAGTTGAACAGTTTGTCCGATCTGTTGATGCACTCTCTTCGCGGTTTCTCCAGAATATTGAAACAGAACCAACAAAGAGGCTTTAACAGGAGGTTTGGCAGAAAAGTGCTGTAGAGTGGCGTAACTTTATTAACGCAGATTGTTTGGGGACATTTTCTTGAACAATAATTATAGAATCAATACAGTAAAGTTATTTATTTACCAAGAATGAATATTGTTACAATACGATGTATAACTTGGTTATTATTTATTAATTTTATGTATTATTTTATTTACATTTATATACTTAATATAATCAGTTATTAATATGTCAAATTTAATAAAGTGATTTATAGAAATAATATTAATCGCTGATGATTATAAAGGAATTGATATTAACCTCAGGAAAAAGAGAAACTGCACCAAATGGAAAGACAGCAGAATATCTCTTAACCAGTTGGATACAGTATTCATTTCTTTCTACAAGAAGTAGTAATTTTTAAATACAAATATGATCAAGTAAATATATCGTTTAAGAATGTAAAAATAAGAAATTATGAGTTATTTTAAATATTTTAGTATTGATATCAAGGAACGTAAATCGCATTATTCTATAAGTTGCGCATATAAAAGGTTACATTAAATAACATTTTAAAACCGAAATATATTAAAAACTATTTGTTTCTTAATGAATATCTTGCCGATTAGATTTCGTTTACTGAAATAACAATAAAAAGTAATCACAAAATAGAGAAACTAGTTTTACCTGGTTTGATAATTTACCCACACACACCTACACATATACACATAAACATATAAATACACCTGTACACATAAACAAACATATACACACATATATATATATATATATATATATATATATATATATATATATATATATATATATATATATATATATATATATACGTACACATACATATAGACATATGGATACATAAGTTAACATCTACATATATACCTACTTTTATACCTATACACATACACATAGAAATACATATACACATACAAACATACACATAGAAATATGGACACAAGAGTTATGCCCGGCTCACAAACCTCCTTGGTCCTCTTAGAATTGAACACGACGCAGCCGTCTACCTGCGGATACCACAGAGCTCGGAAATGTTCCGACTGATCTATGTAGTAGTCCAGCTTATCCATCATCTGAGTGAACGAGGTGGTATTAGGGGGGTGTAGTGGGGAGGTGTAGCGGGGAAGTGGGTTAGGGAGGGGTATAAGGGGTCGGTTAGGGGGTGTAGTGGGGAGGTGTAGCGGGGAAGTGGGTTAGGGAGGGGTATAAGGGGTCGGTTAGAGGGTATAGTGGGGAGGTGTGGTGGGGAAGTGGGTTAGGGAGGGGTATAAGGGGTCGGTTAGGGGGTATAGTGGGGAGGTGTAGTGGGGAAGTGGGTTAGGGAGGGGTATAGTGGAGATATGGATTAGTGAGGTGTACTAGGGGATTTATCACGGGGGTGTGGTTTATATATGACAACTAATCGCATGCGTAAGTCGTGATTATGTGTTTGTAGTTTATAATATATATATATTATATTTATATAATATATATATTAAGGTCCGGGAATAAATATTTGAATTTGAGATACAAATCAATGAAAATACTCGTTTTGAAACATTGATTTAAATATTATTACATTTAAATATAACGTAATGTAATAAACTGTAATGTTATGTAATGTAGGGTAATGTAATACACTACATTATCCTAGATTACCCTACATTACCATACTTTACCATACTTTATTACACATTATTATTAGTGGCACATTGTTTTATTTAGAATGATGACAATAATTTTATTGAAAAGTATCTTGAAATGAAATTTATAACTAGATTCGTATATTGAATATCATATTTATAAAGATGCACGTTTTTAATTTACAAATCGATAAATAAATCTCGTATCTTGAAATCGTTGAAATATAATTAAATATGCTATTGAAATTATTTATTTCATGGGTACAAAGTTACCATTGCAAGAGATAGAAATCGTATGTCCTGTCCTTACTAAAAGTTCTATTCACAACATTTAATTGTAATATAATATTCCCAACATTCTATGAGATAACCTACTAAATAAACATACGATAAAGATACGTGAGTCATGGTTTAACTTATCATATAGGTAGTATTAACCGGTAACTCATCACGTACATGTGTATAAGGTCGAATTAATAGGTAAGCGAGAATAGATTGTTACACAGATTACATAAGAGTTATTGTTATAAATTACATACGCTCTTAATAATAAAAATAATAATAATATTTATTAGAAGAATTTTATTTTTTTTTTCTGTTAAATTACAATGATATTTATATAATGTTTTCTTCTAAAGGGCTTCAAAATAATATAGGCTATTAGTGATAACAAAGTGTACATTCAAATTTACTAAATAGTGTACATAAACCTACTTATCTGTGTACACTAAATATACTATACTATACTATACTACTATTTAGGGGCTTACCTCTTTTCTCGTTTCTCCGTACCTTACTTGGTGAATATTAAACGCCTTATCACATTGTATCTGTGGCAGTGGAACGAGGAGGAGTTATATTTAGAGTAGTGTATAGTGTTTAGTGTATAGTGTGTAATGTGTAGATAAACGTTCAATTAGTGAATATTACATCATTCATAACACAATAACAATAGAAATATAATTTTAGAAAGTAATGATAATTATGAATGAGTTTGACTATAGTATGTATATATATATATATATATATATATATATATATATATATATATATATATATATATATATATATATATAGTATATATATTTAACATCAAAAGAGTAAATATCTCTAATAACATTTGTTCTGTTCAATTGTAAAGAATTTGTCATCATAAAATGAGAAATGAACAATATATCACAATACTGCTTTTGTTATTCAAGTATGTGATATAATTTCACATTATGAAGTAATTACATGTATCATACATTAGTGTAAATTGTCACTGAAATTCATGACATTTAAAAATGTTATCAGAATTCAATTGAGCCTAAAATAATAACAAATTTACGGATAATAGATTATATTAGGCAATACGTTATCATGAATTGTGAATTATTAAATATTTATGTACATAATTTATGAGGGAAATATATACTTTGAATAGTGTATCATTGTTATCATAACATTTTATAACTGCCTATGTGGCTTAGTTGGCTAAGGCGTCAGACACACAAGCAGTAGGACGCGGGTTCGAGCCCCGCCTGGACCATTAAAATAGGTTTTAAAATAATATTTAGAAGTGACCTTATATAATTGTTTATAAATAAATGCTCGGCTCTCGTTAAAACTATGGATGCCTTAACTTGAGAGCGGCTTCGAAGGGACATTAGAACCATATGGACATAAGTGAAAACTTCATCTAAGTTCCTGGATGGGATGAAAGGACTCCACCAAAATAACAATAACAATAACAATAACATCATTTATGTGATTGCATTATTATGTAATGTTACAAAGACTATATAACAATGTAGGCCTAGAGCACACTTTCATCGAAATAGATGAAACGGGGAGTTCAAAGTTCACGCAACCTTCACACTGATGATGATACCGAGCGAGCCCAAAGACACGCAGGCGGCCCGGAATTCAGAGTTATCCTCGTCTTCCTTTTTCAGCAAAACTATTTCTCCGTCTGCTTTTAACAGTTTTATTTCTCTGGCCTGAATAACGCGATGAGGGTAAAACACGGAAACGAATTAAACGAACATATACTAAGTTAAATGGATATTTTAATTATTTTCTATTATCTTCGATTACACATAACTGTTAATTAGGTAATTCATTATTGATTATGAACGCTTTGAAGTAGGATATCCAAATATATATATTATAAAAATATTAAAAATACCCGCATTTCTTAATTATAAGTTAAAATTAATAAAAATATCTTCACGTCAGTATAAAATAATGTATATTAGTTATTGAAATGGCTAATAGTGTATACGAATGTAACTCGCAACTAACGAAAGTAGAAACGCATCCGTATTTGGCTCCCGTTCCGTGAACTCCCGTACACATGGCTCCTACTAAACTAATGCACGAGATCGAACCTTGCCTAGTGGAGGTCGGAGGTTAACTGATAGAGTAAGAGGTTAGCGCGAGTCGAGGTTAACTGCTCGGGGGGGGGGCTACTTACACGCTTAGAGAGAGACCGTTCATCGCCAGGGTTTCGTTCAGCGCCGAGATCAGGATTCCGGCTTCGACTTCTACGAGACCGCTGTTCGAGTTCATCTGGCGATAAGGGTGACTGGTTAGTGCTTCAATAGCATAGGTCAAAGGTCATTAGCATAAGTAAAGGTCATTAGTACAGTACATTTGTACAGGGAACGGTACATTAGTATAGGGAATGGTACATTAGCATAAGGGAAAGGTCATTAGTACAGGGAACGGTACATTAGTACAGGGAAAGGTACATTAGTATTATACATTTAGATGTTATTGTACAGCCCTAAGGTAGCAGAACATATGAAATGTAAACAACGCAATAAATGAGAAAACAAAAATGTCTTCTAAAAAATAATAATTATCATTATTATTATTATAGTATATACTATAATAATATTGTTATTAAAATAAATACATTTAATTGAACTAGGTGAATCCAGTGAAATAAACGAAGAACTATCGGATGATAACGTCGTATACATCGTATCGAGCATCACATATAGAAACTCACATATACGAAGATATATATATATATATATATATATATATATATATGTATATATATATACGACGCACACCTCGCTACAGCAAGCGGACGGCAATAGTGTTCGAAAAGTTGTTGGCGAGCGAATCGGAGTGGAATATCTGTCTCCCCATCTTAGAATAATACCGATATATATATATATATACGATTCGCTCGCAAACAACTTTCCGAACACTATCGCCGCCCTCTCTCCGTAGTGAGGTGTACGCGCGGCCTTACCGATATCACTTTATTGATGTTCTTCATCGAGATCAGAACGCCTCCCGTGAAGCCGATGTCCGAGGGGGAACAGGATGCCCCGACCGCCCGAACCTTTAGCTTATGATCGCGTGCGAAGGTCATCGCCTACGTGGGGTGTAACGGGGTTAAAAGCACACTCTCACCTTCCCTATGCGTATTGAAATGTATTTATGTGAATTAGGTGAATTTATTTAGGGAAAACGATTGCCTATATTTATCGTTACGGTTTAAATTGTCTCGAGTAAATAGAGCTATTAAATATAGTAATTCAATTGACAAATTCGTATAATTCCGATATTCTGATGGGAAAATTCCAGACTAATCTATTATATCATTATATGAAATTTATATCATTAATTTACAATAATAATCATACAAAGATGATTCATTCGTCAATATTGTTATATTATTTAATGTTGATAGTATACCCGAACTAAAACACCGACACACTAACCTCCTTCAACTCCTCTATATTGGATGGTTTGAAGTAATACTTGGGTTTACATGTGTATGTCTTAGACCAGTTGGTGATTGTTTGATTTTCTAGGGGCTCCATTTTCTGTGAATAATTGCAATAAATTAATTTGTTGTTTTTTAAATAAGAAATTCAATAAGTTTAATATATATAATATAACTTTTGTTTATATTTTTATTTATTAATTCATTTTTTTAATTTAATTAAAACAAATTAAAAAAAATCGATCAAATTCATATTATTTGTTCTGAAAGGAAAAATCAAAGTTTTTTTTCTTTCTTTTATATTTCAATTTATTGTTAATTAGAATACATAAATATTATATAATATAATTTGAACTTCTAATTTAGAAGGGTTTATTATTGTAATATTTTTTAATATTACAAGCTTATATATAAAATAATAAATTAAATTAAACTACATTAAATTAAATTAATTATTATTTAGGATTGTAAACAAATTGAAATTTAATTGACTTGTATTCCTGATATTTTGTAAATTACACATTATTATTCTATTAATTTTTATATAATTATAAATAAAAAAAAATATCTAATATGGATATTATGTAATATAGTTTTATCATAAAAATATATTTCTAATAAACTGTTTTTATGATAAGCCTTTTACAAAAAATCAATTAAATTGGATATTATCAATATATATATATATATATATATATATATATAATTAGGTACCTAATTATATATCTAGATATTATAGATTAATCAATATATATATATAATGTTACTTTATTAGCTAGAAATTATATGGTCTTATATTGTATATGTAACAGTATATACATGAATAAACTACATTGATATTATTAATATTGAAATATAGAACTCTCTGATATGAAGTTAGTCATTATTTAATATCTTATTAGTAATTGTCTATAAAGTACTATATATATACCATAGAGCTATAGCTCTATATATTTCTCTCTATAGAGAGAAATTTCTCTCTAGCTCTATGATATATACACATACACACACACAAACACACCAACACACACACACACACACACATACATAGAATTCCCCGTCGAAAGCATAGTTCCTATCATTAATCATGTGAACAAGCGAATGGTCAGCACAGGTCATTACATAACATAATGTGTTATCACGAGGCAGCTATCGGATAGTATGTAAACATACGAATTCAAGGACAACATAGCTAACATACATAGCCTATATTCGCATGTTTATAACATAAGTATATAGCACACATAGTACAACATATATATATAATTATGTATATATATATATGTGTGTGTGTGTTTTTGTGTATGTGTGTGTATAACACTTATATCGTAGTTTGTTTGTGTGTATGCGTGTGCGTGTGTGTATGATTGTGTGTGTGTGCGCGCGCGCGTATGTTATAAGTCGACGTATTTCAGTGATTCGAAAAGTTCGCGTTTCGTCGTCACAAAGCTCTATTCGAGGCGATACACACACCCTTAAACTGGGGTGTAACTAGTGTTAACCAGGGGTTAGGGTTAACCTACTACGTGGGCTAGCAAGGGAGTACGAGCTAACCTGCCTAGACATCGCTTCCTCCGCAAATGATTTTGTTTATAAACGAATACAACTAGATGTATCGATGAACACACTGAATTGGAGAGCGAGGGGATAACTTACAATGATCTATGTTTAGACGTATTTGCATAATGACGAATTCCTCCTCCACCACCTATATAATATAGTATATACACATATACACGCAGCGTATAGTCATACTATAGCCTAGCTGAATGTAAAGTATATAGTAGGTATAGTAGGTATAGTAGGTATATTCTTAGTTGAATGTATGTATGTAAAGTATATAGTAGGTATAGTAGGTATAGTAGGTATACTCTTTACGTATAAGATATATCGTATGTATATGTATATAATAATAACATTTATTCATTGAAATATCATATATATATATATATATATATATATATATATCGAATACAATACAAATAGCGGATACAAATGGACCTATATATCTAATTATCCCTATATATATATATATATATATATATATGGATAAACACATTTACGGATAAAATGTAACTTATAGTTAATACGCCTATAGGAATACACAAGAACAATAGGACACAACACAAAGAGCGATTACATAATCGTACAAAGGTCGTTATAGTCTTTCGCGGGCGATGGCGAATTTACATTATTCGAAGCACATAGCTAGATAGACTTTCTCTCTAGCTCTGTGATTCGAAGTGATAAATGATAAGAATTTAAATAAATGCATGTTGATTATACGAGAATACCTATAGGTGTGTGTATGTGTATATATATATACAATGGTTATAAACATATACTCCACGAGAACCACACAAGTATGCGGAGTTATATTCATGCAATTGTCTCAATTCATACATTTATGTTTATATATTATTTGTTATATTATATATATATATATATATATATATATATATATATACACATTTATATATCACTTATATATTATTACCTACATATTACTGCTAGTCTTACATTAGTATTGGGATTATGCTATTACTTATGAACTTATTATTACATTTCATTGTTATTTAAGTAATTAATTTGCTAATAATGGTATATATATAAAGTTTATATTATCTTATTTTAACTATCTTTAATTTCAATATATATATATATATATATATAAATATATATATATATATATATATATATATATATATATATACATTGAAACACATATAATATACGTTGTATAGGGGAAAGTCTCCGATTACCGACCCCTACATGATTATTTGTAATAACATATTCGATATTACATATATTTATTTGAAATTTTGAAATTAGGGTAATAGTATGGCAGTGAATAATGTGGCATTTAAAATAGTTGATATAATTATATTTACAAGAATAAACAGGGGGGTCGGTAATAGGATAACTGTTCCTAATACCGACCCCTTCTACTATTACCGACCCCCTATAATAATCGTAGTATAAATAATTGTAGTATTTAGGTAATTTAGGGGGTCGATAATAGGAAAATCACATGGATTGCTTTAATTAAGATATATTGGTTAATAGTTATTCAAATTAAATTATTTTTATAATAGTTATAAACATTTTATTGATCTACAATATTATGTAAAAATTTAAGTTTCTTTTAATTAATAAAGTATTTACAATGATTTAAAAAATGTTATTATTCAAATATTTAAAAAGTAAAAAAATAATATTACATTTTATCAAATGAAAATTGTAGGATTACATATTTCTAAAAACAAAATACTTATTAATATTTATCATTAACTTACTAACAGTTCATGTATATATATATACTTTTTTGATATCTCTTATAGTTCCTGAGATACGAGAGGTGGTCGGTATTAGGAGGGGGTCGGTAATCGGAGACTTTCCCCTACATTGTATTTAACCTATCCACTACTATGCCTAAATGGTGACGAGTCGTTACAAATAATTACTAAGCATTCTAAACTTAAACATATTAATATTAAAATTAAGTAAACCTGCAAGTGAAGTAGGACGTAGGAAGTAGGACCTACATTCGATAGTAATAGTTGTCGTACCAATGTGTCGACCACGAACAGACGCGTATGAATATATCTTATTAAGGGCTGCACCGAGATAATGTCCTAGATATTAAGGTCAAATAATCTAACCCCAATGTAACCCCACTCTCATCAAATATTAATTAATAATCAATAATCAATGAAGTTAGATTAAACCGTAGGTAATAATGACTATATAAATAAATAGGAATTTTGGTAAGCACACTGGCACATCCGGCTTCGAAGGGAAATTAGAGCCATACGGGTATAAGTAAACACTTCATCTAAGTTCCTGGATGGGATGAAATGATTCCACCAAAATAAAATAACAATAACAAATAACAATACGTCAATTACGAATAAGCTACTCAGTTATTAAAATCTGATTCCTACGACGATTTTATTATAGGAATCGGATTCAAAGTGGAAAATAGATTCATGTAAAGTTTGTTTAGAAAACGGTTTATAAAAACGATTCTTACAATTATCGTGCAGGAATCTATATTATCGATTCAAAAAATAATTATTGAGAATCGGTTTAAGTTATTGATGTAAGTATTTCCTAAGTTATAGGTATATTATTTATTTAATAAAGAAAGAATAAAATATTATACCTTTTAATTATTTTAATATATTGATTTAATTTGTATCTATGCACATTAATTATTAATTATTATTTTAATTTTGTATTTAAGTTAATATACTGAATTAAAATATTATTTTAAAAACTAAAATTATTTAAGTAATCCTATGTATTTTTCTAAATTATCATAATCTCATTCAAGTGATACATTGAACTACAATTTTAATCGTAATTATATTAATAATAAAATTGGAAATCATGTTGAACTAATTGCTCAATATTGAATATAGGATTATATAGCAATTGAATATTGATTAAGTATTGTATTCAATATTATAATGTTATTATTATTGAATTTAAGTTTTAAATATAACTTAAATGAAAGTAGGTATATACATTATAATATATGAGTTAATACTTTGCTACGATACTAATATTTATTTTAATATTATATTTTACATCTAAACTTACGTTCAACTTACATCAACAACTTAAGTTAAACATATTCCTATAGTAATAGTTTAGGAATCGGTTTCACATAAGCCGATTCCTAAACTTGAATTTTAGGTTTCCTTTTAAAACCGATTCTCATCAAGACACTCAGGAAACGATAAAAACGCAAATAGGAATCGGATTTTTTTAATTGTGTACTTTTTCCACATTTACTCGATCTTCAGACACACATAAGTTAGGATATTAGAGCCACTATAGGCGCTTTCTATTCGCAGTCTACTATGCCCATTCGCAGTCTACTATGCCCATTCGCAGTCTACAATGCCCATTCATACGGTTATGTAACATTACGGAACGTTCCGTGATGTTCCGCAATGTTTGACAGGTATTTAATGAGTGAAACTTCATTATTTCGTTATAATTTATCTTCTTTTATTAATATATAGGTAATATATATATATATATATATATATATATATATATATATATATATATATATATATATTTAATAATTCAAGTTGACATTGTTTAGAAGTCAGATAGTTAGCTTATAACTATAGTATATAGTGTATATTATAAGTATATAGTGTTTAGTGTATAGAATAAATGGTAGGGGCATCGGAAGGGGGGGGGGGCGATGTGCGGGGGGTATCGGACTCTCCCATTCAAAAATATGTGGGGAGGGGGGGGCTAAGTATGTTTGCCCTCCCATAAATGTGTTATAATAAATGTAATATGTAAATATATTAAATCTAGTATATTGCCTTTTGTACTAAAGAATGTTACCAACAATATCGGCGGGGTTAAGTATTGTTTGCCCCCCTCCATGAAATGTGATAATATAAATTGTATATATATAAATATATATCAAATCAATTATATTGTCTATAGAACATATATATATATATATATATATATATATATATATATATATATATATAAATATATATATATATTTAATTTAATGGTTTAAAAACTATAATAATGAATAGACAAACAATAGCCATTAGCTTTTTATACACAATGTGGAGCTAATCGCACAAACTTAATAGCACAATCATTCGATAATAATATAAGAAAAGCCTTGAGAGTGGTTCATGATTTGGGATTATTATATGAACGGACTATAAAATTCCGTAATGTATACCATGATAATAATAACAAAGCAAATGCATTGCAACCATTATGCCCAACAAGATGGAATGTGCGAAAATCAAGTATTAAAACAACATTAAATCAATATAGTGGTATAATAGATTCACTGAAAGAATATAATGAATTAGATTATATTACAAATGACCAAAAAGATATTGAAAATTCGCTATTAAAAAATATATTTAAAAAATATGAACAAATAAAATATTTTTGTATCTATGAATATTTCAAGTTTTATATTTGTAAGCTTGGATATGAAGGTGAAAGCTTTCATGACACCAACAAATACTATTGTATACAATGCTATAGCATTTATTAAAATATCTTCTAATGCAAATATGATTATAATTATAAGGGAAAGTAAAATAATACGGACACTTTAACAATAAATGGTCTTAACATTTTATGACTCAATATTTGTATTCAAAAATTACAATATTTTAATATTATATGATTATAGATATTATTGTGATTTTAAAATGTGATTTAATCTTTTAATTTCATAGATAACGGGGGTATATATACTATAGGGTGTACTATAGTATATATATATATATACTATAGTATACCCTATAGTATGTACAGTGTACATTATACACTATAGTATACCTTATAGTATATACACTATAGCTTGATGATCTCTAGCTCTATGATAGCTGTGATGGTAACATCAAATATTATAAACTAACTGATTGGTCAACTATAAAGCGAGAAACGATGAATGTATACGTGTGCGTATTATGTAGATGTAACGATGTTATAAAGTTTGTTTGTGAATGAGGAATACTATGTGGTGGTTCTAATCAAGATTTAGGCACAATCATAATGTATTAATGTCAACTATTTATTACACTTTAAGTGATAAAATGATAAAGTCATTAAGATAATATTATCTTAGTGCATATATGCTTAATGGTTTAATAGTTTCAGACTGCAATGTTATGCAAACTATGATAATATAATAATGGGTAGATGTATATCTATGTTAACCTACCTCGGCAATGTTATATTTAGAATAAAAGATACTTAATGAATACGATAGTGAATAAATCGTTATAATTTTGCCTAGAGAAAATCGCGTAAAATAAATATTTAATTATAATTATATCATCACTTATTATTAATCAATTAGTTTATCAAAATTATATTACAATAATTTAATATACTTATGATATATATATATATATATACATACATTTAATAGTTATGTATATGTTAGTTGTTACGAGAATGGAACTAGGTGTTATATGTTATACATCCTTATGGGCCCATACTTTTTGTTTGCCCGGGGCCCATAATAATATTAATGCGACATGGGTAATAGTTCTTAGATAGGTTATAGTTCATACAGGTATGCGACGTATTGTAACTATAAATAACATTAAATATAACATCACAATCGATAGAAAGGTGTAAATCGAACAATAAAAAGCACGAACGTATAAAAAGTGATGAAGCATTACGAAATAGTTACTGATTCCGCGTAAAATGTTCCCGTATACGAATTCATACAATAGTAGGTATATAGTACACGTGTATATAATATCATACATACTGTACCATAGTCACTTACTTTACAGTGTCGACTAGTGTGTAAGGATAATGCGATGTGTACCGATCGTAACGTTTACATACGAAAATATACGTCTCGGCGATCTGATTATTTGTTATTTGTTAATATACTACTACTACCGCTGCCGCTGCCGCTACCTCCACCGTGGCCACCTGCATAGAACGAGTGCAGTGCGGCGTTGTTTTGTTGTATATCTAGGTCAGTTTCGTCAGTGCGCAGTGTTTACATTGTAACTAGAGCAGACGCTACACAATATATAAGTTAATTATAATGCCATGAATATATATATATATATATATATATATATGTGTGTGTGTGTGTATGTGTATGTGTGCGTGATTGTATGTGTACAACATTTGCACTACAATACTTACGGGATCGTGTTGTAGTTAGGTGCAAACACTCGTACGATTGCGTCACGCCTATGACGCAATACTATTGTACGGCGTGTTCTGATTGGAGGTTAGCGAGCACCGGTGACGTCATCGCTCGTACACTCGGTGCAGTTAGGTAACCGCACTGCTTATTACGTCACGAGTCGGAAGTACGCGTGCGCAGATATAGATACTATAGTAATATACTATTGCGTATAGCTAGAGAGAAATAGAGTGGTAAACAAGGTTTCTGACATGCGGAAAAGGTCATTCTAAATTGGTCGCCACGAAATGGCGGATTTGACATATTTAATTTTGTATTTTGTAGCTAGAATAAAATTATTAATACAGTCGGAAAGAGGATAAAAAGTAATACAAGTGTATATTATACTTTTTTGATATAATTAATAATAAAAAAGTTACGATCAAAAGAATATTATATTTTAATATTTGATCACCGCGAGATGGATGATTTTTTTGTACGATTTCCGCATCGGCTTACGCTGCCAGGCATTCAGTATTACCACTCTATTTCTCTCTAGCTCTAGCTCCTACTACTCGTACGACCTATACCGACTACAGTAGTCGTCGTTTAACAGATGCTGCTTTCACTGTTGCTGCTCCGAAGTACTGGAACAGTCTTCCCATGAATTACGGACCCTATTATATTGTATTACTTTTAAATGTCGACTACATTCATACGTGTTATCATTATAATTTCTTCTTTTTAAATTTATTATTATTCGTATAATTATTTATTTGTTTTATTATTTCAACTTGACGCATATAAACGTCCATCGTTTTCAACTGAGTCAATACACCTTTCTATTATTATTATATTATTATTAACTAAGTTGTGGCGTGTTCACACGGGGAATATCTACGACACGATAAATCGTCGCACATTTCGTCCTACTTCTACGACGCCGTGAAAAAGTGGTCGTAAATTAGAATCCACCACTATTTACCGTGTAAACAAGTCCTTATTTATAAGGGTATCCTTAGTATAAGCTAAACATAGCTTCTGGGTATCCCTCCGATTATTATTATAGCCATTATCGGTAAATAAATTCATTAATTTATAATAATATTTATAGATATAATCTATAAACGAGTAGGTCGAAGATAGTAAAGTTCATACTATATTTCATAAACGACTCGTATAGGACTTATAGTAGAACATTTCCACTAGGAATGTGCTTCTTATTAAGTTTAATTAAAATAATGCATACTTATATTTGCTTTTAAAGTTGTAAATCTGTAAATTTGTAAATTGTAAGCCAAGCTTAACAAAGGATTATACATAATAATAATAATATAAATACATAATTTACTAATATTATTATAAATTAATAAATTATCTATACAAAAAATTGTACCTTAATTCGTTATTCTGAAAGTGTTTCCACTAAGCACTAGACACATTCATTAACGTGAGCAGCAATCGTATTCCCAATAGTTTCCCAAATGTCTGAGGGGAATCAAACACCTTACTACAACTTCAGAGTAATACTACCCGGTAAGTAACTGATTGATAATCTACTTAAGAAAATATATAGTCGAAATATATAATCGAAAGTATAACGTATACATATTTGCTAACGCTAACGTACGTTTACATACATTTACATTTTTTACATTTTTCAGTTTTCGGACTGCGAACTGTGCTTATAAAGCAATCGGCCGTCCATATATATTTTAAGTTAATGTTGCATAGTAAATAGGTAGGTTTTCAGTAGTTTCTTGAAGTTGGGAGTTGATGGTGTAGTACGGATGGATGTGGGGAGAGTGTTCCACGAGTATGGGACGGATATTGCCCATGCTCGAGTGTTGGTTGAATGTAAGTTGTGTTTAGGTGGAAGTTGAAGTAGAAACGTATTGGTGGAGCGTGTAGTGGTATTGGTTGGTAATTTAAGTTTGAGTAGGGATGCTAGGTAGTCAGGAGAGTCATGGTGGATTGCTTTATGAGCCAGTAGTAGAGTTTTGTATAGGATTCTATGGCGTACAGGTAGCCAGTGGAGTTTAACTAGGAATGGAGATATATGAGTGTGGGGGTATTTTGGTATGTTGAATATACACCTAGCTATAGCATTTTGAAGAATTTGGAGTTTAGAAATATACGATGAGGGGGTATTATAAAGGATAAAATTGCAGTAGTCGAATAGAGGTAGGATGTAAGCAGAAGCTATAATAGTAGCGGTGGATATTGATATTGAATGTCGAATAAGGCGTAGTGAATGTAGTTGATAGTTTAATAGTTTTGTTATGTGGGATAGTTGTCTGTAAAAATTAAAAGTATTGTCAAATATAACACCAAGATTTTTGACATGGGTTGAGTACATGATGAGCTGTCCATTAATGTTAATTGGAGGGGGAGTTGGTAACGTTTTACTTCGGAGTGGAAGGTGAAGGAATATAGCCTCGGTTTAATTGGGTTAAAGACGAGGGAGTTTATTGTGAGCCAGTTATGAATGGTGGTAATAGTAGAGGAAAGTTATATTATGATATGGATAATATCACGTGATATTATGATATGCATAACATCACGTGATATTATGATGTGCATAACATCACATGATGTTATGATATGCATAATATCAATTGATGTTATGATATGCATAACAAACGTTATAGAAATAAACTAAGAATAACACGAAATAAAAACGAATTACAGTAGGTAATGGTAGTCCTAATGATAGTCCTGTATAGTAGCTGTATAGTACCTGTATAGTACTGTATAGTTTCTACTACTACAGCTGTTCATACTATAAAAGTACATGCATTCATATAGTATTTCTAGAACTAGTACTTCTATCATTGCATACAGAATACACTGGTGATATATCCATCAAATCTAGGTATACTCGATTCAATTTTATTACGTTAATTATCAATTCAAAACATTTAATTCCGTTATAGCTAACATAAATAAATTAATACTATCAATATATAATTTATTTATAATATTTGTGAATTACATACCT
The DNA here is from genome assembly GCA_964019155.1 of Osedax fenrisi. Taxonomy (NCBI): domain Eukaryota; kingdom Metazoa; phylum Annelida; class Polychaeta; order Sabellida; family Siboglinidae; genus Osedax; species Osedax fenrisi. The sequence continues at coordinate 6,217,117 of OZ025242.1, forward strand.
ACTCGATTTTATAGACGTACACATATATATCTAATTATGTAATGCTATACTCAGGGCTACAATAGGGTTATAATTATATGATTTTAGATATTTCGTACCCGTAGAAATACCGTAGAATAAATCACAAATTACAGAATAATAATGGAGAAACATTTAGAAATACAGACAGATCTATTTCATAATTTCATAGACTTCAAAAAATCGATTCATCAATATATTTGGCAGGTAATGGATAGTTTTGTTATATCTGATGTAATAACGCAATTGATCAAATCCCTATATAAAAGTTCGACTATTGCAATTCTACTAGATACTATTCTAATAAATTCCAATTCTACTATATTATATTGAACAAATTATGTCAGATACATTAAAATATTACCATTCAAGCATATATGCTATCGATATATCTATTGGTGGCAGAAACATATCAAACTTGCGATTTGCATATTATATTGATTTAATTAGCGGAATTAACTACGAACTTCAATTACTAACCGATAGTCTAGCAACACATGCAGGTATTTATGGTATGGAATTAAGTTGTGAACAAAGTAAAACTATGGTAAATAGTAACAAATACAATATATGCACATGTATATGCTAAGCTCATAATGAATGGAGAAGAACTGGAAGAAGTAACAACCCAATTCAAATATCTAGGTGCTACACTCAAAAAAGACTGTTCGATCGAAGGATAAATAAGAATAGGTATAGCTACATATATCTACCTACGTATAGCTACTGAAATATAACGAATGGTAAGACCAATGATAAGATCCTGTCAAGCAACAAAATTAACTTCACCTTAAAGTGTAAATAACATAATCGAATATGTAATACTCTCGATATATATATATATATATATATATAAATTTGAGTCATGGAATATTCTAGAATCTACGGAGAAGAAAATAAAGCTCTCGAGAATAAATAACACATGTGTAGCCTGCAGACTATGGTATAACCGATATATATATATATATATATATATATATATATATATATATATCATATACATATATGAAATATACATATATGGTATCGACAATAATAATTACGTGTTTAAACAATTGTAAAAGAATTTTTGAATTTTACAATTGTAAAAGAAAAATGGTATCACTGGTTGGAAATTAATTCCGGCTTCTCGTCTTAGTAAAGGACCGATATCTGTGCTGGTTCGGTCACACTACTCGATACAAAGCTCAAGTTATAACAATCCTACAAGACAAAGCTGAAGGCAACGGACAACGAGGACTACCAAAGTTAAACTATACGCCTAATAATTATAAATTTACATCAACGAATTTCGATGAAGTCTTGTTAATGACGCTAGACCGTGATGATTGGAGAATTAATTGTGTACATATTGGGGTTTATGTTCCACCTACGATTGCAGAAGAAGGAAAGAGCAAAAATCGATGCTTTCGAAATGTGGTGTTGGAGAAACCTGCTTGGAGTGACCCATATAGATAGGAAGACAAATATAGAAATCATTGCCAGCATAAAACCCAAAAGAACGCTAGAGGCAGAAATTGTCAAACTTGCCTTATCATACTTCGTACACATGGTGAGAGCGGACTCGATGGAGCTACAGCTGATGCTAGGAAAGATGGATGGTCAACGTCGAAGGGGTAGGCCACACATAACGTGGCTGAACAATGTGCATAATTATATAGCCAACGACAACATAATGAAGATACTAGCAGAAGCCAGAAATATAGTGATATGGAGAGGAACTGTTATGGACGTCGCCAGGTGTCGGTTACGACTCGACGGCACAATGTAACAAGGTAACGATTGTAGAGTCACAGGATTAAAGTAAAGTAAAGTAAGATATATAAATAACATTAAAACCACAGATAGGCATGAGAGTATTTTGTTTTCGAATACGTTGGCTAAATATTCACTGAAAGTATTACGGTTGAATAAATATATATATATATATATATATATATATATATATATTATAATAACTTCCTATGTGGCTCAGTTGGCAAAGGCGACATACACACAAGCAGTAGGATACGTGTTCAAGCCTCGTCCGGACCATTACAATAGGTCTTAAAATAATATTTAAAAATGATCTTATATAATTGTGTATAAATAAATAATCGGCTCTAGTTAAAACCATGTATGCATTAACATGATAACGGCTTCGAAGGGACATTAGAGCCTTATGTTTATAAGTGAATAATTCATCTAAGTTCCTGGATGGTATGAAAGGACTCCACCAAATAGAATAACAACAGTAACAACTATATATATATACGAGTCGTATAATACGACGTATATTATATACGTATATTATACGTCCTATTTCTACATATATTCATATTATTATTATTATTAAATTTTATTTTAACACTTTTTAAACGGAAAAAAAACGTTAACAAAGGTGTGTACACATTCATAAAAAATATGTAATTAAATGGATTAAATAAACGATGGAAAATAAATAAGGGTTAAATGTATCATTCATAAGGAGAGAAAAGGTGAGTTTTTAATTCTCTCTTGAATTCGGTTCTTGATTTAACTTCTCATATAACTTTACTACAATTAGGCATTATTATATATTGTATTGTCACGTCAGGTATGAATTCTCAAATGATCTCCATGACCATCTCCATGTCCATGTACATTTCAATGTCGTATATAAGTTCCAGAACGTTCTCTGTAGCTGCACCTTCATCATTGAACAAACTTACTTGTAATATTACGATAATTCATTATAAAAACCTACGTATTATTAAGCACTGTATACAGTTTATAAACTCATCATTGTTATACATTATTATTGTACTATTTTATTTATTTTTTATTATTATAACTATAATTATTAATTTTATTTAATTGTATTATTATATTCACATTTGAGCGTATTTTAAATACGGATTTCTGTTATATAATAAAAAATAATAATCATCATCATCATCATCGTCATATTATACAACTAGTGGTTTGTGAATTAACTCAATTCTATGATTTACCATTTATTATTTTATTTCAATGCTACATTGATTAATAAGCACAGTTTTTCAGTCCGAAAACCGAAAATGTAAATGTAAAAAGTATAGGCCCTACACTGTATGTCTACCTCTTTTATACTTATTAGTAATGTTTGAATGCATGAATCAATGAATGAATAGTATTTATTTTACTTATACACTATAGGGGAAAGTCCCCGATTACCGACCCCATCCTAATACCGACCCCTCTCGTATCTCAGTAATTATAAGAGATATCACAAAATAATATATACACGAACATTTAGTAATTTAATGATAAATATGAATAAGTATTTTGTTTAAAAAAATATTTAATCCTACAATTGTTATTTGATAAAATGTAATATTCTGTTTTTACTTTTTAAATATTTGAATAATAACTTTTTTTAAATCATTGTAAATACTTTATTATTTAAAATAAAATGTAATACTGAGCATAATATTGTAGATCAATAAAATGTTTATAAATATTATAAAAATAATTTAATTTGAATAACTATTAACCAATATATCTTAATTATAGCAACCCATATTATTTTCCTATTACCGACCCCCTAAATTACCCTAATACCGACCCCATGTGATTTATAATATCCAATCAAAATAGATCCGTAATAGATACTTTAAAATATGTCGTAAGCTGTTTGTGCATAATTGATATAGATTTAGGATTCAAAAATCCAGTTGATTATATACATACTGATTAATAAATAAATATTAAATAATAATGTACACTATTTTAATATAAAGTTTAAATTTAAATTTAATATTACTATTAAAACATAAATTTAATACATAATAAATTTCGTAGATGTTATCATTACTTATATTTAATTGTATCTACCTACTATTTTTATTGGATATTATAATAGGTTTATTATAATATTATAAAACTACAATTAGTTATACCACGATTATTTTAGGGGGTCGGTAATAGGGGAAGGGGTCTGTATTAAGCACATGTATCTGATTACCGACCCCTCTGTTTATTCTTGTAAATATAATTATATCAAAAATATAAAATAGCCACATTATTCATTGCCATAATATCACCCTAATTACAAAATTTCAAATAAATATATTTAATATTGAATAAGTTATTACAAATAATTATTTAGGGGTCGGTAATCGGAGACGTTCCCCTATAGCCGTTATAGCATACAATCAAAGATATACCTCGTATTTCAGTTTTAATATATCAGCCTTTAGGCCAATTGTGTCGTACATATGTGTCGTACATATGTGTCGTACATATGTCGAACACATATGTCGTACGCATTTCATATATCGATTTAAATTACGCGGTAATGTCGACTATTAATCACACCCACATATTTGTACGCACACACGCACACACGCACACACGCACACACATACGTACAGTGTAAGTCGTACACACGTACATACACACACACGCGTACACACATACACACACGTGGGCACATATAACAGCAAACACACGCATACATATGTATGTGTATAATGCCCGCATCAGATGTACTCGACAGCATTAATCACTAGAGTTTCGAGAAACGTAAGAACAATCGCAGATAACAATGGAAGTAATGATTCGCAACCAATAACACAATCAATAACACTATATTATAACAACAACATTATATTATATACATCTATATTATCCAGTCGAGATTTCCTATTAAATTTAATTATCGGCGAGTATCGGTAATAATAACTATTATTATTATCATCAACTCTTGATCGACGTGTATTTATTTAATATAAATACGAGTATTCCCTATAGCGGATAAACACGGTGCAGACGAGAAGACGCGATAATAATAGATAACCACGTGATCACACTAATCATGAGGTGACTCATCGCGTCGTCATTAACTAAGAGCCTCTATCTTCGTAGAGGTCATAAGTACATATCAGGCGCCAGATAATGTTTACGATAACAATAACGATCTGAATAACACCCGACACCTATAAACTAGTCTTATTATATAATGAAAACAACGAAAATAGAAATACAACGCACACACATACTACTATGATGTTATTTATAAAATATTATTAGCTCGTCTTAAAATAGATCTATGCGGTGAAAATTGATTAATATATATTATTAGTATTAATATATATATATATATAATAATTATGTGAATTTTCACATATATACATATATGTATTCATATATATATATATATATATATATTATTATTATTATTATTTATTTGAGTCAGACATAAACAGTCCATAGATAAACAAAACAAAAAAAAAATTAAATACAACTATACAACACATATCTATATATATAAGTATATAATTACAAATAATATATAGTTAAAAAAACAATGATGTACACCATGTTTTAAATATTGACGACGGGCGAGAAACATTATATAAATATATCATTTTAATAATAGAATTGTCAGATAATTTAACACGATTATATAGTGAGTAATACGACTTACGTAATTTTATAATAATATTATCGACATTATCATATAGGTACATTTCGGATGCACTGCATCTAGGTTTATAGCCATATATATATATATATATATATATATATATATATAACTGTATGTGTGGCTCAGTTGGTTAAGTCGTCAGACACACAAGCAGTAGGCCGCGGTTTAATCCCTGTCCGGACCAATAAAATAGGTATTAAAATAATATTTAGAAGTGGTCTTATATAATTGTGTATAAATAAATGATCAGCTTTCATTTAAAACCATGAATGCCTTAACATAAGAACAGATTTGAAAGGATATTTGAGCCATATGGTTATAGGTGAAAACTTCATCTAAGTTCTTGGATGGGATGAAAAAACTCCACCAAAATAAAAATAACAATAATAATACAAATAAAAAAAATATATATATATATATATATATATATATATACATATATTCATATATGCATATCACATAATTACAAAAATAATACTTCTTGTAAATATAGACTTATTTTAGAATTAATATATCACTTAGAATATGTAGTGAATAACAAAAGAAGATTTATTTATAAAACTAATGCACTTGTTCAATATATACATATATATTAACGAATACCTAACGAATAGGTGTACATATATACACGTTTATAGAGTATTACAACATATTTATTTATGATGAAATTATTGTAATTCTCAAATGTTAATAAGTTATCCGTTATTTCGTTGATTGTACACTGTACATTATAAACTGTTTATACATCCATTTCATATACATACATATATTACATTTAATAGAATATGACATATTTATACATTTAATAATTAATTCTTGTTTAGTAATATACACATATTAATTTAATAATATATATATTCGTTCATCAATCCATACAACATATAACCTACGTATTCGAGATCATACCTCTACTTCCTCATTCCAATACTTACCTCCATGGTTCCCATATAACAAACGCTCTGCTTATCGCATACTATCTATTATTCATTCCTCAATATACTCTTCGAATTGCCCCTCATATAGGAGAAATATATATATTTCTGCTTCTCTAATACAAATATCTTCTCTTCCATCTCTTAGAAACCATGCATCTTCTATAGATATATCTACCACAATTCTCTATCACTCAACAATGATTACTCGGGCACTGAGTTATATTTGTCCAAAACTATGGAATTCACTCCCACCCTATATTAGATCCATATAATCTCATAAAACATTCATGAAATATATATAACAATTGATATCAGGTGGCAACCTGTAATACTAATATTGTTTGTCATTATTGTTTTATTTATTAATTTATGTACGGTTTATTATATTTTATTTTATTATTATTAATGGTATTTATTGTTTTACCTAATATATTATTTGTATTCTATATATACACTTTTGAGAAATCATTTATGATTTATTTAAGTGTTTAAATAAACTTTCAATCAATCAATCAATATATATATATCTAAAGTGTAATCAAATAATAATATTAAATAAAATAATTATAATAAACGATGTTTCTTCAGTGTTTGACGGAAGATTACAATGGAAGGTGCACTTCTCATCACCATGGTAACCTATGCATATATGCAGGTATACCTATAGGGTGATGATCTCGTTACCCCATGGGGTGCATGCATTGCAGGAGTGTTCTCAGGCAACATATGCAGTGTTTAGTAAGTAGGACTTCGATGCACATCCCGAGAGGATTTGAAACACACACACACGTGTAAGTAGAGTAGAAACACATAAGGTAACAATATCAATTGATGTTAACATTACATACCACTAGTGTTAAGCTGGCAAATAAACACATAATGATGTCCTTAAGGACACCATAATCTGCAGCAGGCGGATATTTTTCAATCGGGCAGATCTGCGGCTATATTAATGATTACAACGAACATATAATTCGTCATATTTAATAATATATAACAACGATAGTTAAGTGGAGAATTTACAACTATAGGACATGTATAGGACATACATATAGTTGTTTATAATGCTTGTGCTTTTTTAGATTTAGAAGCTACTTTATGGTCCGAGGTAGAATTTAAATACTAACTTTTTGTAGCGTTATTCTAAGGTTAAACTTAATAAATCATCAGTAATTAAGTTTTATTATCTATAGTTAAGTCTATTAATATGTGTGTAGAATTAGATAAAGATGCAACATACTTGAAAAAATTAAAATAAATATTTTATAGAAAATAAGTTTTATAATTATTTATGTATCATTTCATGTACAGCTTATACCAACATTCACTATATTTATGAGTATAAATGATTTTTATAATGATGTATAAATTTGAAATATGTATGTATTATAATGTCATGACAATATTTCAATAAACTTTGATAGCTGTCTTCTAAGAATATTAATTTTGTGAATATCATTTTACTAAAAAGTCCGGAAATTTTTTCTATTCAATAAAAATGTCTATAATTTTCAGTATATATACTACAGTTTGAAACTATAGTTATAAAACATTCAAACTCATAATAATTACTTTTTTTTAAATAATATAATCTAATAATTAAAATGTTATATCTATTTTTCTTCATTTTTTTTCATTTTTATAATTGAATTACTCCTATTATAAAACATAATGTATATATTATTACATCTTCGACATAATTATGTAAAAATAGTTAAATATTTCAAGTTAGAGAGCTTTAAACCTGGTAATTATCATATCTATGTACACATATGTGTCCTCGTGAAGGTAGCGCTTCCCTTTAAGCCTTAACCCTTAACCCTTAAGGGAAACAGGGTTAAAGGTATAATTTAATTGGATATTTTCGGTAACAATCATATTCAATGGCAGTACTGTAATTATAATTGATTAATTGATTAATTGGTTAGCTGATTTATAAATATCATTACGGACAAGTGAAATAATGAACACTAATTGTGAACATTTGTACTATTGCCTAACGAAATCAATATCGCCTAATGCGTGCTTTATGTTAGATGATGTACTTAGTGAGATATCACTAAAACCAGTGTGCAAGGAATAGTTGAAGGATCAAGAAAAAGAGGTAGACCGAAACGGAAATACATCGACGATATCAAATCGAGGACGAAGATGGATATTGATGAAATATTATGTGAAGTACAACATCGAGATACATGGAGAAGAAGATGCGTTGTTGCCTCTAAGTTGATTCTCTCTATATCGTATACGATGTTCGAGTCACGGGACTAAAGTAAATTTACTTTACTTACATGTGCCTAAGTAATGTATTCAATATTATAGTTAATATAGGGTATAAGATAAGAATCGATTATCATATCTATCGCCGCCTGAAGTAAATATTCAAGTAAATATTATTCTGAACATATTGTTAAGAACACAACTTTAAAATATATGATTAACCATGTGCGATACAGATGATACATAATAGGCATGATATATATGTATATATAAGGTATACCCAGTTGTGTCCTCGGGTGAAAGTACCTTGTCACGTGTTACGCAACTCGTAAAGTACTTTAAAGTCCTACGTAAGAATTCTGGTTACGTTTAACTCATATTATTGTCATTATATGTCATTTTATATTAGATAAGTTTGACTTTTTATAAACTTTATAATATAATAATGTAATGAAACTATACTTAGAATAACTTAACAGTATACACTCTATACTATACAGTCATTTTATTACGGTCGTAATGCACTCTTGATAAGTTTAATGTGTACATAGGTTATTATGTATTATATTTGTTGTTATTAATTGAAACGAATGTGAATATATTCATTTAAACATCGCGACACATAAAATGAATATTATATACATTATTATTGATGTTATGTAACTATAGTTCATATTATATCAATTTAAAGGGAGACGATCGAACATGACGAGTTGAGGGTTAGAGGTTACATTTGAAATTCGAGTTAATAGTACATATACATATATTGTAGTGGTAGTTGTGGATTATTTGGTTTAATTGGTTTAGTTTTGTCCTGCTTGATTTTTTTTAGCTGTATTACATCCCAAAGTGAGACTATATAAATTTATTTCACATTTAAAATTTAACCTTTGCTATTCAATTCGTCCTTTTTGATCGTAACCCGATTTAAATAGTTGCGCTATTTAATTCATTATAATACAGTTTCGAACTACATTCGAAACCACATAAATATGATTTATTTTACGTACAATCAATACTAATTTGTATAATTAATCGTTTTATAATTTACAACAACGCGTGAATGTAAAACAATATTAATTTCAATTAACGATACATATTTAGCTATAAACGAAATGGAAAATAAAGAAAGTTAACGATTAACAATGCATTTAATATCGGATGATCTAAATTATCGTACACATATAATGTATATAATGAGCTACTGTAGCGTATAATACGCGTACGATCGGCTAAGTCGGACATCTCGGATAACTCGGACCCTACTTCCGGTACCTAGAGTGTCCTATTTATCGAGAATTCGCTGTATACCGTATATGATTAATGGCACCGTGTTCACGATTCAAGTCACGTGATATTCAGTACGTCACGTGATATCCAATACTTAATAAGTAGTTACAAATACATCGTCAGTGACATCTCTTTCGGTGTGCATCGCGATGTACCGATATAGCGTTTATCGCCACGTGACTACACTATAGTCACGTGACTACACCGTAGTCACGTGGCTACACTATAGTCACGTGCCTTCATCAATCATTCGGCGAGTACGCTTGTTTAAATATGAATAGGGTTATCTTGTTTACGTCGTCGTGTGTATGTTTGACTTGATGCATAGGTGTGTATACATGTATGTATGTATGTGTGTATGTATATATATATATATATATATATATATATGTATATATTCGATATTGATATTCATGTACTACGTCCTTATTTTTTATTATTTTTTCTTATTTATTATTATTATTATTATTATTATTATTATTATTACGAAATCATCAATATATAATATTTCATATATATATATATATATATATATAATACATTATATATTATTATATTATATATATATATAATAGTATCCAGACTTAAGTACCCTGGCCTTCCACCCTACCCTATCATCAGGCTCCAAGTTGCCACATCCCTGTAAACTACTCAGCTAGTGGGCTAATGCTGAAGGTGAGTCCGGAGAGGTACGGGCTTCATCCGACTATAGTCATAGTTATAACTAACCCGAGGTAGGCAATACATTAACTTAAAACAACCAATATTCATACCATAAATCTGTATATTAATTCAATATTCAGTAAATAAATATCCATTCATTGATTTATATTTAACATATACTAACTTTAAAATATTTATTGATACTGCAGTATCTCAATTCTTGCTTAGCCTTTTCCTTTTCTCGATTAGTTATGTCCTTATCTCGAGTCGCTATGCCAATGTTATGCATTGCTACCTTCATATATTATCTAGTAATTTGCAAAGATAGTAGAAGTTTCTTCTCTATTAAATAACTAGCGTTTAAGTCGTAAATAATTGTTCGTGTTGCAGATGAATTCTATCACTCTGATTCTTGCTAATTTATCGTCGAATAGTTGTGTATGATGTCCTTTATATGTCCTCCGATCATTGATGACATCAACAACGTGCCTTCTCTTTAATATTATAATATTGTCATTCATCATGCATACCTAAACGGACGTCTCCCGTGATAAAAAGATACGCGTTATAGGTCTTCCGCCTATATCGATCATCAGGATAATAATGAAAAATTAACTACTGACGAAAATATTAAAGTTAATATAACGGATGTAATGTAAGATGTAATGTAACGGGTCTTAGCTAAGTTCGATCTCATGAGATTTTAATAACCGAAGGATATACATTATTATATACTGCAGTACTCGCTCGTACCATGGTAACGATATACATGGACATATAAATGGACATATAAATGGAGTAGGGGTCTTTACACATCGCGACTTAACCAGAGCGAGTATGCGTTTTGAACCGATTAATGACATAATAGCCATTATCCGACTACGAGCCACTACCTTCAACCTATACCTAACGGTCCCTTTAATTTCCCCGCGACTAAGAACCCCTCTCTCGACGTGACGCAGTGCTAATTGCGCAACTGAGAAGTGGTCACCGCAGGAAACTCGCTGCCTACAGGAGCATAGTTGAGTCAAACTTCTCCTCGCACTGTCCCCATTGTGACGTGGAAGCGGAGACACTCGAGTATTTGCTCCAGGAATGCCCGGCGACGTCAGTGAAACGTATACGTGTATATGGACCCCAACTATCAGTCTTGGTCACGTCACGCAAGACTGTCCTAGCTTTTCACACGAGCTTTGGCCCTGGTGAACTTCTGCCGCCAACAAAAACAACCTATCCCTAATTCAAGTCTATGATCTTACAGCAGAATATTGATCAATTATATAGTTGCAGAAATAAATTTCATCAATATCTGTTTCACAGATATATATCATTGATTCAGGGTGATTGGAACGCAAAGATAGGCTAAGACGCCCACGCTAACTTGGGACTGATCTCCGGTGACTACTGCGACGTGTCAACAAATGAAAGAGGAAATCGACTTTTAGAATTTGCAAAATATAACAAATTAATTGTAGAAAATACATTCGGCCCTCATAAAAGTCTAGAATTTATACATGTTTAATCCTGGATGTCTATACCATAGCCACATCGACTATATATTTGTAACTAAATAAGCGATTTGCAACAATTATAAACAGGAATAAAACTCGATCCTTCATGTGAGCTAACATTAGAAATGACCATGTCATGGTAATGATGAATTTAGATCTACAATAAAAGTGAAAATAAATGAATTCGTTCGAAATAAATGTAACTTTAACAAACTAAAAAATCCCGTAACAAATAAACTATTAAAAAATATGAACGTTGAAAACATGAATGAACAAATGTTATTAGATCTTGCGAACATCGATGAGACGAATCATAATTTCAACTAAATAATATTAGATAAGGCAAATATAATATTGGGTAAATACAGAGATAATAAGAAGAGCTGAATAACAGATGAATAGCTAGAAATATTCTACCTTATACGGTCATTACAAATATGAAATATGAATCCGGTGGTAAGTATGAACTAACCAATACTCAAATTAATAGAGAGATGAAAAAGGCAAAAGAAAACTGGATAAAACATAAGTTTTCTGATATTGGTGAATGTTTAAATAAAAACAATACAAAGAAATCTTATCAAATAGTAAATGATTTAACAAAACAAAAAAGAGCTATAATATACAAAACAAAAATGGAGAATGTAGTATAGACAAAACAGAAGTCTTGCAACTATGGACACAGTAGGTATTTTCCTATTTTCCTATTGCCCAGAAATATATAAACAAAACGCCCACAGAGATACGACACAATTAACAATACTGCAATTACTACAATAATCCATGGATCAGGAACACTACATTATTTCGGAAAGTAAAGTTAGAGCTTCAACTCAAACACTAAATACTGGTAACTCTCCATAATATGATAATCTACCCACGGAATTACTGAAATTAGGAGGTGACTCTCTAATTAGGTTATTCACAGAACTATGTAATACAATATTTGAGACGGCAACCTAGGCGGGCCGCCGAAAACTAGTAGTTGAAAACTATTGAACAATAAGTCTTATTTCACACTCAAGAAAAATTATGCTGAAAATAATCTTTCGTAGACTTCAACATACCACTGAAGAATTTAATGCCGAAGAACAAGCGGGATTCAGAGTTGGTAGACATACCTGCGAACAAATTTTCAACTTAATATTAATTACGGAAACATGTTCCTTATATAGCCATTGATTTCAAAAACCGAGAGTATACATACATTTTACATTTACATTTTTCGGTTTTCGGACTGTGAACTAAAAAGCAATCGACCGTTCATATATATTTGATGTTAATATTTCGGATTAAATAAATGGGTTTTCAGTAGTTTCTTGAAGTTTGGAGTTGATGGTGTAGTACGGATGGATGTGGGGAGAGTGTTCCAGGAGTATGGGACGGATATTGCCCATGCGCGAGTGTTAGTTAAATGTAAGTTGTGTTTAGGAGGGAGTTGAAGTAGAAATGTATTAGTGGAGCGTGTAGTGGTACTAGTTGGTAATTTAAGTTTGAGTAGGGTTGCTAAGTAGTCAGGAGAGTCATAATGGATTATTTTATGAGCCAGTAGTAGAGCTATATATAGGATTCTATGGAATGCAGGTAGCCAGTGGAGTTTAGCTAGGAATGGAGATATATGAGTATATGAGTATTTTATATAAAATACTATAGTATGTTGAATATACTATATACCTATCTATAGACTTTTGAAGAATTTGGAGTTTAGTAATAAACGATGAGGGGATATTGTAAAGGATAACATTTCAGTAATCGAATAGAGGTAGGATGTAGGCAGAAGCTATAATAGTAACGGTGGATATAGATATTGAATGACGAATAAGGCGTAGTGAATGTAGTTTATAGTTTAGTATTTTTGTTATGTGGGACAGTTGTCTATACAAATTAAAATTATTATCAAATATAATACCATTATTTTTGACATGCGTTGAGTACATGATGAGCTGTCCATTAATGTTGATTGGAGGGGGAGTTGGTAAGGTTTTACTTCGGAGTGGAATGTGAAGGAAGATAGAATCGGTTTTAATTGGATTAAAGACGAGGGAGTTTATTGTGAGTCAGTTATGAATGGTGGTAATAGTAGAGGAAAGGATGTCAGATGCACAATTTTCATTTTCTGTACATTTTACATAACGTTGGATGTCGTCTGCATATGTATGGAAGCTAACTGGAGAATTCAAGATACATTGGAGAATGGGAATTATGTAAATGTTAAAGAGTATTGGTCCAATGACCGATACTGGGGAACACCGTGTGTTACAAGACGGGTAGATGAACGGGTTGAGTGAACTACAACTGTTTATGTTGATTTGGAAGGATGATATGAGCTTTGGAAGATGTACGGGATTTTGTGTGATATTAAATAATAAGTTAGTTGTTTCCCGACGATTCGTTCTAAAGTTTTGGAAAATATCGACAGGTTTGATATTGGGCGATAATTTATTGACGCTCTGAGGGTAGAGATTTGGTTTTTTAAGGAGGGGTGTAATGAGTGCATGTTTATAGGATGTTGGAAAAGTGCAGAATTCGAGGATTCACAGAATATATTATTGAGTGAATAATATGCATGAGTTGGATAGAATAATTGGGTGGGTTGTTGCGATTTTTCCATTTAAATGTTAAAGAATTATTATATTTTAGGAAGTTATAGTGTACATGTGTACATGCCATCTATAACAGTTAACAAAATTAGTTTCTGTCATATAACTAGATTTACAGTTATTACATGATTCAGTGATATTGTCCATTATATAGTTTATGACTAGCAATGTAACTAATTTATTATTTCTAGGAAGTTGAGTTTGTTTAATTCAGTGATTAATAATGAGCTATAAATAGAACATATTAGAGAAAGTGTTCACACAGTATAATATTATGTAAACAATATTAGTATAAACAATTATGTGATTACATTTTTTTTAAGGGTAGGCGCTGGGTTAAAATTAATGGAGAAGTAATTAATGATATAAATAAATAATATGTGTGGAATATAAAGTGAATGTTTATATACAGGGCGTGTTGTGAATACTGTTTATGTATATACTGTTTTAAGTGTGGATAACTTATCTTAATTTCGGATTGATAAGATAAATGATTTATGAAATTAAATTAATGTTAGCAATAAAAGTAAACAGGAAGACATGAAGTATGGTATAAAGTACTATGGGCTGACATGAAATAATTCAAAATCAACGCTATACTAATCGAAATACTAGAGAATATATATATATATATATATATATATATATATATATATTGGAATTAGAAATGCAACTAATACAGTATATATTGATGGTAATATAGGATAATGGTTTAAAACACCAACTGTGTAAAATATGGATGTTTTCTACCACACTTTCTAAAATTATATTGGAAAGATCATGAATGAAACGCTGGAAAAATATGAAGGCTCAGTAAAGATTCACAGTAAAAACTAAACGTTCATTAGACACATTCAGAGTCTAATGAACGTTTAATATTATAAAATTTAACCTAAACGTTCATGATATATAGTTGTGTAATGAACGTTTATAAATGGTGTATAAACGTTCTTTAGACATTTCAGAGTCCAATGAACCTTTAATATTATAAAATTTAACATAAACGTTCATGAAATATAGTTGTGTAATGAACGTTTATCAACGGTATATAAACGTTCTTTAGACATTTGAATTCCAATGAACCTTTAGATATATTATTAAATACAGAATTATTTTTAAAAAATTCTTGCCAATAATATTAATTTTCGCCTAGATTATTTATTTATATATAGATACAATATCATATTTTAATTTTTCTTTATTTTGTTAAATTGATTTAATTTAGCACTAATGGAATTAAGTATCAATTATTATTTTATTTCTATATTTAAGTTGATATTATGATTTAATAAATAAAGTTACTATTTTAAAATAATAAATTCTTTAAGTATCTATGTTATTTTGATATCATCATAATTTCATTTATGTATCAACTTAATTATAATAATCAACAATAATTATAATCATAATT
The DNA here is from genome assembly GCA_964019155.1 of Osedax fenrisi. NCBI lineage: Eukaryota > Metazoa > Annelida > Polychaeta > Sabellida > Siboglinidae > Osedax > Osedax fenrisi. The sequence continues at coordinate 6,233,193 of OZ025242.1, forward strand.
ATATTGATAATTAAGATAATATAAATTTGAAATAATGTTATAATGATTTATCAATATTAAATATTGAAACATTGTATTTAATATTAAAAATATTATTAATGTTAAATTCATGTATTAAATATAACATATATGTAATTATATAATATTGTAATATATAAGTCATTACAAGTTAAATACTAATATGAACATATCTCCGCTAATACATATATAATTATAAGCATATTAATAACAAAGATTTTGCGAAGCATTCCTTCGGAAAATCTTTGTTAATAATATAAAATATTCAGAATATAGAGTCTAATGAACGTTTTTACATAAACGTTCATTATAATATAGAGTCTAATGAACGTTTATAAAAAAAACGTTCATTAGAATATAGAGTCTAATGAACGTTTATACACAAACGTTCATTAGAATATAGAGTCTAATGAACGTTTATGCAAAAACGTTCATTAGAATATAGAGTCTAATGAACGTTTATGCAAACACGTTCATTATAAACCGGAGTCTAATGAACGTTATAAAAGGTTCGCTATTTGGACCACCCAATGAACGTTTAAATTGAGTCTAATGAACGTTTAGTTTTTACTGTGTTGGCGGACATTTTTTCACAAACCTAATATTGCAGTGATATAGACGGATTAGCGGGCTCGGAACTAAGACTGGTAAGCTTAATCAGTAAATTAGATCATACAACGAAAGAGTATGGTATGGAGATCAACGAGACAAACACGAATATAATGACTAATTCAGATGACATTTCAACTCAGAAATAAAAATCAACGATAACCCACTACAAATAGTCGACAAATTCAAATACCTCGGAAGTATCATAGATGAGAGAGGATCAATATCGAAGATACTTGCCAGAACCGCACAGAAGATCACATCGCTAACTTAAATGAACATCATTTGCAATGACAAGTCAATAGCTGATAAATAGATATACATACAATAGCATATCCTATAGGGGTTTGTATACCCTATATACTGATGCGAACACGTGATATAGTACTAGAACAATCAATATTCCCGTATGCGTGAGAAACGTGGACTTTAAACAAAGAACTATAGTATCAACAACGTGAAATCAAAGCACTAGACATACGATGTCTGAGAATTCTACCCGGCATCAGCTTTGTAGACCGAATAACAAACGTTGAAGTAAGAAAAAGAGTCACAAACGAAATCGGTCCACAATCATAACTACTAGCGATGGTGATTGAGCGACAACTGACATGGTGTGGTCACGTCACGATATCGAACACCATGGTGTTAACCGATGCGCATGACCGAAACGATTATGTAATGAACCGTCGATAGCGGACGAGGAGCGGGTCTGCCGAGGACACTCGACGGCAAGACGACAGCGGTGAATGGGCCGGTCTCGAAATGAGAAAAGAGCTGAGAGCGGAGAACTATCTAATCGGTCGGAGGAGGAGGAGGATTGCGAAGAACTCAATCGCGCCCGTATACGGCATCTAGATGCTACGGGGTAGACTACAGGTTATATGTTTAAATTATGTAATGAAATCTAATTTATTAAAAATATATAGAATTAAATAACAAACACGCACACACACATATATATATATATATATATATATTCGACTCCAGACAGTTCTTGTTTTTCTCTTGTATTTATCAAGAACTTAATAAACGATAAATCAAAACACGAGAAAAAAAATGTTTCTATTTGTATTGTATTATCCGGGACCCTCACAGTTATTTATAACATGTACAATTCTATGACTTCTTGAGGGGTCCATTTGTATCCGCTATTTGTATTGTATTCAATATATTTATATGAGATTCAATAAATAAATATTATTATTATTATTATTATATATATATATATATTTACAATAATATGTACAATTCTCTTTAATAACAGAATGAACACGTGATGGCTACAAGAGACACACACGTCATGGCCGTATCGCAATATTGCTCGTTATTTAGTAGGTGATACGTTATGCAATACAGAGTGTGTGTTGCGTAATGTATTGCTGCCAGCCAGTGCATACCGGAAACAGAAATATATGTATAAATACATCTATATATAAATATATATATATATATATATATATATATAAATATATATATATATATATATATATATATATATTAATAACATTTATGTAGAATCTATACACACCCATATCCGAAAATACATACATACATACATATATATTTATATATTGATATATTATTGCAATAAAAGCAAGCACGTACTTATTTAATCTATCATACAATGTTGTGATAATATCACGTGATGTGGCCACGTGATGTATTGCTGATCCAATAATAAAGCAATACTAATATTAATGCGGCTACGGTACACCAGCTGTATATACACTTAATACACATTTATAATGATATATATATACATACATATATATATATATAAATATATATAAATATATATATATATATATATAAATATATATATATATATATATATATAATACTATCACATAGGAAGGGCTTTTCGGTATATGGCTGCATCTACGTGGAATAATCTTCCAGACGATATACGGAAATCAACCATATATCGAAGAAGCGATATACTTAAAAATTACATTACGTACTATGTTTATTTAACTTTATCTTACATATTATAACACATTTTATTTTCGTTTTTATTTTATTATATGTTATTCTTTTTACCGAGAGAATATGCTGTATATATCATCTTTATTGTTATGCTATTAACTACGCACTAGTTATTATTATTATTATTATTATTATTATTATTATTATTATTATTATTATTATTATTATTATTATTATTATTATTATTATTATTATTATTATTATTATTATTATTATTATTATTATTATTATTATTATTATTATTATTATTATTATTATTATTATTATTATTATTATTATTATTATTATTATTATTATTATTATTATTATTATTATTATTATTATTATTATTATTATTATTATTATTATTATTATTATTATTATTATTATTATTATTATTATTATTATTATTATTATTATTATTATTATTATTATTATTATTATTATTATTATTATTATTATTATTATTATTATTATTATTATTATTATTATTATTATTATTATTATTATTATTATTATTATTATTATTATTATTATTATTATTATTATTATTATTATTATTATTATTATTATTATTATTATTATTATTATTATTATTATTATTATTATTATTATTATTATTATTATTATTATTATTATTATTATTATTATTATTATTATTATTGAATTGAATTGAATTGAATGAATATTTATTATGAATTTTTTCAAGTTCGATTTAGTAATAATTAACAATATGTAGTGATAAATTCACAAAACGACAACAAAACGTAGATAGTACACATATAAAAATAACAATAGTAAATTAGAAACGTATCACATGTGCCGGTGATAAAAACAATTAATAATTAAAATTAATAATTTATAAAATTATATATATATACATATATATATATATATATGTATAAATAAATATTAAGTTATAATTTTTTTAATATGATTTTTAAAGGTATATAAACTATTTGCTAATACAATATGTTCATCAAGACCATTCCAAATGTTAGCTATTCGATTATTTAGTAGATTTTTTGTTACATTTAGTTTACATGTATTCATACTAATTTGCAGAGAATGGCCTCTGGTATTGTAGTTGGTCTTTTTGATATTAATAATAGATGATGTATTCATAGATACCAATCCGTTAAATAGCTTATATACCATAACAAGATCAAATCTAGTTCTTCTGATTTCTAGAGAATCTAGATTTAGGTATATTAATCTTTCATTATAAGGTTTATAAGGTAAACCGCATCTCTCGATTAATCTTCTCGTAAAGAATTTTTGGACCTTCTCTAGTTTTATCTTCAGTCCTTTGAATGTCCTGGCATCTAATCCCGGATTCCAGACTGTCGACGCATATTCAAGGTGGGGTCTAGCATATGATATATATGCTTTTCTAATAGCTGGCATATTATTAGTAATGAAACAGCGAAATATACGATTGATAACACAATATGCACTTGTACAACACACACCAATATGTTCAGAGAAATGTAATGATGGATCAAATTTGATACCAAGATCACGATACGATCTACAGTTTACTATTAAAACATTATTTATAGTATACAATGGTTTATTAGTATTACCTAATGTAAGAGCAGCTGATTTTTTTGCAGCGTTTTCTAATTGCCAAGAATTAGACCATTCATAAAATTTATCAATATTATGTTGTAATTTATATCTATGATCTATGTCATTAGATATAAAACTCAATTTAGTGTCATCCGCGAAAAGATTAATGGATATATCTTTATCAATCACTTCGACTAAATCATTGATATATATTAGAAAGAGTAAAGGCCCTATTACAGATCCTTGTGGAACACCAGATATTATTTTAACTGTATCAGACATTTGATTGTTAACTCTTACTCTTTGAGATCTACCAGATAGAAAACTACTTATCCAAGAATGTATGTTACCACATATACCTAAATTAGTTAATTTGACAAGTAATTTACTATGAGAGACCTTATCAAAAGCTTTAGCATAGTCAAGATATATGATATCAATAAAACTGCCTTTATCAATTGCAGTAATCCATTTAGTATAACAATTTAATAGTTGCAGTTCAACAGATTTTTTATGACGGAATCCAAATTGAGAATCAGAAATTAATGAGTTACGTTCTAGATAAAAATTAATTTCCTCAACTAATATACGCTCAAATACTCTAGACATAATTGAGGTAATTGAAATCGGCCTATAGTTTTCTCTATTTGAAGGGTCACCTTTTTTGAATATCGGAACTATATAACTTACTTTCCACATGTCAGGACATACACCAGCTGATAAAGTTTTATTAAATAATATAGTAAGTGGAATAGATAGTTCATATGAGAATTGTTTGAAAAATATTGAAGGGATATTATCTGGTGGCAATGTACATGATAGTGATAGATTTATTAGATGCTTTCTTATGTTATGCCTATAGAATAAAAAGTTATTTATAGTTGAATTATGTTTAGGTGGAGATAAATGAGGAATATTATCATTATCATTAATAAATACAGAAGAAAATTGATTATTGAGTATATTAGATTTAACTGTATCTGAAAAAATATATGTATTATCGTCAGATTTAATGGGACCTATAGTGGAAATAGAGGAACATCTTGAATTAATATAATTATAAAATCGTGATTTGTCATTAGATGATAAATTAGATGATAAAATTAATTTTTCTCTATCGATAGTTAATTTTTTAATGTTATAATCTAATAATTTTTTAATATTTTTCCAATTTATAAAATTATTATGTGAATCTAATCTAGTTTTATAATATTTTAAACATTTTACTTTTAAACGTAGAATATATTTTGGATATGTTTTTTTATTTTTGATATGTTTATAAGCTGGAACATTATCATTAATAATATTATATAAAGTATTATAAAAAATATTAAACATATTATTAATATCTGTTGAATTAGATAATAATAAATTCCAATCAATAGAAGAAAGGGATTGATGTATACTATATAAATTAGACTTTCTAAAATTTAGCCCAACTTTTTGATTTATTTTTAAATTAGCTTGGAAAGGTAGAGAAAATGAAAATGATATATGGTCACTAATATATTTACCAAATCCAAAAGGGGGACATTCATTAATTTTCGAAATAATCATAGGATTATTGGTTAGTAATAAATCCAGCAAATTATTATTACGAGTTGGAAAAGTAATTAATTGAATGAGTGAGTTTTGACATAGACTATTTTCAAATTCGCAATATGTTGATGGGTAATTAGGAAATGTATTATCATTCCAATTATAAAGAGGTAAGTTGAAATCTCCTACAATAATAGTAGGTGAAATTGTATCACATAGTGCAAATAAAAATTTACAAATCGATTTATGAGTGTTAAAATCAGTTGAAGGTGGACGATAAATACAAGATAATCTTATATTTTTAGTAGAATGTAGTACAAGAGTAATATGCTCAATATTATTAAAATTATTGAAATATAATTGAATTGGATTTAAATTAGATTTGCAGATTATCGCTACACCACCTGAATGAGATTTCCTATCATTACGATATATTTTATAGTTAGTATTACCAAAAAGGAGTAAAGCATCAGTATCAACATTTGTTAGAAATGTTTCAACAAGACAAACAATATCATACATGTTAGAACTAAGAATTAACTCTAAATAAGGTAGTTTGTTTCTAACACTGCGACAATTTGAAAACATTACTTTTAAATTAGATGAATTTGATAGTCAGGTTGAATTGTCATTAGAAGAAAAAGATTTTTGATAAGTTATAAACGATGTGGACCACTTCTCATAATCAACTTCGGGAATTTTTGAATGCCAGTCAATCTTATTATCAACTAATTTATGAAGCTCGTATTTCATTGTAAATTTGTTGAAAACCAATTTAATATTAGAGTCCAACATATTTGATTTTATAGCATGATATAGGATTTTTTTACGAATAATTTCAGAATTTGGAAGAGATGTTCTAAATTATTATTATTATTATTATTATTATTATTATTATTATTATTATTATTATTATTATTATTATTATTATTATTATTATTATTATTATTATTATTATTATTATTATTATTATTATTATTATTATTATTATTATTATTATTATTATTATTATTATTATTATTATTATTATTATTATTATTATTATTATTATTATTATTATTATTATTATTATTATTATTATTATTATTATTATTATTATTATTATTATTATTATTATTATTATTATTATTATTATTATTATTATTATTATTATTATTATTATTATTATTATTATTATTATTATTATTATTATTATTATTATTATTATTATTATTATTATTATTATTATTATTATTATTATTATTATTATTATTATTATTATTATTATTATTATTATTATTATTATTATTATTATTATTATTATTATTATTATTATTATTATTATTATTATTATTATTATTATTATTATTATTATTATTATTATTATTATTATTATTATTATTATTATTATTATTATTATTATTATTATTATTATTATTATTATTATTATTATTATTATTATTATTATTATTATTATTATTATTATTATTATTATTATTATTATTATTATTATTATTATTATTATTATTATTATTATTATTATATATATAAGTAACATACTATAGTTTACTTAAAACACATTCGAGAATAGCGCTCGCTATTATATATATATATATATATATATATATATATATATATATATATTTGTGTATAATAAACCATCATCGGTGGATATTAGATATAACCTATAGACAATAATAACTAACGTGTATGTAGACATTATATAACTTGTTGGAAGATATGTCACTCTTCTCGCCGTAGTAAAGTAGCGACAACTTTGTTGGTTCGGTCGCATTACACGTTACAATTCGTTAGAGAAAACAATCCTACAACGCAAAGCTGAACGAAATAGATAATAATGACGATCAACGTTAAACTGGATGTATACTATTTATAAATGGACATCAAAGAATCTTTTATGAAATACCAAAAAGAATAAAAAACACATTTTACATAAATCATTAGATCACACGAATAGTGTAGTCAGGTTTGGTTTAAATGTTCTCCGAGTCTTCTTAAAAAGTTCTTAATTATATCCAGATTTAGGATTCAAGTTTAAATATTACTTCTGAGATAATTCCGTGAGGTAGTGGAAGTCTCCAATTATCGACCCCCCCCCCTAAATGACTATTTGACACAACTTATTCAATATTCAATATATTTATTTGACATTTTGCAATTAGGGTAATATTATGGCAATACATAATTTGTCTATTTAAAATTTGTGATATAATTATATTAACAAGAATAAACAGGGGGCGATAATTGTATTCTTGTGCGTAATACTGACCCCTTCTCCAATTAACGACCCCTAAAATACGAGTGGTGGATATAACTGTGGTATCCAATGTAAAATAGCGGATATAGGGGAAAGTCCCCGATTACCGACCCCCTCCTAATACCGACCCCCTCTCGTATCTCAGTAACTATAAGAGATATCAAAAAATAATATATACACGAACTGTTAGTAATTTAATGATACATATGAATAAGTATTTTGTTTTAACAAATATTTAATCATACAATTGTTATTTGATAAAATGTAATATTCTGTTTCTACTTTTTAAATATTTGAATAATAACTTTTTTTAAATCATTGTAAATACTTTATTAATTAAAAGAAAACTTATTACTGCACATAATCTTGTAGATCAATAAAATGTTTATAATTATTATAAAAATAATTCAATTTGAATAACTATTAACCTAAATATCTTAATTATAGCAACCCATATGATTTTCCTAATACCGACCCCCTAAATTACCCTAATACCGACCCCCATGTGATTTATAATATCCAATTAAAATAGATCAGTATTTTACTTTAAAATATGTCATAAGTTGTTTGTTTATCATTTATCATTTATCAGATATAGATTAAGGATTCATGATTCCATTATATTATATACATACTGATTAATAACTAAATATTAAATAATAATATATACTATTTTAATATAATTACTATAAAGTTTAAATTTAAATTTAATATTACTATTAAAACATAAATTCAATAAAAAATAATTGCTTGCATGTTATAATTAATTATATTTATTAATATCTACTATGTTGATTGGATATTATAATACTAAAAGTATGTATACCACGATTATTTTAGGGGGTCGGTAATAGGGTAAGGGGGTCGGTATTAGGAACAGGTATCCGATTACCGACCCCCCTGTTTATTCTTGTAAATATAATTATATCAAAAATTTAAAATAGCCACATTATTCATTACCATAATATTACCCTATTTACAAAATTTCAAATAAATATATTTAATATTGAATACGTTATTACAAATAATCATTTAGGGGTCGGTAATCGGGGACTTTCCCCTAAATAGATTTAATGAATTACAAACGCATGAAATTTACATATCATTACATTTAAGTTTTAATATTCATATTAAATTTATAATTGAACTTTATATTTATATATTATACTTTAAATTAGTTGACTATGCATGTTGACTACATATAATAAAGACACATTGTATGTGTGTATAGGTGTATATTAAAATCTACCATTGACGAGTTAAAATGATACGCACAATTTTCGAAAAATTAAAAATTAAAATATGGATCTATTTTGATTGGATATTATAAATCACACGTGGTCAGTATAAGGGTAATTTAGGGGGTCGGTAATAAGAAAAGCATATTGGTTGCTATAATTAAGATGATGGTTAATACTTATTAAAATTAAATTATTTTTATTATATTTATAAACCGTTAATTTATCTACAATATTTTGCATTGCAATATGTTTTATTTTAATTAATAAAGTATTAACAATGGTTTTATAAAAAGTATTATTCAAATATTTAAAAACCAAAACAATAATATTAAATTGAATATTTTGAAGAAAAAAAATACGTAGGGGAAAATCTCCGATTACCGACCCCCTCCAAATACCGACCCACTCTCGTATCTCAGTAACTATAAGAGATATCAAACAATTATATATACATGATCTGTATATAAATATAAATAAGTATTTTGTTTTTAAAAATATACAACCCTACAATTGTTATTTGATAAAATGTAAAATTCTGTTTTTACTTTTTAAATATTTGAATAATAACTTTTTTAAATAATTACAATTGTAAATACTTTATAAATTAAAATAAAACGTAATACTGCGCATAATATTGTAGATCAATAAAATGCTTATAACGATTATAAAAATAATATAATTTGAATAACTATTAACCAATATATCTTAATTATAGCAACCCATATTATTTTCCTATTACTGACCCCCTAAATTACCCTAATGTCAACCCCATGTGATTTATAATATCCAATAAAAATAGATCCGTATTTTACTTTAAAATATATCATAAGTTGTTTGTGTATCATTGATATCATCAACAATTATATGGAATAAACTACCCCCGCTACTTAGAAATAAAAATATATCAATTAATATCTTTAAAAAGAAATTAAAAAAATTTCTTATCGCCCAACATTGATGTTCGTTTATTCGTAATATTATCGTGCGAATTATATATATATAATATTATATATATATAATGTATACATTCGCTATTTTTATCTATATGTGATACATATTGTTAGATCCACATTATAGAATTATAATTATTAATTATGTACTTAAATAAATACTGTAACAACAACAACAACATATAGATTTATGATTCATGATTCCAGTTGATTATTTACATACTGATTAATAAATAAATATTAAATAATAATATAAATTATTTTAATATAATTACTATAAGTTAAAATTTAAATTTAATATTACTATTACAACATAAATTCAATAATAAATAAATTGCGTGCATGTTATAATTAATTATATTTATGTATATTTACTATTTGTATTGGATATTATAATAATACAATTATTTATACCACGATTATTTTAGGAGGTCGGTAATAGGAGAATGGGGTCGATATTAGGCATATATATCCGATTACCGACCCCCATGTTTATTCTTGTAAATATAATTATATCAACAATTTAAAATAGCCATATTATTCATTGCCATAATATTACCCTAATTATAAAATTTCAAATAAATATATTTAATATTGAATAATTTATTACATAATAGTTTAGGTTAGGGTCGGTAATCGGAGACTTCCCCTATTTATATTTACCATTAAATTATTAATAGTTTATATATATATATATATATAATTTGTTGATGTATATTATAGTTACTGAGATACTAGGGGGGTCGGTAATTGTAGACTTTTCCATACATAATTTATAGAGTCAACATTCGTATCCGTAATCATACTGGATATGATAACGATGTACATATCTATACTTGTATACTACTCCCATAGGAATAGGAATTATAAACGGGATTGCACATTTATAACATTGCAAATATACTTTCGTTATTTTAAATTAGTATAGTTATTATTAATTAATAATTGTTCTATTAATAGAACTTTATAAACAGTGAATATATAATAAAAAACATACCACTAATTTCATTATACTATTATATAACTACATAATTATTAATAAACAAATATATATCATGATAACACGTGTACATTGTACACTGTAAACATATTAAATATATCCCCAAGCAAACCACATTATTGTACAGTGTACAGTGTACAATGTACAGTGTACAGTGTACAGTAGACCGGTTCGTTCGATTCAATTTTTAATCCTTCATATAAAATATAATACATATCTATATTTTAGTATAATATGTATTAACAATTTTTATAAAAAAATAGTTACCTTTGGTCACGAAGCATTTAAAGTTTGAAATATAAATTATTATTTTTAAATAAAATGTATAATATTCCATGTATAATAGTAATGATGCCATCTTATTATCTTTGATGTTTACAAATATTTAAATTACTATTTAAAATTAATTATGTATTTGTATTATATTTAATGAATTAATATAATATATACCATTATTTATATTTATTATTAATATAATATATATTTCATTTTTATATCTACAAATTACCAATATTAATGTCTCCTAAAACTCGAGAAAATACACCATTTTACAGTATTAATTTTAAAGTATTTATTTCAAAATAATTCAAAAAAATAATTAATTTTTAAAATTAATATATATAATTATACTTTACATACATTTTAGTGATCAGATTGTATTGAATTGTGGATATGAGTTAGATATAAATGTCCTTTATACAAATAAAATTAAAAAAATTAAAAAATATGTAAATATATTTTGTATTTCATATTTCAAATAAAAATCCAAAAAAATTTACAAATGATGTTAATTTTTTTTCTAAAAATAATTTTTAATTTTTTAATAATTAATTTGAATTGTATTATTATTATCTATACATTATATATTTTAATTTTTAAAATTAAATTGTAATAATTAATTTATATTAAATTATACGATTTTTAGACATTTTTTTTTACTAAAATTATTTTATAAAATTTGGGCATCTAGATTGTTATGAAAAATATTTTGTATTGTTTATACTACTTGTAATATATGTTTCTAGGATATATCCATAGTTGGCTTAAAAAAAATCATACAATTTTATAAAAATTGAATAAAACTTATTTCTATATCTCCCCCATGTTAAATTTTATATGTATTCAATGTTAAAATTAAAAGGTCTCGTGACATAACAATATTTAAGATATAGGTATAACATTTTAAACACTTATTTATCATAGCATACATAATTGTCACAGATGTGAAGGTTTATAAAATTACGAAAAAAAATTGAGTACGAACCGGTCTAGTGTACAGTGTACAATGTACAGTGTACATTGTACAAAGTGCGTACTTTATATTATATATATATATATATAATATTATAATTATACGAGAATAAAGCAACGCGTTACTTCGACCACATATCACTGACACCGTTGATAACCTTATAAGGTATACGACATCGTGTTATACGCAATATTATAACAATGAATTAATGTCAACGATGTAAACAGGGTAGCGATATACATATCACGTGACTTCTATGTAACCAGGATAGGAAGAACGCATGCGCAAATGAGAACTCATATCTAAGCTATATATACATATATATATATATATATATATATATATATATATATATATATATATATATATATATATATATATACAGATTAATAATTAATAATGTGTAATTAACCGTAATTAACTTACAACCCAAGCGTAGTGCAAGCAATATAAAGAGCACACTATTGATTACTAATTACATGAGTGCACTATCCTACTATAGGTCACGTGATATAGGTCACATGATACAGGTCACGTGTTAATAGTCTTGCAACAGTTGAGGTGGTTATTTATCTAACCGGATGTATGTAAACCGTCCTCCGGATATGGAAATAGGGGGTGTCAGACGAGTAACACCTTTACAACCCGCAAACAGAGACAGGACTGTAAGATGTCGGGGTGATTAACAAAGTAACGCTTGACCGCTAAGGACGGAGGAAATCGTCACAGAACGATAACTGATGACTCGACGCAAGAAATAAGTACACATTGAACCATGGCCTACATAATCGTGTGCGCACGACGTGTATACATGATAAGGAACCCGATGTATGAACTATATTCGATTGTATTATAAGCTTTACACTTTTAATAAACGTATATATATATAAGCAATACTTTATTTATATACATTGAATGGTAAAATGTTGTATATAATATATATTATATATATATATATATATTTATTTTATTTATTTTAAAATATTTTATTGACAACAAAATCACGTGGTGGTTATGGGCGTCATGAGAAGAAAACACACATAAAATAAATAGAATACAATAAAAATAAAGGAAAAGGGAAGGTAGGTTACAATTTTAATAGGTGTGTGGAGAGTTTACATTTAAATAGTGACAGGGATTTCAAACACCTAATGTCATATGGTAGAGCATTCCAGTATGTTGGAGCTACCACAGTGAAAGCAGATTCATCGTGTGAAATATATATATATATTTAAAATAATATCTTCCCTAACTTTTTACATAAACTATTTGTTCCACTGTCGATGATCACTTCCTCCACAAGCTCCTAATATAACCTCACATTTCTAACTAATCAACTAGACTTATTTACCGTACATTCCATATTCGACATAGATGCTCTCCTAAGGCAACAATCTCATCTTCTTTATACCCTATTTACCCTTCTATATGAAATATCAATAATCTAAATTCAATATTCTGCGACTCCCTCGAATTCAGTATTTATCCAGCTTCGTACACACATTCACTCGAGTGAAATGATCATTTCACCCCTCCTTAGAAACTAAACATTAACCCTGAGTATCTTACACACATGCACTCATTTCACATCTCTTTAAGGCACTAAACATTGCTCTCAGAGGCTCAATAATTACCACCCAATATAAAACCTGTCAATATTCTCCAATACATATATGTATGTCTATTGAAATGCACCATAGCGAAACAATTAACTATAGTATATAATTAATTGTATATAAGTATACTTATTTAACTACGTAAAAATCTGTAACACATATTGCAAAGCGAATATATCAATGCATCCGACCCAACCGAGGCCATCGTAGAGAGACATTATCACAAGTATTGGTAATGACGCGAGCCTATCTCTCTTGACATGCGCACGATATCCGAACTCGTGACATGCGCGTGACGTGCATACTCTCGACATGCGCATTCGATACTATTGATCACTTCGTATTCAAACACCGCCGTACATCCTACCTATAACCTACCGATATTCAACTACTGAAACTGCACATTTACAACACCATTCATCGTATATTTCCAAGCGTCAAATTCTTCAACATTATATTGTGTATATTTAATATACTAATAAACTAAACACTCATAAATATATATATATATATATATATATATATCTGTGCTAACCAAAATCTACTAAAAACTTACGCATGCGCACAAATCAATTCACCATGACTCACCGTGTTTCACGTGACTAGCTGACTCATCAGTACTCACCCTTACATAACAACCCAGTATCACTACACGTGTAGTGACCGGCATACTGTACTATCCGCCAATACATTCCTACCCACACTACTACCAAAACATAACCTACATTTAACTAACATTCATACCTAGTCTATAACCGCCCCATACTCTTGGAGTACTTCCCCACACCATACGTATGACATATTCAACTACAAATATCAAGAAACTACTGAAAACTTATTTATTTAATGTAAAACTTAACTTCACTTATATATGGATTGTCGATTAATCGATATGCATATTTTAAGTCCTAAAACGGAACAAATAAAATATAAAATTTAAATATTACGTAAATAGGTAATATTATACTAATGATGCAAAGAGGCGTGATTAATAAATACCGGAACAGTATCATTCTTTAAATCTAAAAGTATCGGAATAGTACCATTCTTTAAATCTAAAAGTACCTGAACAGTATCATTCTTTAAATCTAAAAGTACCGGAATAGTACCATTCTTTAAATCTAAAAGTACCGGAATAGTTACGCTCGCTAAATCTAAAAGTACCGGAATAATCTCGCTCGCTAAATCTAAAAGTACCGGGAAAGTATCATATAAAATTTGTAATATTAATAAAGCTGTTTCGCTATATTTTCAAAATGTTCCAGTTTGATACAGGGTTTGGGTAGTTACGAATAGTAGGGTGAATCATATCGGGTGAAATATCAAAAGTTATCATTAAAAGACATTTAACCTCGTTAAAATATCGTAAAGCCCCTGTCACACCGAAGAAATCGGCCGATATCGCGATTAATATCGATATTCATCATTTAGAGATATCTCTAAATATTTAGCGATTTCTCAACGATTTCGATACTGCGCATGTTTATAAAAAAAATCGCTACGATATCGGCCAACATTTCGGTGTGACATGGGCTTTACATTTACATCAATATTAAATAATATGTAATATTATGAATATATTTAAATGATATATCGTTCCAACAATGGCGAATATATTTCCGAATCACAACTAATATTGATGAAAAACTATTCTCCTAAACGTAATCTTGTTGACACATACAGAATATCACCAAATGTAGTTAACAATATATATTAAATAGCGATGCATGAAAGGATAATGTCCGTCTGACGACGCATATATGAGTCTGTATAAGTAATCACGTGTCCTAGGAATTCACGTGCGTGGATACGGGTCTGGATTTACCTACTGGTCATCTAAAACTAGAGGTCATCTACGGAATAAACAATGTAGTAACAATGAATATAGCGTAATACTATATAAAACATATATTTGTAACATTTATTATAGGTGGTCGTAATTTCGGTGAAAATATACGTTTAAAACATATTTGAATTACATATAATAGCTATTCAGGGCTACAACTAATCGTGGTTGATAATTAACCTCCGCTCGCATTGCGTAACTCCGTTGCGTCAGTAATTACGTAATCACTCGTGACGTAACGACTATCTCGCGAGATGTGGCGAGATGTGGCGAGATGTCATCTACGCGAGATGCGTCGAGCTTAGAGACTCCGGTGGGCGGCCACGAATCGACGTAGCCACGCCCACACCTATTGTCATCGTCGCTAACGCCCGCGATATTCGTCACGTCCATCAGTTAACGTTTTACTCGGGCGCGGAATAGAGGTTCGTGTGAAGGGACATACGCGTCCTTGCCGTGTTGTTGTTGTTGTTGTTGTTTACATATCGGTGCTCGCGTCACGTCCGCCCGGGGGCAGGTGTTATACGTAAAGGTGACGTCTAATCACCTTTATTATTATCACTTAGTGATGATATTATATAGAAAATGTCATATATGCATTAGATATATGTATATATATATATATATAAATATATATATATATATATACTTATATATAAATTATTTATATATATAAATGTATTTATATAGACTATATTTAGATTCGCATAGATACATTTAACAATCCTTGACATTACTCTACTCATTATACATATTATGTAAATGTCTATATAAGACGGTTTATTCGTAGTTCATACATGTTATTAGTGTAATTGATTATAATAGTATATCATATTTTATTATCGATATTTCAAGACCTGAAGTACAGGAATAGTGAAATATACATAGGCAGTTATACACACGTTTAAACTATTATACAATACTATACACACTGCTATACATCCATATATACACCAATTAAAACATCTAGTTATAAACCTAGCTATACACCTAGCTATACACCTGCTATACAACTTGTTATAAACCTAGCTATACATCCAGTTATAAAAACGTATTCAGTAAATAAGTTAAGAAAAGATTATCGAAAGTGCAAATAATTAACATCCGATAGAGCGATAAAGCGTGTAATGTGTAATGTCTTACGCGTCGTGGCTGGCTTGTTACGCAATAGTATGTATGCCGCCATCAATAGATACATAACCTATACAAACTGACCATGGTTAGGAACATATACAAACCGACCACGGGTAGGAACCTATACAAACCGACCACGGGTAGGAACCTATACAAACCGACCACGGGTAGGAACCTATACAAACCGACCACGGGTAGGAACCTATACAAACCGACCACGGGTAGGAACCTATAAAAACCGACCACGGGTAGGAACCTATACAAACCGACCATGGGTAGGAACCTATACAAACCGACCACGGGTAGGAACCTATGCAAACCGACCACGGGTAGGAACCTATGCAAACCGACCACGGGTAGGAACCTATACAAACCGACCACGGGTAGGAACCTATACAAACCGACCACGGGTAGGAACCTATACAAACCGACCACGGGTAGGAAACTATACAAACCGACCACGGGTAGGAACCTATACAAACCGACCATGGGTAGGAACCTATACAAACCGACCATGGGTAGGAACCTATACAAACGGACCATGGGTTGGAACCTATACTACCATGGGTAGGAACCTATGCAAACCGACCATGGGTAGGAACCTATACAAACAGACCATGGGTAGGAACCTATACTACCACGGGTAGGAACCTATACCAACCGACCACAGGTAGGAACCTATACAAACCGACCACGGGTAGGAACCTATACAAACCGACCACGGGTAGGAACCTATACAAACCGACCATGGGTAGGAACCTATACAAACCGACCACGGGTAGGAACCTATGAAAACCGACCACGGGTAGGAACCTATGCAAACCGACCACGGGTAGGAACCTATATAAACCGACCACGGGTAGGAACCTATACAAACCGACCACGGGTAGGAACCTATACAAACCGACCACGGGTAGGAACCTATACAAACCGACCACGGGTAGGAAACTATACAAACCGACCACGGGTAGGAACCTATACAAACCGACCATGGGTAGGAACCTATACAAACCGACCACGGGTAGGAACCTATACAAACCGACCACGGGTAGGAACCTATACAAACGACCATGGGTAGGAACCTAAACAAACCGACCACGGGTAGGAACCTATACAAACCGACCATGGGTAGGAACCTAAACAAATCGACCATGGGTAGGAACCTATACAAACCGACCATGGGTAGGAACCTAAACAAACCGACCATGGGTAGGAACCTAAACAAACCGACCATGGGTAGGAACCTATACTAATCCAAGTCGCGGACATAAATGTATTGTTTAATTAAAATGTATATTCATTTCATTATAATCATATATAATATATATATATATATGATCGGCTCTCGTTAAAACCATGGATACCTTAACACGAGAGCCGATTCGAAGGGACATTAGATCCATATATGGTTATAAGTGAAAACTTCATCTAAGTTCCTGGATGGGATGAAAGGATTCCACAAAATAAAAATAACAATAACAATATATATATATATATATATATATATATATAATAAACTGTATACGTGTGAGATACATACGCTCATAGATTAACCGGATACGCCATTATTATTTTGGAGGTATACAATGTTACGCTTTTAGCTCGACCATCTTATATCGTCGCGTTCCGAACACAATATACATACGCTTCTAACCTATTGTACACGACGTGTACAACTAGGCCCGCTACTAGGTTGCCATGTAAACTGATACACACACGTGAATCGTAGGATAACAGTCGGGTCACGTGATCATATATAGTAAACAACTAAAGGAAGCTAGCGGATAGTGCGATGCGTCATCGCTGTGACGTATGCGTTATATATTGGGTATACACTGATTTATTTAGGGTTGTAATCGGGATTTATTTAATTTAATTTAGAGGGCATACCGGAGTTTAGTTAGAAAAGGAATCAGGCTTTACGTATGTGAAATTCTGTTACTATTTAGTTACAGAAGCAGCTAAGGATATATGATTCTGATAATAATAATAAGACGATTTATTTTAACACTCATTAAATAATAACAAAGATTGTTCTGATAAGTGCGAGAAAATAAGATGATTATAAACATAAACATATAGTAAAAATATATAGTAAAAAACATAAACAATAATGTAATATAAATTATAAAACATATACAACTATTATAATTATATAGTAAACAATCAATTACCAATTCGTTGATAATATATATGATTTCAATACATTCTCAAACTAATATAAGTTTAGAACATATATGTGTAGAATGTATTGATCTGATATGGAGAGGAATAGAATTCCATACTGTTGGTGTACTACACGAAAAAACATAATATAATCATAATACTACTACCATATATATATGCGTGTTTATATGTGTGTGAATTATATGTGTACATTATAGATGTGAATGACCTAGTTAAATCGATAATTGTAATACATGTTTCACGAAAACTATTATATTATTTAATGAATAACTATTTTATTTGAAATATTCGTTTCAAACATTCAGTACGACTAAATATACACGAGTGATGTTGTTACATAACACCTTACGAGCGTTACCTCATTGTTATCGAGTGTGATCACGTGCGTTACCTCGTGTGACCTCGTGTGACCTCTATAGAGACAACTCTGCGGTGTCAGCTAATCAAAGGAACAACAACATATCAACTCCGTGTTACTACCCATCTAGTACTATGTACGGTGCACTATAAGCATAGAGCTGGAGAGAATAGAGCTAGAGGGAATAGAGATGGAGAGAATAGAGATAGAGATAATAGAGATAGAGATAATAGAGATAGAGAGAATAGAGCTAGAGGGAATAGAGATGGAGAGAATAGAGCTATAGAGAATAGAGATGGAGAGAATAGAGCTAGAGAGAATAGAGATGGAGAGAATAGAGATAGAGAGAATAGAGCTAGAGAGAATAGAGATGGAGAGAATAGAGCTAGAGGGAATAGAGATGGAGAGAATAGAGCTAGAGGGAATAGAGATGGAGAGAATAGAGCTAGAGAGAATAGAGCTAGAGAGAATAGAGATGGAGAGAATAGAGCTAGAGAGAATAGAGCTAGAGGGAATAGAGATGGAGAGAATAGAGCTAGAGAGAATAGAGCTAGAGGGAATAGAGATGGAGAGAATAGAGCTAGAGAGAATAGAGATGGAGAGAATAGAGCTAGAGAGAATAGAGCTAGAGAGAATAGAGCTAGAGGGAATAGAGATGGAGAGAATAGAGCTAGAGGGAATAGAGATGGAGAGAATAGAGCTAGAGAGAATAGAGCTAGAGGGAATAGAGATAGAGAGAATAGAGCTATAGGGAATAGAGATGGAGAGAATAGAGCTAGAGAGAATAGAGATGGAGAGAATAGAGCTATAGGGAATAGAGATGGAGAGAATAGAGCTAGAGAGAATAGAGATGGAGAGAATAGAGATAGAGATAATAGAGATAGAGATAATAGAGATAGAGAGAATAGAGATGGAGAGAATAGAGCTATAGGGAATAGAGATGGAGAGAATAGAGCTAGAGAGAATAGAGATGGAGAGAATAGAGCTATAGAGAATAGAGCTATAGGGAATAGAGATGGAGAGAATAGAGCTAGAGAGAATATAGATGGAGAGAATAGAGCTATAGGGAATAGAGATGGAGAGAATAGAGCTAGAGAGAATAGAGATGGAGAGAATAGAGATAGAGATAATAGAGATAGAGATAATAGAGATAGAGAGAATAGAGATAGAGATAATAGAGCTATAGGGAATATAGATGGAGAGAATAGAGCTAGAGAGAATAGAGATGGAGAGAATAGAGATAGAGAGAATAGAGCTATAGGGAATAGAGATGGAGAGAATAGAGCTAGAGAGAATAGAGATGGAGAGAATAGAGCTATAGGGAATAGAGATGGAGAGAATAGAGCTAGAGAGAATAGAGATGGAGAGAATAGAGATAGAGATAATAGAGATAGAGATAATAGAGATAGAGAGAATAGAGATAGAGATAATAGAGCTATAGGGAATAGAGATGGAGAGAATAGAGCTAGAGAGAATAGAGATGGAGAGAATAGATATAGAGATAATAGAGATAGAGGGAATAGAGCTAGAGAGAATAGAGCTAGAGAATAGAGATAGAGGGAATAGAGATAGAGAGAATAGAGATGGAGGGAATAGAGCTAGAGGGAATAGAGATAGAGAGAATAGATATAGAGGGAATAGAGTGGTAATACGCAACGCCTACAGACAGCGTATGCAATGCGGAGAGCAGAAATAAAAATCAGCCATCAAATATAAATCAAACAAATAGGTATCAAACCTATGTTATTTTATTTATTATTATTTTACAGACAATATTTATATAATTGTTAGTAAGTTATTCTATATAAATAATTAACATGTGTGTGTGTTTGTTTAGGTGTAATACATATTATTAATATGGGTTTTGATATGTTAATTATTTTCCATGATTTATAAATATAACACATGGATCTTAACGAAGATCCATATATCTCTCTAGCTCTATGGGTCGAAGCCATAGGTATTAATATATAACGAAGTTGACTACAACAGGGAAACATCGATGCTAAAAGGGCTAAAACTATAGTTGTAGCCCTTTTAGCATCGATGTTTCCCTGTTGTAGTCAACTTCGTTATATATTAATACCTATGGCTTCGACCCATAGAGCTAGGGAGAATAGAGTGGTAAACAATGTATCTAACCTGCGTAAAGTTTCAATCATGGTATATGGTCTGACAAAGATGGCGTATTTTATAATTATAAAATATTATATTTGTCATAATACTCATTTATATAATATATATATCAAGTATATTTACATATATATTTACTTATACCTCTCTAGCTATATGGGGCATAGGTATTAATATATAACGTAGTTGACTACAACAGGGAAAAATCATTGCTAAAAGGGCTAAAACTATGGAGCTTCGTTAAGATCCATGTGTTATATTTATAAATCATGGAAAATAATCAAAGACTATAATTTATATGCCACGGTGTAAATATGGTGTAAATATGGTATTAATACACTCCGTTTAAAGTCGAGGCCGAAACGCGAATATTTTCTAGAAAAACCACATTTGCGAATATTCGCCAATAAATAATACGTCATAAAATTGCGATTATTATTCGCGCGAACAGTGTGGAATATTGACCGGTGTGGTGTGAGCGTGTTCTAACGCGTGTGGAGTGGTGTTAACATCTACCTATATGTCAATGCACTAATGAATTTATCGTTTATTTACAATATATATATATATATCGAATAACTGTAACTTCATGTCTGAAATTTACGACCTTCACTAGACCACATTATTTATTATTTATCAACTAATAAATAATCTGGTATATATATATATATATAGATATATATATAGATACGCACGTCGTGCATGCGCATATACATACATACACTTATGGGTATACACACAAGCACACACACACACAAGTATAACGTTTATTTACTAATGAATATATTATTGTACGATATAAAAATGCGAATGCAGTGACTCATACACGCACACGAACATTCGTATACCTGTATATACATCAGTGCACACATACAAACACACACACACACATATATATATAACTCTGAAGGTTTAGCGAACTACTGGGTAGAAAAAAGCAAAGCTTATCTAGTTCTACCAGGTAATTTATTCGAGAATGTAAAATAATGATACAAATATATGATAAAAATAATAGGCAATTTGATAACCTTATAAAAAACTATATATATATATATATATATATATATATATGCATAACAATAACACTGTAACTACGCACACTACCACCACCAGGGTATCTAGTATATACTATCTACTGAGGGAGTTCTACATTAACTTCACCATACCTGGTGTACATACACGTACGCACACACACACGCACACTCGCACACACACGTACACACATACACACATGCGCCATACTCTACGCTGTCATCAGAATATACAAGTATTACGTTATCGGGTATCCCACTACCAGTATTTCCGGAAATAATATCCGGAAATATTTGCTAGAAAGTGATTTTCTCGCAAGTAAACTAGCAATTGTAGTGGGATACCCTTACTTTCCGGCAACTTACCGAAAATATAGTAACTTTATAGGGGGTATCCCACTAAAACTTGCTATAAAATCACTTTCTAGCAAAACATTCCTGACATTATTTCCGCAGATAATGGTAATGGGATACCCCCTTAAGAGTTCATATTTGATCCTGTTCATCCCTGTTCCATCATTCACGCCAGCGCATTATCAGGCAGCATGTTACCGCGCATGAAAGGCGCATAGAACTAATGTAGGTCACCGCGTTAAGCTACTGAGCACTGTAATCAGATGTCTTACATAGAACTAATGTAGGTCACCGCGTTAAGCTACTGAGCACTGTAATCAGATATCTTACATGGAGGTAATATGTTGTGGCCTGTTCCCATGGAGTGGAAATGGAAATAGGTTGGTAACATATTACCATTAGTGGAATTATGTTGTTGCTATTACTTTATACTGTAACATATGTTAGTTCTATATGGATGAATATGCTAATATGTTACAGCCTATTACAGTATACTGTTAAATAGACTATTAGCATATGGCTGAATATCGTAATAGGTTATAGCCTATTACCGAAGATTATAGTTATAATTAACCTAAGTTATTACAATTCGTATTTATGGAATTAAAATATACCGGCTTAAGAATATTATGTGCCCCGGGTAAATACAAATTATGGGCCCCCCATAAAAATGTGCTAACATATTAATAGGCTCATTCTAATAATAACTATAATATCTATAACTATTCAATGTATATATATATATATATATATATATTATACATATATATATATACATATATATATATTAAGTGGGATCTATTTCACGTGATTCATGTAAATAGATATGAAAACCCACCATTTTTTAATACTCTCCTAAGATTTTAAACATTTTTCATGATGTGTTCACAGATATAATAATAAGAAATCTTTGTTTAAGACTAACTTTTTTATATATGAGATTTATATTATTTAAAAAATAAAGTAATTTAAAAGTATAGATAAAAGTATACATTGTTTAAAGTGAATATAATGATAAAACGTGATATAGAATTTTAATTATTATATTGATTATTTAAAAAAAACAGATTATCTATAGGTGTGTATCATCTAATAATACTGAAAATGATAATAATTTATATTAAGAATAAAATAGATCATGCCTTTTTAGTAGAGTAATTTACCAAATTTAAATAATGAGAAAATGACTATCACATTTTAGTTAAATATTTTGATTGTATTATAATACATGTTTATTTGTAATAGTAGGCCATTTATAATTAGTAATATAAACAATTTAGGTAAGATTTTTTACATAAACTGATACACAAATGATTATATAAATTATTTTTTAGATAACAAAAATAAACATATTTTTATAAATGGAATATAAATCGCATTCCTTATATCATTAATAGGTCGCAAACCTATTACCTAAAAATATGCTCCAACCATTACCATTACATTAAATATAGAGATAATAGGCAGCTACCTATTTCCATTTTGTGACATTTTAAGACAGGTTATTCAGCGATGCGGTAATAGGTTTTTTACGGTGTAATGACAGACGTATGAGTCATACGGTATGACTAATGCATGCCAGCACATCTATTACATCACGATAGCCGATGACGCATAACGGACATCCGTTATGGCGGTATATCGGGGGGCGGGGGGCGGGATGCCGGGCGATGGGATCTATATCCGGGACGCACTCGATATAAACATCCGGTACAAGTGTGTGCGGTGTGTGGTGTGCGGTATGGTGCGCGTGCATGGGTAGGATGGACCAGTAACCGCTCTTTCCGAGAAACACAGGTTCATGTTGTCACGCACGCACGTATACGTATACGTTATTACTGCCACCTACCGGCGTATCTCTATATGTATACTTAATAATAATAATAATAATAATAATAATAATAATAATAATAATAATAATAATAATAATAATAATAATAATAATAATAATAATAATAATAATAATAATAATAATAATAATAATAATAATAATAATAATAATAATAATAATAATAATAATAATAATAATAATAATAATAATAATAATAATAATAATAATAATAATAATAATAATAATAATAATAATAATAATAATAATACGTTTATTTATACACTAACATAATAGTCATACAATAATTCTCAAAAATGTAATCATATATTAGTTTATAATAATGTTAAAATAACTATATTTTAATAACTATAGTTATTTATATTTACATTACAATACACTTCATAAGTCTTTTCCGAAATACTGAAAGTAAACAATTTAAACTTTACATTTTGATTAACTAATGTATGTTCGTAGAATCACGCGTTATAGGCTTTCACTGTATACACGCTTGCGTACAGTCTTACACATCAATAGGCAAGTAGGTATATCTACCTTATATATAACTACTGCTGTTTATAAACAGTATTTACTAAAACTAACCTAGTATTATACACTGTTAAATGTGCATTATACACTGTACATTGTAATGAAACATAGGAGTTATTCCGAGATAGCTGGTACTTGTTTATGAAGGGAACTACACAAGTTACCAAAACGGGCTACCCTATTGTAGAGTGTACATTGTACAACTGTATTCAGGAAATTCAGAAAGTCCCTACCAATGATTTTACGAAGCGAAGATATGTCATTTGTATCTATTTACGTGAAACAAATATTAATGATGAATAGTTTGAAATATAGGTGGCAATACTATCGTTTAAACAAGTTCACTAGCGAATTGTCAACGTATTGTTACGTAATACTTTAGAATGTTACAAAATATGTATACATTTACATTGAAAATGGATCTATTGATCTTGTAAAAAAATATTGTAATAAAAGACTGTAAATTGTAATAAAAATAGAATTAAAATAAATAGTTATCAGTACAGGTGGTGACATTTTTCATTAATTTCACAAATTCATTAGAGTGACATACCTTTTCTTCGGAAAATCGTTGTCCCTGTAGATATACCTATAGGTCTATAGAGTTAGACTTGTAGGATTAGTTTACCTATACTAGTAAGTGTTATACTCTTATTGTGTTATATATACCACAATGTTGTGTACATATATTTACACAACATTCAAAGGAAATAATAGGGAATCGTAGTCATGCTATAAGAGGTATCAAACGGGTATAATTATAAGTAATGTAGTTCATTGCGGGTATGTTATTTAAATATAGCAACGAAAACAACCTTTTATCTCATTTTACTATATTGATTTTCTTTCGAATGCCAATTTATTACGAAAATAACTAGAATACCATGAGGTATAATATATAATACATACCATCTAGGTAGTAGCTATATCTGGTTACTTAGCTAATTCAATAATATCTCTCATCGAATTCAAGAGTATATATATATATCAAAGGTTTAGATATATACAAAATGTATTTATATATATACACCTATGAATAATAATATGGTTTATGTACATATACATATAGATATAATTAAATAAATAAATCAAATATATTATTTCATGTTGTAAAGAATAATGGAGAGGTTAATAAACAAATGAATTTGTTTTTGCGAGAACTTCCCCAATCATATTCTAGATAAGTTAGATACTCATGTGTTAACAAAATGTAAATATAAATAATTAAATTGTAAATAATAAAAATATGTATCAATGAGTCAAGTAAGAAATAAAGTATGTAAAGAATAATAAATATGTATCAATAAGTCCAGTTTAAAAATAAATCATGTAAAGTATATAAAAAATCACAGAATATGTACCAACGAGTTCGAATCTGAATGCCAAACTATAAATATAATAGAATAGCTAAACAAACAAACTGAAGGTATAATGAATAGTACCCGTAAAAAGAATAACATTAGATAATCACATTTTTTGAATTAATTTTCATATTTTGATAAAAGATGTTATTTTAATATTTTTTTAAGGAGATTCACGGTCTTTAAAATAAAAAAATTTATAAAAAAATTTATTTTAAAAATAAATTATTACATGTATAATGTATGATATGTCAAAATATCACATAAGTTAAGTTGTTTACATTTTCGTAAATACACACACATTCATAACACGTCACGTGTTTCACCTCATTCAAATAATAACGCCCCCTCTGAACATCTCAGGCGATGTTACACGAAAATAGACGACGATGATACTCTGAGCTAGGACATATGTCCTACAACCGGATGTCGGTAAGGACATATGCCCTGCATTTCGGTTATACCGGTTATTGTTCACGTTCTAGCTGACGTGTATACATTGTATACATTGTACACGTACGCGCCCACACACACGGTAGACCTGACACCGCACACACACACGTGTATTATCGGCGATGTGTGCGGTTTATCATTTCTACATATTAATAATAATAATAATAATTGATATTCAGCTAAGTATCCTATAGCATGTATAAATATACACAAATACACACAGATATATATATATATATATATATATATATATATATATATATATATATATGACCTATATGCGGTCTACACATCACGTGTTCATCAGCAACTAGCGCTACCTAGTGTCCAATATATCATATAATAACATATATATATATATATATATATATATATATATATATTATACACACACTCATATATATATATATATATATATATATATATATATATATATGTGTGTGTGTGATGCTGATTATGATGATGAAGCTGATGATGATGATTACGATGATGAGGCTGATTATGATGTCGATGTCGATGACGAAGAATAGTAATACTATTGCAATAAAATAGGTATTAGACAATTCATGGAATATAATATGACACTTATTGATGCCGATGATACCAAGCCGGGATAGGTCGCTATAGTATAACAGATGATACGAGTGGCATTACTGTAAATCATCTAAAGGTACAATAACGGCGCGGTGTATCGTACAGTGCACACATGCATGCACTACTATTGTACACGGGGGCGATGATTTATATGCATACATAATGTTGTTGGTAGGTGTATATACACAGTGTATATACATATATATATATATATATATATATATATATATATGTATAACTATATATACTAGAGTTATATTACGTTTCAAATCGAAGGACATCATGTTCTATATAAATATACACACACATATGTATATTATATACAGTAATCCGAGGTATTCTGATATGAATATGGATAGTGATAAGAGGTGATAAGAGATGATATAATAGGTATATAAACCGAATCGATAGTGGTAGTGATAGTGATAATATGTGATATGGTAGTGATAAGAGATGATCTGGTACTGATAAGAGGTGTTCTGGTAGTGATATAAGAAACACGCTGCGCGCTGATTGGTTATAGGGTGTCTGTATTAAGACATATAAAGTGTCCGTATTAGGGATTTATATGACCTCTATATATATAAGCTTATACATTTTTAATAATTTGTGAATAAATTCTAAAAGAAAAATTTTAAATATAAACTATAATATAAAATAACACCCAATAAAAACAAATTCACGAGAAAGTAAACTAAAATGGTAATTGTTAATAAATTGCTACCCATCGACATTAAGTCATCACAATATATATTGTGATGAGTATGTAAGTACACATGTTGATATACTGTGTACACAATTATAATTTAAACTGTAATCAGAAATAAATCATAGAGGTAATAGGTTGTGGCCTATTACCATTAGTGGAATGAGGTTGTTGCCTATTACTGTATACTGTAAAACATGCTATTACCATATGGCTGAATATGGTAATAGGTTGCAGCCTATTACCGCAGTGTCGAGATTATAGTTATAGTTAACATATGTTCTTACAAATCTTATTTACATATTTACACTTATATGGGTACAAAACCAAGTTAGCACTACTTATGATTATATGTCTTAATTATTATATAATTATTAAATAATATATGCATATATGCATGTGTATACATGCATACTATATTATACAGAATATTAAAGAATAATGTATACCTGTAACATATCGTGTGTTACAATAGTGCATGTGACTTATGGATTAATTAATATATGAATGAGGTATATCTCATTTTAAATATTACTACATAAACAAACTATAAAAACCATAACAACGAAAGCACGCAAACAAACGCGTTCAGGTGCGCGTAATACGATTGATTGACACATTGTACACCGATAATGAACAACGATAAATTCCCCGCCCACTCACCCGATAGTTCATAAATAAATTAAAAATAATACCAAACGACAATCGTACGATAAGTTACGGAGATATTGTCGCAAAGACTACAATGCTATCGACGATCAGTGGTGTATTACGTCATGCGTGACGTCATCTGCACAAACGTAAACAAACTACAGACGATAGTTGTTAGCGTATCGCTCAGTCGTGGAAAGGGCGATTAGTCGTCGTATCGATACCAAGGAGGTACATTACCATATAAGGCAGGTTCCCTAACTGACACACGGCTAGGGAATGGGCCTTAACCGACATGCGAGGTAGCGCATGAACCCTACTAGATACACGAGATGGGGCATACGTCCTAACCGACATCCGATGTAGAACATATGTCCTAGCTCGGACGCGCCTACCTATGATTCGACTACGAGCGACGTGTGATGTAGAACAATGGGTTACGTCATTATTAGCGGGCGAGGTGTGAAACATCGCGGCACCACCGTGGTGAGTCCTGTTGCCGATATATCAATTATCAGACGATTTGTTTACGTAAACACGTACCTATATCACATGACGACGGTTTCAGAATCACGTGATCGCGAATACTATCGTTTGGTAGAATATATTGAGACATAATCTAGGGGGGAGTCGGATTTCCGACATAATTAAAACACATTTTATATAATTACGGTTAACCGTAATTTCGTTTAACCGTAATTATATAAAATGTGTTTTAATTATGTCGGAAATCCGACTCCCCCCTAGATTATATCTCAATATATTCTACCAAACGATAGTATTCGCGATGTTATTTATAATTACCAACAAATATCGTTCAATTTAGCGTACTATTTAAGATTGAGGGCGATGTAAGAGATTATGATTAGACCTCATTATTACGATTGGAATTTATAAGGAATTATTAGCGTAAACTATTAGGAATGCCACGAAATATAATCGGGACACACGTTGCAATTCTCGAATTAAACTGTTCACCACCAGGTAGCGTATGCAGACGTCGTATCTTACTACATCACGTGTCTACATATCTATTCCACGTGGGCATCCAGTATAACTGACAGCTGTCAATTTTCGAAGTAATTAAACAGGTAAATCGGCCACAGATCAGATAGAGTTGTGCATCTTTAAATTCGATAATATAAAAATTCTCATCTGCTCGAGCGAAAACGATAGGAAAGACTAGAATAGTTTACGCGAATAATAACTATTAACGTCTGCTATTAGCCGAGTACAAAGTTTACCAACACGTGATATCAGGTGTTGCGTAATACCGTATGTCACGTGCAATCGTACACCGCACCGTCCGGTGTACATTTCGCACAAGCACCCGCACACGCACATGACTACGTGCGCACACACATCGCACTATAAGTAGGCGAACACAAAGTTTAGCGCGCTTATACACGAGTGCTCCCCGCTTACGCACGTAATATCTACCTGTTCCACACACACACACGCGCGCGCACACATACGTACACACATATGCGTGTGTGTGCGTGTGTGCGTGTGCGTGTGAGTTAGTACATCACCTAGCCCGGGGTCTCATTAATACGCACGAATGTATTAAGCAAACGCAATAATATCATATAACTACCTATATGTAGTAGTATATAGCAGGATATATAGAGCATTGACTCTTACACATACACACACACATACGCATACACACACATACGCATACACGCTAACACGAGTCAACGCTCAATGTACGCGTCGCACGCCAACACAGCCAAAACACGCACGCGAACAAAGCCAACACACGCACGCGAACACAACCAACACACGCACGCTAACAAAGCCAACACACGCACGCGAACAAAGCCAACACACGCACGCCAACAAATACTGTACGCGCACACGCAGACGTGCGCGCACACACACGCACACACACTCGTGAACGCGTGACGCGGATCTCTGTAGCAATTAGACATCACCACTTCTATAATTATAATACCCCATCAGACATAATATATATTACACACATATGTGTACACATGCATATGTTCATTATATATTTAACTGTATACACATACGTGACCTATATATATATATATATATATATATATATATATATATATATATATATATATTAATATTTTAATAATATATTTAATATGGCATGCCTTTAGGACTAACATAAAAATACCATCCAGATATATACATATATAGGTAAACAGTGAACATAAATACTGACATAAAGATAAAGCAAGCAACCCGGAACTTGTATACTATAATAATGTATACTATATTGTACCCGGCACTCGGTGGACATTACGTGACATATGACAAACTTAACATACATACTATAGTATACTATAGTATCATATATACTAGTTTGATATCAACACATTAATTAGTGTTATTGATACATATTATGTAGACATATATTACTATTACGCAGATATCTATTACTATTAGGTAGACAACTTATAGTATTAGGTAGACAACTTATAGTATTAGGTTGACAAATATTAATATTAGGTAGACTAATTTGAATATTATTTAGACTTATATAGAACGTTGTATTATCGATATATATATATATATATATATATATATATATATATATATATGTATACATATCAAAGATTTTCCGAAGGATTTTAAATGTACATATTCGAGGTACTAGAGAGTGATAGGGAGTGCTATATCTTTGCTTCGCGAAATTTGTGTACATATGATTAACGATGAATTGTTACATAATTATTATGCAATAGCTAGGCTATCACACGCATACACACGAATACACACGCATACATGTCTGTCGACGAGATGCGCGCGTGTCTGACGTACATTTAACATATCGGGTGCATTACTTCTAGAAGCTCACGTTTGATGGCCGATGTGACCGTCTCTTTAATGTACCGTATGTAGGACATGTATCTAATGTCCATTACTAGGAAACACCGAGGGGGCGCGGTTAAATATCGAATGGGCGTGACTTCGGTCGACATCCACTTTAATTATAATTTACGGATGTGCCGGTTTTTATTTACGACTGACTTCAATCCTTTCCTATCGATATATATATATATATATAATACATATATATATATATATATATATATATATATATATATAAACAGGGGTGCGTGTTAGTTGCATATATATCACCTATAATGTATTTTCGTACTAAGCTATTATGTAAACAATATTTAATTACGCAAATCTACTCTGTGCATATATATATATATATATATATATATATATATATATATATATATTGTAATGCGTATATTCGAGACGAGTGATTACGTAATATTTCATTACTATAGTTATTACTACTGTAGTTATCGTATACGAAAGCAATGACAACGACATACAATACACACGTAGACATTACACACACGTGTACACGTGTAGACATATGTACCCATTGTACACGTCGTACAGTGTACACATTATATACTAAACGTATATTATTGTATAACGAATCATCATTAATGATTCATCATTAATAATGAATCATCTTATACGGATGTACAGTTCCGGATATACATTTTCTAAGCCGAGAGTTTAGTTCAAGCTAGTTTAAGCGAGTTAACCCGGGGTTACCCCTAACCCCAACACTCACGGCTCATCGCTAACTCTTCAACGGTATGCGTTAGTGTAATACGCCCCTTCAACGGTATGCGTTAGTGTAATACGCCCCTTTATCAGTATACACGTGGTTTCAGTTCGACAACAACGACGTCTCACTGTTTTCTGAAGAGGCTGAACAATGACCACTTCAGTAATTACGTATACCTACTACATATATTATTTATACGTACTAGAAATACATGTAACACAACAAAATGTCGCTACACTATGATATATATTTAATTTGGTATTAATATTTAAATATAATATAATATAATATCTGGTGCATAATTCATATAAGTCGTAAAGACTTCTTTATGTACCTTAAAGGAGCTATTTTTTATTATATTAACCAATAGTTGTTTATTATATATATATATATTGTTTAATATAGGTTTATTATACCTAATAATGTTTCTTTAACAAATAAATTCATTTCATTTCATAATATAGCATATATAATATATTGAAAACACACATATATATATATATATATATTATTAAGGCACGGTCCCAGTGTAGCGACATTTTGTTTATATAAGTTTGTATAAGTAATATATACGGTTATTCAAATACCGTTTACAATAGAACTATTCATCGTATTGAGTTACTTTTTTAAATACAACTTATAAAATTATATTCAATAAGTTCAATTACGCGCATCACCACGCCCATCGTGAGCGTTTAGTTGTAGCGGTATTACCAGCAACATTAAGTCATCATCATAACTATAGACTACTATAGTAGTATAGTATTATACTATAGTATACTATTGATATTCTATTGATATAATACTATTGATATATGTATTTAAATATATATATATATATATATATATATATATATATATTGAATAAGAATTTAATATACTTAAACGTATATGCTTTATGCCATACCTAGACCACTGATATGTTTTAAGCCACGCCCACTTATAAACGGTAAATAATTACGTAGATCTATGATAACAATTTGATATATTTTAGTAATATATCATTATAATATAGAGTTATAGTATATCATATTATAATACGGGTTATAATATAGTGTATATATATATATATATATATATATATATATATATATATATTGTATAGGATTATAAACTATAAGATATGCATTATAATAAAACACAGTAATATCGATTGTCAGACGGATAATAACAGTTAATATGAATAATAAACAGGCGATTGCAAGTGTTGTTTCTGCATCTACAGAAGTACTAGCTTACAAGAGGTCTTTTGTAATACAACATTATATATATATATATATATATGTATTGTTATTGTTATTTATTTATTTTTTTGGTGGAGTCCTTTCATCCCATACAGGGTATATTTTAAGACCCATTTTATAAAATTAATTAATGTTTCGAACTACTGCTCGTGTGTCTGACGCATTAGCCAACGTAGCCACACAGGTAGTTAATATATATATATATATATTGTCTGATGTCTATGTCTCAGTGGGAAAACTAAAATCTAGTAAGCCATAAGTCACGGGTTCGACTACTGGAAGTTCTTCTCTTGTGTTTATCAAGAACTTTATATACTATAAATGAAAACACAAGATAACAATTTGTTTACTCTTTGTTTTGTATTATCCGGGGCCCTTCACCGTTATTTATAACATGTATAAGTCTATGACTTCTTGAGGGGTCCATTTGTATCCGCTATTTGTATTGTATTCAATATATATATATATATATATATATATATATATATATTTATATATATATATATATATATATATATATATATATATATATATATATATATATATATATATATATATATATAAGTGTAGGTAAGTTATTTCGATGTGTAACTATGGATACGAACAACACTAGTCACATCGATCTTCTTATTCGTTATTCGAAACTTAACGTGTCCTAATGCACCGTTCATAATGCATTGTTCGTACCCTCAGAGGTGATTATAAACAATGCATTATAATGTTGTATAAGAACAACAACGGATTAGGATATCGTCGTCTAGTATCGGTGGACGGGTAGAACTCGCAGGGTCACGTGCCGTAATACATCCGGTTACGTAGGGGGGGGGGCACGCGCATGACGAGCATCACACCTCCTCGACTATCTGCGCATGACTCATTCAGTGATTACGTAACGAATCATTAAGGTGCGGCTATTAGGTGCGCGAATTCGCTCTAAAACCTTCAGAACATTCCAGAATAGCGAGAACACGCTAACGTTATAAAATCGCGATTATTCGTAGCCCCGTGTCGGCTTCGCTTCGATTACATTACGATATCGCACCGGTAACGATATTCGCACACGAGTGCGTGCACACTCGCACACTCGCACGTACATTCGCACGCTCGAGTTTATAAATACAGTAGAGATCGCGTTTCGGCAGGTAATATCAGCTAATGATGATCTAATACTATCGAATTATGTGATGCTATTTATATCGGGAATCGATTACCTACTGTCTATTAATAGCCTCCTCCATCGACGTATGACGTAATGACGCGCGCCGATTACGCAATGCTCGATTTTCACGCTGGTGGCAGTACTAGTACCGGTAAACTCATTAGTAATCGGAGCCTCAGCGTGACTACGAATCACGTGATATCGATATCTGTACTGGCGTTCCGGTAACACAGGTAATGATGTTGGTAATGATGATGATGATGATGATGATGATGATGATGATGGAGATGATGATGATGATGATGAAGATAATGGTGATAGTGATGATGTTGGTAATGATGACGATGATGGAGATGATGATGATGGAGATGATGATGATGAAGATAATGGTGATAGTGAAGATAATGGTAATAGTTATGTTGATGATGATGATGATGATGATGATGATGATGATAATGGTGATAATGGTGATAGTGAAGATAATGGTAATGGTTATAGTAATGATAGTGAAGATAATGGTAATGGTTATGGTGATGATAATGATGATGATGATGTTGCTGAACATTATCACGAGTATCCATGACCTTGACGTATTGTTATATTACGTAGTAACTTCATAGTGAATGCAGTGATGCACGCACTGTGGTCGTGTGTGGCCGCATTGTACACACGTAAGTACATACGTACCTACACACATACCTACACACATACCTACACACATAACTACACACATACCTACACACATACCTACACACATACCTACACACATACCTACACACATACCTACACACATACCTACACACATACCTACACACATACCTACACACATAACTACACACATACCTACACACATACCTACACACATAACTACACACATACCTACACACATACCTACACACATATCTACATACGTGTAGCCTTCAAATATTGAGATAAGTAGGTATGGTATACGTGTATAATGCTCATCCTGTTTATTATTATTTATTATATATATGTGTGTGCGACGCACACTGTGCGTATGTGTGTATGTGTGTGTATGTGTGTTGTTGTTGTTAAAGTATTTATTTAAACACATTATTAATATAATAATTCTATAATAATAGTATCTAACAATATATATATATATCACATATAGATACGAATAGCGAATGTATATAATTCGCACGATAATATTACGATGCGAAACGAACATCGATGTTGGGCGATAAGAAATTGTTTTAATTTCTTTTAAAAGTATTAATCATTAGATTTTTATTTATAGAGAAGTGGGTAATTTATTCCATCTAATTGATGATGTTGAGGTGAATTTTTTCATTTCGTATTTTATGCAATGGGTGGTGTAGTTTAACGGAATTGTTATTACGTAAAAGTCTAGTATTTGGTTGATGTTTTATTTTGTTTCGTAAATTATAGGGTAAGTAATAGTCTTTTTAAGTATTGTAAGTATTTTGTAGTTGATAGAGTCTTCAGTGGTTAGCCAGTTCAGTTTTTTACGTAAGTCAGTAATGCTAGTTGTATAGTCAGTCTTCTGTAGTCTGTATATATTTCTAATTGAGCGGTTAATTATTTTGTCTAGTTTGTCTATTTTCAGTTTTTCAGTTCCTGTGAATAGTGAGTTGCAGTATTGTAGTCTTGAAAGTATGAGAGTCTGAGTCAGTAGTTTTGTAGTATTTCTATTTAAGTATGGTCGTATTTTTTAATATTGAATAGCTGTGCAGTCGTAGATTGAGTAAGTAAGCTGTAATGTTTATCTAGATTAAGTTTATTATTGAAGTTGACGCCTAAGTATTTAACAGAATTTGTGGGAATGATTTTGTGTTGATTAATAATAATGTCAGGGAAGTAAGTATTTGGGTCATTAGTTATATTTAATAGTTCAGTTTTATTGTGGTTTAGTAGTAGGTTATTATTTGTTAGCCAGTTTTGTAGCTCGTTTAAACAGTCTTGTAGTTGGGTAGAGTTTGTTATCGTTGCGTGTAGTTCTATGTCGTCTGCGTATAAGTTGTAAGTAATAGATGGATAACGTTTCATAATTTTTGTAATGGAATAAGATATATAGAGAAGAGAATTGGGGAAAGTATTGAACCTTGAGGAACACCGTGATCGATGGTATATGATTTAGAGTAATTATTTCTTATTTTAATGGAATAATTTCTATCTTTAATAAAATTTGAAAACCATTCCATAGTTACATTTTGTATTCCTATGTTTATAAGTCTTTCTAGCAGTATGTCATGTCTAAGGGTGTCGAATGCAGAGGATAAGTCAAGTAGTATTAGCTGTATTGGTTGTCCAGTATCTAGTGAATTATGTAAGTCGTCAAAAAGAGAGAGTACGGTAGTTTCAGTACTATGTAGTTTACGGAATGCATTTTGTCGTATGTCCAGCAACATATGTTCAGTTAAGTAGTGTGAAAGTTGAGTATATACAGTTTTTTCAAGAATTTTAGTTAGTAGAGGTAGTTGAGATATAGGTCTGTAATTTGAGAATTCAGAAGAGTCAAGATTAGTTTTTTTTATTATTGGCGTAATTATTGCGTTTTTTAGTAAATTTGGAATAGTTCCTGTTATAAGTGAGTCATCAATTATATTTTTGTAAGTCAAAGTCAGAGTTGTTGCTAGTTTTTTTATTAAGTATAGAGGAATTGGGTCGTGTGGTGAAGAGCATCTAGCAGTGACAATATAATTGTAGATTGCAGTATTAGTAGGTACAGTAAAATGTGTTAGTGTCGAAGTGCATGGTAATATTTGGGGTGCATTATAAAGAGGGTCAAATGTACAAGATAGTCTATTACAAATGGTGTTAATTTTATCTTTAAAATATTCTGCAAATTTCTTACATAGTTGATCATCGGGAAAATGTGGGAGCGTAGAATTTTTATTTTTTCCTAAGAGGGTCTTAGTTATTGAGTAGAGTCGTTTATAGTCGTGTGAACAATCGTTTATTTTGTCAGTAAAGTAGTCTGTTTTTGTAGATTTCAGTTCATTCCTGTATATATATCTATTTTTTCGTAAGTCAATTAGATTTGAGTGTGAATAGCGAATGTATACATTATATATATAATACTATATATATATAATTCGCACGATAATATTACGAATAAACGAACATCAATGTTTGGCGATAAGAAATTTGTTTAATTTCTTTTTAAAGATATTTTAATTTCTTTTTAATTGATAGATTTTTATTTCTAAGTTGCGGGGGTAGTTTATTCCATCTAATTGTTGATGAAGAGCTGAATTTTCTCCTTTCGTATTTGATGCAATGGGTAATAGGTTGTTGTAGTATAGTGGAATTGTTATTACGTAAAAGTCTAGTGTTTGGTTTATGTTTTATTTTGTTTCGTAAATTATAGGGTA
Organism: Osedax fenrisi; assembly: GCA_964019155.1. Taxonomy (NCBI): domain Eukaryota; kingdom Metazoa; phylum Annelida; class Polychaeta; order Sabellida; family Siboglinidae; genus Osedax; species Osedax fenrisi. The sequence goes on from OZ025242.1 coordinate 6,271,736, forward strand.
AGTTATAAGTAATAGTCTTTTTAAGTATTGTAAGTATTTTGTAGTTGATAGAGTCTTCAGTGGTTAGCCAGTTAAGTTTTTTACGTAAGTCAGTAATGCTAGTTGTATAGTCAGTCTTCTGTAGTCTGTATATATTTCTAATTGAGCGGTTAATTATTTTGTCTAGTTTGTCTATTTTCAGTTTTTCAGTTCCTGTGAATAGTGAGTTGCAGTATTGTAGTCTTGAAAGTATGAGAGTCTGAGTCAGTAGTTTTGTAGTATTTCTATTTAAGTATGGTCGTATTTTTTTAATATTGAATAGCTGTGCAGTCGTAGATTGAGTAAGTAAGCTGTAATGTTTATATAGATTAAGTTTATTATTGAAGTTTACGACTAGGTATTTAACAGAATTGGTGGGAATGATTTTGTGTTGATTAATAATAATGTCAGGGAAGTAAGTATTTGGGTCATTAGTGATATTTAATAGTTCAGTTTTATTGTGGTTTAGTAGTAGGTTATTATTTGTTAGCCAGTTTTGTAGTTCATTTTCCCTTGTAGTTGAGTAGAGTTTGTTATCGTTGCGTGTAGTTCTATGTCGTCTGCGTATAAGTTGTAAGTAATAGATGGATAACGTTTCATAATTGTTTGTAATGGAATCAGATATACTGAGAAGAGAATTGGGGAAAGTATTGCAATACCTGAACCTTGAGGATCACCTTATGTGTGTGTGCGTATGTGTGTGTGCGTATGTGTGTGTGCGTGTCTGTGTGCGTATGTGTGTGTGCGTGTGTGTGTATGTGTGTGTGTGCGTGTGTGTGTGCGTATGTGTGTGTGCGTGTGTGTGTGTGCGTATGTGTGTGTGCGTGTGTGTGTGTGCGTATGTGTGTGCGTGTGTGTATGTGTGTGCGTGTGTGTGTATGTGTGTGCGTGTGTGCGTGTGTGCGTATGTGTGTGTGCGTGTGTGTATATGTGTGCGTAACACACGGTGTGATAACCAGCGTACAATGCAAATAGTCACACATCCGGGTGGACGTCAGATAGTGTCGTGTTCATCGTCATAAACATATGTCAATGTTACGGAGTCGTACGCTATAGAGATGTCGTGTACACGCGAGACATATGTAACGAGCGAGATAAACATATGTCGCCGGCACGAGCATAGTGTTGGTGACATAAACATGCTCGCCTCGCACACACAACAGATCGATATATTCCATATGGTATGTTGCGCGCGTTTTATTTTGTGTAGTATACTATCTTAGTGTAGTCGAATATTACTATAATATATATATATATATATATATATATAAATGCCTGTGTGGCTATGTTGGCAAAGCGTCAGACACACAAGCAGTAGGATACGAGTTCAAACCCCGTCCGGACCATTAAAATAAGTTTAAAAATAATATTTAGAATCTTATATGATTGTGTATAAATAAATAATCTGCTCTCGTTAAAACTATGGATGCCTTAATATGAGAGCGGCTTCGAAGTGACATTAGGGACATATATATATGGTTATAAGTGAAAACTTCATCTAAGTTCCTGGATGGGATGAAAGCAAAGATTTTCCGAAGGAATGCTTATGATAGAAGAAGCAGTTTCTTCATTCTCTATAGATAATATCTATAGATATAATGATATAATATATGATATAATATATAGTAATATATATATATATATATATATATATATATATATATATATATATATATATATATATTACTAATGGTGTGTTTTTAGTAAGACACAAGAGGGGCAGTCGAGACACTTGTTTTCTCTGCATATGTATATATATATATATATATATATATATATGTATATATATATATATATATATATATATATATATATATATTCACAGCGTGAATCACACACCCTAACACATTCACTAATTCACTAATATCTATTGTCATCTGTTGTATTGATTGTTAACAGATTATAATCCTATTCCGCATATAAGTAATATGTTTAAAGCCGTAGATGTGTATAACTGCATTCAATTCTCTTTCTGATTACGCCCACTTACTCATTCTAAAACACATAAACCAAGTTTTGTAGTGATAAGATATATTATATTATACATATATAATTAGAACACTAGTAAACTATTTAAACTAGAAATAGAAAATATTGTTATATATTAATATATGATCTTAAATTTCTTTCTCAAAAACTATTTTTTATATATTTCTTATTTCCTCGAATCTTTATCTGAAATATCTGGTAACTTTAATCCTGGAGAAATATAATTGTACGTACTTTAACACATACTTTATAGGAGTTTAATACACATTTTACAGAACCTTAATACATACTTTATAGCACTTTAATACACACTTAACATATTAATATGGCAAACTTAACATATTTATATTATTTTAATATCCTATAGAATATCCTAAAGTATACTTTCGTTTCCATTAATTTCTTCCATCATACATCGTTCCAATGTTCCATCGTTTCATTGTCTATTCATCACGCAGATGGGCACTACGGTAAGTCATGGAGCTAAACCTGTAGATGCGTTACTGGAGGCCACAGCCAAGACAATAGGTTACGTGGCATGCATTGTTTACGCTAAAATGTTACGCAGCGATACGCTACGATAACAATAGCCCGTATAACAATAGGCTGTATAGTACTATACTATAGAGCAGTGGTTCCCAACTTTTTTTCATCATGAATCTTTTTTTGATAATTCTTAATTGAAAAATATTCCATGATCCACTAAACAATTTTATTTTGTTATTATTAAACATTATTCATAAATAATATAAACTATAATATATATATATATATATATATATATATAAATATTTTCAGGACCTAAACAAAAAACCCAATGACTTAAATTTGGGTCATGACCCAACGGTTGGGAACCACTACTATAGAGAGTTAAACATGTATGTTATACACTATACCCGTATAGCCACGCTAATGTATACGCGTATAATGCACATGTAATTAACATTTATTTATTTAATAACGTGGTTTAGAAACTTCTCAAATAATAATATATCTATCTGACTTCTTAACAATATTATAATGATAATAGGTGAACTTTAATTATATATATATTATTAAATATAAATAAATATTAATTATATATATATATATATATATAAATATAATGTATACATGCCCTTTTGTATTATTAGTGATACGCCGTACGATAAGGGTATGCTGTAATAGTGCGGTAATAGTGCGGTAATAATGCGGTAATAGTGCGGTAATAGTGCGGTAATAGTGCGGTAATAGTGCGGTAATAGTGCGGTAATGTGCGGTAATAGTGCGGTAATAGTGCGGTAATAGTGCGGTAATAGTGCGGTAATAGTGCGGTAATAGTGCGGTAATAGTGCGGTAATAGTGTGGTAATAGTGCTGTAATAATGCGGTAATAGTGCGGTAATAGTGCGGTAATAGTGCGGTAATAGTGCGGTAATAGTGCGGTAATAGTGCGGTAATAGTGCGGTAATAGTGCGGTAATAGTGCGGTAATAGTGCGGTAATAGTGCGGTAATAGTGTGGTAATAGTGCGGTAATAGTGCGGTAATAGTGCGGTAATAGTGCGGTAATAGTGCGGTAATAGTGCGGTAATAGTGCGGTAATAGTGCGGTAATAGTGCGGTAATAATGCGGTAATAGTGCGGTAATAGTGCGGTAATAGTGCGGTAATAGTGCGGTAATAGTGCGGTAATAGTGCGGTAATAGTGCGGTAATAGTGCGGTAATATTGCGGTAATAGTGCGGTAATAGTGCGGTAATATTGCGGTAATAGTGCGGTAATATTGCGGTAATAGTGCGGTAATAGTGCGGTAATAGTGCGGTAATAGTGCGGTAATAGTGCGGTAATAGTGCGGTAATAGTGCGGTAATAGTGCGGTAATAGTGCGGTAATAGTGCGGTAATAGTGCGGTAATAGTGCGGTAATAGTGCGGTAATAGTGCGGTAATAGTGCGGTAATAGTGCGGTAATAGTGCGGTAATATTGCGGTAATAGTGCGGTAATAGTGCGGTAATATTGCGGTAATAGTGCGGTAATAGTGCGGTAATAGTGCGGTAATAGTGCGGTAATAGTGCGGTAATAGTGCGGTAATAGTGCGGTAATAGTGCGGTAATAGTGCGGTAATCTTACAGTGACGACGGCGGTGACCGGGACAATAGGCTCCGCCCACCCGCCACTCAAAGAGAGGCGTAACTCTCTACTGATACGAAACAACGACGTGGCCCCGATCATCATCAAGAACTGTAAAGAGGAGTACCAGCGAGTGAACAACTTCACCGACCCTATCGTTTACGCCCAGCTCACGGAAACCTCGGAAGAACACGCCCTAATACAGGTACGACACGCCCCTTCGCGCGCGCGCGGGTACGCCCTCGTACGGTAAACACGCCCCCGCGACACCTTTGTACTGACACACTACCATCCGTTACGGGTGATCATATAATTAAAAACATAATGATAGTTTGTATATTATATATTTGCATCTTATATATTGATTTAAATTATAATAACAATGCAATTCTCGGATTTTATTTTTTATATAGTTTTTGCGTTGATTTTTGTATCGAATTCAAATTTGTACCCCCGGAAAATGATGCAATACATAAAATGATGCAATACGATAAAATCACTCGAGCGGAAAATAATTGTTTCACAAAATACGGCGTAGAGGCGTCCTATCCTTGCTATACCTAATGGAGTTACGTTGAACAATGATAAACCCCGCACCATATAACCCTAATTAGTCACTCCAATCTCCTAGGTCACGATTAGTCATGATTAAATCTAAAAATAGATTATCTACATCATGTATCCATTATCATATATGAGATACCCATGGGTGATCATTTTTTTAAATAAGACTTATTGCAGATTTGTAAACACACACGCACACACGTAGATAATTATGTGGAACATAGTAATATTTTACTATTTATATTCCGTATATCCGTATACGTATATGTATTATACATAATGTATACATCATGCACGTGGCTTGTAGAATATATACCGTTAACAAATTAACGCCTTCTAAAAATTCCTTATAAGATGATGATCTAAATATTAAGTTGACTTTTTATTATAATTTTGACTAAAATTGAGGGTAAGAGGACCTATTTAAATTTAACATGGACATTGTGTATTTTTATATATTTATAGATCTTTATAGATAGCAATATATATCATGATTTCTACATTGCCCTATAGGAAAACTAACATCGAGCATGCTATGCAGATATACAAATATCAGCAGATATATAAATAATTAATATACGTTTTTATTTATTTATAATTATATTTAAATTAAATCACACGAAAATGTTTTAGCATACCTTGTAATGTAATAAAATAAAATATAAAACTAAGTATACAATAATAATTCTATAGTTTAATATTATAGATATTTCTAGGATATTAAAAAAATATATAAATTTTCAAATTAAAAAAATCATCTAAATATAAAATGATCATATATGATATTATTATATATAAATGTCTACTAAATTAAAATTTAATAATGTGTATGTATATATATATATATATATATATATATTATATTATAGTTATCCTATTCAATGTTGTATTACTATATTATTACATCAGATAATCCATACTTATAAGTCTTATCTATATATATATATATATATATATATATACTAATCTTATCTATACTTATCTATAGCTATAGATAATATAATAATTAAATACATTATCAAGGATGTCTTTTCTTAAGGGGATTCGCAGCCTTTAAAATGCGTTGAAAATAATTTTTTTTTATTTGAGAAAAGTATTATTTAATATATATTTAATATTCTCTGAAATTTATAGAGCAAATAAAGACTTATAAATGATATAATTTGATAGTTTAATACAATACCTAATTGGTAATTTTTTTTTTTTAAATGGTGTAAATAATAGAAAAATACTCATATTTTAAACTTATAATATGATATCTATAAGTTTATATTTTTAAATAATTTAAATGCAGTGTTATATAATATTATTATATAATATGATGTTAACTAGGGACATCTATAATTAACGGATTGATATCAAATGAACACATTGCATTGGGTGTAAAATTCTAATTAAAAATAAAGTAATTGTGATTGCGTCATAATTATTTTATTTCAAAATGCCAAGACGTAGCAGAAAATCGATTATATGTAATTATTGATAATATAATATTATATAAATATTATAAGTATAACCTTATGGGTATATTAGTGTGGTATTCTGTTATATTATAATATTAGAAATAAATAAATATACTAAAAAAAAAAACTTTCTTGTAAACATTTTTTTTTTAAATGTCAGCTTATTATATGTAATTATTGGTAATATAATATAAATATTATAATAATAACTCTATGGATATATTAGTGTGGTATACTATAATAGTATAATAATATAAATGTTGTCAAAGATAGAAATAATAAACAAATATTACCATAACATTAAAAATAAATCTAGTCAAACTTTAAACTCGATTTACTCAGAATATTGAATTTAATTTATTTTGAATCTTAGATATTTTTCAGCCCTCTCAATAATTATCCAAACTAGATGCATTTTTCCACAGTATCTTCATTATTATATGTATAATAAAACTTGCTTAAAAGAAATGTAATAGACATAGTATAACATATACAAAATTATAACAATTAACAAAAAAATGTAATTTAGCATCATATTTTGTCTTAAAATATTTCGGGTTTTCAGTGAACCATTTTTTTTTAAATAAGCAAGTTTTATTAACATTATATTGGTTAACAATATGCAATTTACATCATTGAAATCGGATCAAAACCATAGGTGCTGAAAAAATGTTAAAATTGTTTTAAATACATAAAAAAAAGATCTCCTATCTTAATACATTGTATACATAAAAGGCCGCGAATCCCCTTAAGGGGATGTCACATGACGCACGCCTCACCATGTATAGAGATAGCAAATAATGGGTCTATAGAAAACAGTGCGCGCAGAATTCTACTCATTGAATTGAGCTAATTTGTTTGTATTCTATTCATTAAATGTATACACATGCAGCTATAGAAAGGAATTTTTATAATATATATTATATACTATATATATATATATGTGCATAAACATTTTACTTTGTTAATTTACGGAATTTCTATAGAAATTGTTATTTTTTGCAATTATACACATACAAATTTAGAAAATTTCTACTATAGGAGTATTCATATCTATGTTATTTATATAATGCAATATAAATTAGTAGAATTTAGAACCTACTAGTTTTGATAAACGCTCTTTTATACACCCATACCTAGCGCGAAATAATTATTAATATCTATTGATAATATAAAAATTGAATAAATAAAAACAAGAATAGGTTAACTATAGTTACGAATAAAATTATTTATATTATGTAATAAATAGGTATGTACAAAGAAAAGTAAGATAATGCATGTAAATGGTAGTAAATAGATAAATAGTAATGTAAATATAAAAAAATTTATAAATGTAAAAATAATACGTATAAATAATATGAAAGATAAAATATAAATGTTTATATAACTAAAATAACTAATAATATGAAGACTAAAAATAAAAATAATATATACTAAGTATTTATATGAATACAGGTAAGATATATATAAATAATTCAAATAAAAGTAAGTAGTTTGGTAGTTGTAATAATGAAATATAATAATAAACCGTAATAGAAAATAAAATATTTCACAACTGTCAACAAAGCAAATATAGCGTCTCTTTTCTGCTCTCTAATAGGTCACTGAGATCACATGATATATTATTTATATATACAAGGATATAGAATAATAAAATGTAAACAATCTGGTTTTTATTTTTTTTAAATCGTCAATTTATAACTTATAAAACATTATAATATAAAATACACTAATCAGGGATAATACATTAATAATAAATAAAATATTGATACATTTATTTTTGAATAGTATGGTCTAAAAACTCTATTTTATGTTATTTCTAGATTGTATTCATGTCTGATATTTATACAGATACTAAAACACACTACATTTATTAATATTATGGAATACAAAATAAATAACAAATATTTTTTTTTATCATTTGAACACTGGGACATCCAATTAAGGGGACCGAGAAAATTATGATATTATGATTTTACATAGGTATGGATTCTCTATAGAACAGAATACTATAGGATTTAATGAAATAAGTAATATTCTCTGTAACATTGACGATTATAACTATAATACAATATTTGAATATACATATATATATCCTTTATTAATAGTAAATATTGAAATATATTTTAGGCCGATGAATTATCTATTTGTAAATATATATATATATATATATATATATATATAGAATAACTATTATGGAATATGAATTTCGCTTATGAATCAATACAAATGTATTAATAAATACAATATTGTTATTTAATATGTTGAATATTTTGAGGCGATTTTCTGATTTAATCACTAGTTATCACGTGGCTAATATTGTAATATAGTATACCACGTGACTTTTATATATATCTATATATATATATATAATACAGCTACTTTCTAACACCGACGACTATATCTATATACGTCACAATATTGTGAATAGTATATATATATACATATATATATATATATATATATATATATATATACTATTCACGATAGTGTCACGTGGTATATACCTAACATGCACATGACCGTGTAATATGTAGTGCTATATACAACATTTAATGTATATTGATCGTATGACTAATATTAAAAGAAAATATGGGTCAACTGACTAATATATAATATACATCAACTAAATAATATCAAATTGACTTACATTCAAAAATAAATATTGGTCAAGTGAACAATTTTACTTAAATATGGGTCGATTGACTAACATAATATAGTATATAATTCACTTGACCAAGTTATTTTTATGAGTGTACACAATACTGAATCATGTTTACTATAGTATACGTCAACATGTCACGTGTATACTATATGTATTCTATATACTATATAGTATAGTAATAGGTCATTTAAATCACGTTTAATGTACTATAACTAATTTAAACTATTACATTACTGTTACATTTCAAATTTAAATAACACATATCTATAGTCCAACCGCTGATTGGTTTAACCGCTTATTGGTTTAACCGCTGATTGGTTTAACCAGCTCAAACTGTCCCAGTTTAACTACTATCGTATACACTAATAACCGCCGTACTATTATCGTTACAGTCACGTGGTTACTAGTCACGTGCTCGGTACCACGTGCTCGGTTGCAACGCGATACTAATCTAATGTAGAGTTACGCGTTGCTGTCACGTGAAACATAGTCACGTGAGTCGCTGTCACGTGAGTTGCTGTCACGTGCTGTTGCTGTCACGTGCTGCACTAATGTGATTCACTAATGCCTATACGCACGTGACTATAGCGTAGTCACGTGACTATCTCTCTCTCTCGAGTTCGTCTATCACGTGATTACAATGGAATATTAACAATAGTACAGCTAGTGTTCGCATTGTGGCTAGTGTACAAAGCTTCTCATCAACACATATCGTCACATATACGTATGAGTGTATACGGTCGATATATATATGGATACTTCTATGGTATAAGCACACCTTAACTACATAAGAAATCCGGAATAAATCTAGTCATATACATGTGCGGGGCGTACAGTGCGGCACAAGTTCTCACTCACGTACAGTGTACGTGTTTGAGAACTTTTTGTTCGTACACACGCACACACGCACACACGCACACACGCACACACGCACACACGCACACACGCACACACGCACACACGCACACACGCACACACGCGCACACGCGCACGCACACTAAGATTGACGATAGAATAGGTGTTCACCATGGATATTGCTGGCACATCATAAGCGGGTACCTATGGGTATGTCATAATACTTTTTATTTTTTTTAATTTGGATGTTTATTTAAAAATCGGAATGGGGTCTACAATTGACATAGGAAATTAGCATTAAATTACATACATGTGTTTTTTCCATTGAAATAATAAAGGTGCAGGTATTATATTTTGAGGATGTATGTAATATATGTAGTTTATATTATATATAAATAAGAATATTACATTAAATATAAAATTAGAATAATAATTGATTACTAATTTTGAATTAGTTATAATAAGATTATAAAATAGAGAAAATTGTATTAAATAAATAATTGTACTTATAACATTAATAATGTTGGCATTATAATACATAATACATAATACATAATAAAATTGCACCTTTTTCAGACAATATGTGTGCCTTTTAATTATACATGTTCACTAAAATGTCCTTAAATTAAAAATTATACCTTTCTTAAAGGTACAATTTATATTCATACTTACTTTTTACCTATTACTGAAATTATATATTTTTTAAGACACATTTTGTTCATTATTTTGTAACAGTGTACTGACTTTTTAATACTGCAATTTATTAAATTATTTATTAAAAATATAATATTATAACAATAATTTCTGATTTACCGGCTTACTGTACGGCGTACACTGTACGCTCGCTAAACGAGGTCATTTTTAAATCGTATACCTGGTTATTAATATTTAATAGATATCTAACAAATAAACATATCATTTCACAACTTTATTTCGACTTTTATTGAGCGAACTACCACTATCAAAGTTTGAGTGAGAATTGAAATAAAAAGCTCGAAAGTAAATAAATCTATGGAATTTCTATTTCTATTTCTATTTATAGAACAAGTACTTCCTGATGCGAGACGTCTACGACGACGAGGACCGGATAGGCTCGTTACCGGAAGTGAAGATACCTAACCTGAGGACGTGTCGCGGAGCCCGGTATCCCGTGTACGCTATGGGTCAGCCGACCAAGGACGGGTTGACCGCTTTCCTGCAGGGCCTCAAGGACAAAGGACACGACGTAAGTCCTTCACGCCAATAGGACATGCCGTCCTTGACGCCTATATCGTAATACCCTGTACACAATAGTCTACGATATCGCGCACACGACTCGCGATATCGTACACTGTTAAAAATAAGGGTATAACATTATGAATTATATGGTATAACATATGGAAATACGAGTTATACCATACAATTACGTTAAATGGTATAAGATCACATATTATATGGTATAACATTTGTTTTTTTTAGTTATACCGTAAATGGTATACCAGGACGCCACGGGGTTATACCATTTTTTAATCAATGTTATACCATTTATTTCTAACAGTGTACACTGTAAAGTAACCCAATACAAATAGACTATATATTATACAGTATTATAAAGTAATATACAGTAATATATATAGTAATACATAACTAATAGTACATAACTAATAGTACATAACTAATACTACTAACACATTAACGTAATGATTACAAGCTAGATGTGTGCTGCAATGCGTACTGTTCTTCTGACCAGGGGTAGGCCCACTAGGTGTAAGTATGCCGCAATGCGTACTGTTCTTCTGACCAGGGGTAGGCCCACTAGGTGTGTGCTGCAATGCGTACTGTTCTTCTGACCAGGGGTAGGCCCACTAGGTGTAAGTATGCCGCAATGCGTACTGTTCTTCTGACCAGGGGTACACCCACTAGGTGTAAGTATGCCGCAATGCGTACTGTTCTTCTGACCAGGGGTAGGCCCACTAGGTGTAAGTATGCCGCAATGCGTACTGTTCTTCTGACCAGGGGTACACCCACTAGGTGTAAGTATGCCGCAATGCGTACTGTTCTTCTGACCAGGGGTACACCCACTAGGTGTAAGTATGCCGCAATGCGTACTGTTCTTCTGACCAGGGGTAGGCCCACTAGATGTGTGCTGCAATGCGTACTGTTCTTCTGACCAGGGGTAGGCCCACTAGGTGTGTGCTGCAATGCGTACTGTTCTTCTGACCAGGGGTAGGCCCACTAGATGTGTGCTGCAATGCGTACTGTTCTTCTGACCAGGGGTAGGCCCACTAGGTGTAAGTATACTATATATACTAGTATTATAGTGTCAATAATATACTGTTGATAGTATAACTCACCTTCGTATACTATATACTATATATCAGCTCATTCAGAATTGTTATCTAAACAACAATACATTAATTGTATTTATAAAATTCCATATATATGTACAATGTAAATATATATATATATATATATATATATATATATATATATATATATATATATATGTATATATATATGTACACATTGATTACAATATACTCTAATCAATATGTAAATGTACTTCAAACATGATAATTAATTATCTACGAGATCATATTTATACATTTATACATTTTATCATATTTAATAGATAGTAGATAGTATCTACTAGCTACTATAGATAGTAGATACTATATAATATATGTCATATCGCAGGTAAAATATATTATATACTATATATTATGGATAATAATTAATATATATTTATATATAACAGATAATAAATAATTATATATTATATGATATATGATAGATAATAGATAATAGATAATTTATATTATATGATATATGATAGACAATAGATAATAAATAATACATGATAGTTAAAATATAATAGATAGTAGATCATATGTGATCTACTAACATACTATAACAGACAATGGATACCGGATGGTTTTATTATTTTAAACCTAGATTTAATTGAACTATCGAATAATACGAGTTTCGTGACGTAAGCGTACATTCTTACGTAACCCTTAACCCACTCGATGATTACGTAATGCTATATTATTACATAATGTGTATTACACCTAGCGAGGATAACCTGCACTATGTAATAGACGTACACTACTGCATACGCGTGTACGTACGCGCACACACACACATTGTATTATTAACACCGGCTATTGTTCGCTATTCGGTTCACGCGTTATGATTGGCTGATAGTTTATTATATTTAAATGTTTTCTGATACTGCGATTGTGATGAGAAACTGTCGACGACGTAATGGCTGTTATGTAATATCCATCGATATAAAGAAAGTGGATAAGAAATTGAATGTAGTGTAAGGCACTATCCGCTACGGGCGCTGCAGTCGAAACCCACTATCTGGCCCACTACTTGTTATTTATAATAATATGTATTTATCATATATATATTGATAATTACTACCAATTTTAATGTACTATCTATACTAAAAATAAAATTATATATTTAAAAAACATAATATCAACATTCCTCGTAATTTTGTGTATTTAAATTGAAGATATAATACTATTTTATTGATATTTATAATTTAAATCCATTGATATAGATAGAAGTCACTTTAATCTATTTCGACGAAAAAAATCACTGATACCATTTTGTTAATTTATCGATAAAAGTGTCATTCACTTGTCTATCTTTTACATGCATTGCGTGCGTCAATTGCTTATCCACTTTCTTTATATCGATGGTAATATCACGTGACGTAATATGTGTGTCGTTGATATCAATTTAACGATTGCAGTTTTATATTTTTGTTTATATATGTGCTTATACAAAATATACAAAATATATAATATATACATATTTAATATATATATATATATATATATATATATATATATATATATTATATGCCATGTGTACATGTATTCATTATATATAATAATTAATATTTATGAATATATTACGATATATTCCAATATCATTATTGCACATTACATTGATATTAACAGCTAAATTCGCTCATAATTAATACGTACACATGTTTGAAGTTCGACCACATACGTAGATGTCGCCACACGCGCATTACATCATCATCGAGATCATTACGTCATCAGGGTTTTGATTACGTAATATAACCGTTATATCGAGTTGTTGTTACGTGTCGTTCTTATCACGTGTGTGTGTGTGTGTGTTTGTACACGTGACCGTCGGTGCTCGCTAGGGTCGAGTAACCTAACACGTGACAGCCAACGCTAGTATTGATGTGTATATGTATAAAGCGGCACACGATCACATATGTTGCACTTTTAGTAGATTTAACGCATACCTCGCCGATGAGTCATACTTTATAAGTTAAGATCTGTTTAACTTACTGATTGTGTAGTTTCCTTTTATTTTAGATTAGTGAATTTGTCTTTAACTTTAGATACAAATGTGTTATTGATAACAGTATCGTTAAGGCATATCCAGTCACATTGTATAGATTTGTACGACTATTCAGTTTTATTTGAGAGGAGACTTAACTGTAGACGTACTGGGGTAATGCGGTGATCAGATGATGCGCTAACATAATTACACGATCTGCAGTTGTTGACGCTATTTTTCCATTTATTATTTATTAAGATATTATATATATATATATATATATATATTTAAACATCCACCAATTCTATCTTAAGCTCCACCTTTAAATCATGCGCTTGTATTATACAAGATTGAATATTACCACCAGCATAGTATGGGCATTCAATATATGGCCTACATTATATACCTTAACTATGGTCTACATTATACATCTACACTTTGGCCTTCATTCCACACCTACACTATGGACCACATTCCACACTTACACTATATCTAAATATAGGTCGAAGTACAATCACGACTACAACACTAAAGCAATAGCGTATCGATATTGTACATTTCAATAACGTTTTCATTCTCAACAACTATTAATCTAGATATTAAATTAAATGTATTATAATCAGTACAACGCGAAGGGTGCGTGCGGTGTGACGTAATACTACGACGGGATAACACGATATAAAGTGTCACGTGACGATATACAATGATAGCGGGCGACAGCATAGAAAAGATATTTATCTTTATCTGAAGCCCTTTAGAGGAAATAACAATATAATTTAATTTAAATACTTCATACGAAACAAATATACTACTTTCTTCTAATAAATATTATTATTATTATTATTATTATATAACGAGATACAATGAGATACAACGAGAAACAACGATATATCGAGATACAATGATATTCTAAATCAACGATTAATGCATTACTATTTTATTCCATAGATATAGAATATGAAACAATACCCGCAAAACAAATACCTGCATCTCTATATTACATGTTTAGCGCATGCGTGCTACCGTGTAATGGTATAACATTATATACATATGTATATAGAGTTTTGGTTTCGTATTAAGATGTTACCGAGTTAGATATGTATTACCGATTCAACTTTGACCTCTCCGTATTATCGCTCAATTATTTAAATTTATATTAACTACATTATGAACACATTTCATAATGTAAAACATTTTATGTAATTAATTTATAAAAAGTATCATTTTAATTGTGTAATTTTTGTAAAATAAAATGATTAAAATAATGTAACTTAAATTTAAATATGATAACATATATGTGTATACACATATATAATTCAAATTATTTACTACATAATATGATAATTATGATTATATATGATATTACATTGTAGTAATCACTATACTTGAATATATTAAATATAAATTGATCATATGATATCGATAGTATAATGGGTTCAAAGTTCAATCAGTAACGACTCTCAGAATTGGTCAAATATCAATACGAACCCGTCCTATGTGACGTCATACATCACTAGGTTACGTAATACGATTGCAAAGCACTTCAATCTTTACATAAAAATGTATATATATACAGGGTTATATATACTGCAGAATTCACGATCCATAGATAGCAATGTACACGTGATCGGTATAATAATGTATTTATAATTATGTTAGTAATCTAGATAATATACACAGATATTTCGATTTATTCATATTTAGATTCGATACTCTATATATATATATTTAGTATATCATATACGAATATATCTATGTATCGCGATCATTTCTGAGACAATTGAGATATTGTGAAAATAAATTATTTGAATAAATTATTGTTGTATCTATTGAGCGATAACCGGTTAACTTTTAAACTCGATAGTAATACTAATATAAGCGACGTGTGTTTGTTAACTATTACGTAACGATGTGAACACGTGATGTTACGTAACGAGTGCACTCGTAACCATGGTTACGTCACTAATGACCGAGGAGGAGGCGGGAATATTCGCTGTAGTTTGATCTATAATAAAAGCGCGCTTATTCGTAAGAATAAGCATAGGCTTCCGATATATATATAGCACACTATAGTGTTACTTCATACGTGATTCAGCGTTACATCATCGTTCCTATCTACGTCCCTCGTATATGTAGTGCCCCCCCCCATTATACATCCCTCCCCCTCCCCCAGTGCATCCTACTGTTCAACCTCCGCCTGGAGCCGGTGGTATTCATCAGGGAGACATGCGGAGACTTCATCCCTTACAGTCCCCGTACCGCGGACAACCTGTGTCGTAGTATAGTCACCGATTGCGTCATAGCTAGTGACGTCACCAACCTTGAGACCAAGATCAGGACCGAAGTAAGTCAAGCAAACTTTCGTGTATATATATATTCGGGCGACAGCATAGAAAAGATATTGATCTTTATCTGAAGCCCTTTAGTGGAAATAACAATATAATTAATTTAAATACTTCATACGAACAAAATGTACAACTTTCTTCTAATAAATATTTATTATTATTATTATTATTATTATTATTATATATATACGTAGTGATCTAACTGTGATGATGTATGTTACTATATAAGTATAATTATAAAGTTATAAAGTTCCACGCTTTACATCATTGATATTACATACGACATATTTATTAATTTTATAATAATAATGAAATTAATTCAAATATATATATATATATATATATATATATATATATATATATATATATACACACACACATACACGCATAAACGCATACATATAGGTGTGCGGTATACCACATACCTATACATACACATACCGCAGTTATATATAACTGCGTAATGATTCATTACATGATATACTTGTTAGCCAGTTAAATTGTTTAAAAAATATACTAAAAATTAAATATAATTAGTTAAAACGTATAACATAAGAGAAAAAGTAAAAAAGCCCAAAATAAATTAAAAAGCCCAAAACAAGTTATCTCGGGCTTTTCAAAATCTTATGTTGGGCTTTTTGATTTTATTTCGTGCTTTGGCCCACAATAACTGGGCCTGGTAACGCTGTACGCTGACGTAACACTCTCATTACGTAACACTCTCTCGTTACGTAACCCGTTACGTCACACCCCCCCGCAGATAATCAACCTGGCGGCGTTACGAGACAAAGCCGAGTTCTTCTGCTACTCGCCACCTGACGTCAGTAAAGTGGCCGACGACCAAGGACTGAAGATGTTCTCGGCGGCCTACGAGGATGACCTCGAGGTAACGGACGAGGTTTACTCGAGGCTCGCCTTCAATAACAGCGGTGTAAGGTAGGCAGACACTCTCTCACACACACCGTCTCACACACGATGTACATCTAGGACCTGTTGTTACGAGAACGTAACGCGGCCTAGCGAGTATCCCAGGACAATCCTTAGCTATCTCCGTAATGTTAACTATTCTCCTAGGATAATTCTAGAACATTCTCACCCGATGCGGAGCGCCGTACGACGTAGATGTGGCACGTGAATATCAATAATGCGTCACTATGCGTCATGGGGTATGCGTCATGTGACTATGAATCATGATTACGACTAGCGACTTTGAAAACTCGAGAATTTTAGAATATATTTAATAGTAATCGTAATAGTGAATAACATAACACATATATACACACATATAAATATATATAAATATATAAATAAATACTACAGATACAAATTAAACACGTATACAGATATATTTCTATATTATTGTATACGATAACACGTGTGTTCATGCATGATGTAAACAAGTAAGTATGCGAACCCTGGCGAGTCTACTATGCTTAACACACACACTCTGATCGTACATTATATATATAAATATATATATATATATGAATATATATATGTATATATATATATGAATACTCACACCGCACACTATTCAATGCATTGTGTACGAACGTACAGAGTGCACATGCATGTATGTTCGCTGCTATTATACGAGCCATGTCCTTACCGTGTTAGTCACGTGTCGCTAGGTCATAGTTCGAATGTTTACGACGTCTGCTTATAAAAACGTCTACAAAGGAAATAGACGACGTCTGCTAGCGTCCTCTAACGGGAGTATTAATATTCATTAAAAGTACTAGGTTATAAATCAGCGCAGCCGATAGGACTGGTGCAGCGTAGAGGTTTATTACGTCGGGGATCATCCTCCTCCTCCTCCTCCTCGTCTTCGAGTACCCCGTTCTCGTTCTCATCTCCCTCTTATCGCTAATCACCTCGTCGTCGCTACGATACCCGCTTTTTACGAAGTCGCTTATTAAGAAACGCGCTTTTAGCGAAGTATTTACGAGAAGATGCTCCTCAACGGATAGTAGAGGTCACTCCCCACTAGAGGTCAGGTGCTAGAGGTCAGGTGCTAGTAACCGCGTTATCGCCATCGTAAACATGTGAACACGTGATGTGAACCCGTATCAATGATATATCCACACATTCGTTATAACATAAAGTATTCGTTATATATTAGTTATAATTAATGACATCGCCAGCACGTAATTTGGAATAATCGAGAACATTTGTATATTGATATTATTTAATAATATATCAGACGTCATATCTGATATATTGATTGATTGATTGACAGTTTATTTAAATTATATATCAGACGACATTTAATTAAATACCTACGTAATAATTTAAGTGATTAATCACTGCACTTAAACACCTACACGTTAAAGAATATGGCAGCCGTAGTAGAGATACGTATGTATAATACATAATAGATAACAGTGGGGTAGATAAGCGTGCGTATGTATAATACATACGAGATAATAGTAAGAAGGCGTGAATAACGGGCTCTAATAAATATATAATAGTGCGCAGTCTTCTATAGGGAAATAAATAATATATTTCTAGAAAAATTAAATTAGATAAATTATACTACTATTACTACACCTACTATTTGAAATGCACCAGGATCATGACTATAGTCATATATATAGTCACGATCCTATGCTCATATATGGTAATATTATGCAATCAGCCTGTATTTCAGGTGATCTGGTGCCTTCGCTCTGATGAATATATTAACCCCATACACAAACAAACATACACACGTGATAACAACCCGGTGTTGCCTGGTTACCGTAGATAGTCGATAGTGTTTATCTCTAAATGAGTAGGTAGTGTGCGATATCCGATTTGTTAATGATATCACGATAATTGGTAGTGCCTAATGTATACTTTATCAAGAGTGTATAGTATATACGATATATAGTTAATTTAACTATATATATATATATATAGTATAGGGGTATATTAGGGTATATGTTAGGGGTGTATATTTATAGGGGTATATATAACCCTATACCACCTTACTTTTAGAGTATGGATAACACATATGTTAACATTAAATGTTCACGTAATATAAATAATTTATAACTTGATCCGAATATATAACATTATTAAAATTGAGAAATCGTAAGAAAATTGATTTTTGATACTTGCGTTACCCCCTTAATTATACGAGATATGGGCCAATCAGACATTAACTCATGTTAATTTAATAATAAAAATACAAATATATATATATGAATTGTTTTTAATAAAATTAATTGAACTATTCAGATAATAATAGAATGCAACTTTTGATAATTGTGTTAAAACCGTTTAGATACATATTGTAATTAACCGATTAATAAATTTGAGAATGCCCTTTACTACGCCCCTTACCACGCCCACTAACTCCTCCTCATTCGATATCATCACCAACACCACATAGATACAACCGAGTCCCTCTAACGGAGCATGCTGTTCCTACCGAGAAGGACATCGACATTGTCCTTCAAACATTCGCCGTCAGTTTATTATAAATCATATTATATATGTATGTATAATACAATATGTATTCACATGTTATGAATTAACATATTAATAATATACTTTAATATCTAAGATGTATTTTTCTAAATATATATATATATATATATATATAGTATACTTCCTGTGTGGCTCAGTTGTAAAAGGTGTCAGAAAAACAAGCAATAGGACGCGGGTTCGAACCTCGTCCGGACCTTTAATTAATTTTTAAAAATGGGTCTTAAAATATTATTCAGAAGTGATCTTATATAATTGTGTATAAATAAATGATCGGCTCTCGTTAAAACCATTGATGCCTTAACACGAGAGCGGCTTCGAAGGGACATTAGAGCCATATATGGTTATAAGTGAACATTTCATCTAAGTTTCTGGATGGGATGAAAGGACTCCATCAATAAAATAAAAATAACAAATAACGATACCAACATTATATATTTATATAGACATATATATATATATATATAGACATATATATAGACATATATATATATATATATATATATATATATATATATATGTATATATGTATGTATATATATACGCACGTGACCACGTAACAAGCGTACACGACGTCGCGAACAGGAACTACCCGACTTCTTCAGTACCTCTCAGACCGGAAGCATCCAACAGGCGGCCATCGTGTTCACTAGTCACGTGGGCGTATGTCGCGGTACCTACGGAATGTTACTAGGCTGTTTGTTGATGTCGCACAAGATGGGATTCCCGAGCCAAGCGAGGTCAGTGTATAGGTCACGCGTACTGACACCTATAGGTGACCTATATAGGTCAGCGCGTGACATCAATGACGGTCGGGTATACTGGGAAAACCGACCTAGATACCGAACATTCAACCTTTTCGGTGTATATACCGAAACTAGGTCAGTAGGTCACATAACAACACTTAGGTCAGTAGGTCACGTATGGACACACGCGCACCACTACCGCACCTCTAGTCGCCTATGAATCATATGTTTCGGTTACTATCTGTGCTTAGTGACGGATACGTACTAGGTTCATTAATGAATGGACTAATAGAATAACGGGATAATATATATATACATATATATATATAGTATGTTTTATTGTCATGGGTATACCCACAGTTAAGTTAGTAACAGTTGAGTTATAACGCACAGTTATTTATAACATGTATAAGTCTACTACTTCCATTTTTAAACTTTGTTCAATAAATATATATATGTATATATATATATATTATATATATATATAGGTATATAACTATGATATCTAAAGAAAGTAGATTTCGTAATCAATGACCACATATGTCCTTCAGGGATGACCATCATTCGGGAGAAGGTCTCCCGAACGGGGTGTGTAACGGTATCGACTCTAAAGATGATGAACACGTGGTATCGGACGCTGGAGATGGAGGAGATGGAGGAGGAGGAGGAGGAGGAGATGGAGGGGGAGGAGGAGGGAGCAGTGGGGATGGGGGCGGCGATGGGGCCGAAGATGGGGCCGAGATAAACTATAAACTAGGCGAGTACCAGGTGATCAAACGTCTGGTCGAGTATCTGCCCAACGGAGAACTTATCAAACATCAGGTACGCGTGCTTTAGGCTAAATGTAGGCATGCGCCCGTTAAAAGTATGCGTGTGTTCGTTAAATGTATGTGTGTCTTAGATAAAAGTATGCGTACAAAATATACCTACTACTATAGTAGTATACTACTACTACCAAAGCCCGGGCTAGGCTACTACTTCTACTGATACCGCATGCAAACAATATAATGCGGGTGTCACCGCTCTGTGGAATTCGTACACTCCCACCATATAGCTAGAGAGAAATAGAGTAGTAAACAATGTATCTGACATGCAGAAAGCGTCGATCTAATTTGGTCACCTCAAAATGGCAATTTGACCTATTTAAGCAAAATCTAGGGAGAAAGCGTATTTATCTTTATAATCTATTATTTTATATGTGTATTATTTATACATTAATAAGTAAATATACTTTATATATACATCATATAAATAATTATTAATACAAATATAATATGTTACTCTATATTAAAATTAATTTGTAAATAAAATATAAACTCTAGTTCAAATAGAGTTCAAATAGGTCAAATCTGCCATTTTGAGGTGACCAAAATAGATTGACCCTTTCCGCATTGGCTTACACAGCTAGTCATAGCGTATTACCACTCTATTTCTCTCTAGCTCTGTGACTCCCACACGTCACGCCCACATGCATCACGTCACGCCCACATGCATCACGTGACGTTCCGTTGACAGGTCGACGTCCTCACCGACATCACTAATGAACTACACGACGCCCGGCTCGTCGCCTTCGGATGTAAACAACAACTGGAGAGGTACGACGAAGACTACCAGATCGAGGTAGTAGTAACCATGACGATGATGACGTCATATCTCGGCGGTGTTACGTCGTACGCGTAGTTACGCAATTTGTTATGTAATCGATGATCTCGGCGGATTACGTAATTAGCAAATAAATAAACGAAGTACGTAATCTAGTAATTAGTCTAGTGATCAGTGATTAGTAATGAATAGCTAAAGATATTAATTATAGACATGGCATAAAACACAAATGAGAACTATCTTTGTTATATTTGTTTATAAATAAATCATCTATCAATCAATCTATCTATCTATCTATCTATATATATATATAATTCATTAGACTTCGAAGGGATATTAGAACCACTTGGTTATAAGTGGAAACTTCATCTAAGTTCCTTGATGGATGAAAGAACTCCACCAAAATAACAATAACAATAACAATATATATAGTGTTTTCTTATATTCACAGTATTAAATCTGCCGAGGTAATGTGTATTATTACATAACTTACCTTATCTTAACCTTGACCTTATTAACAGGGAGAAAGTGCCAAGCATGTGCTACTATGCAACTGTGTAAAACACATACAAAGATACTTCTATTTGATCTGCGTTAACTCCTATTTACATTCACAGGTTAAGTATAGCCATCATCAGCATCATTATCATTATCATCAACATCATCATCATCATCATCATCTTCAACTAATTATTTGATACTTGGAGATTTTAATTATCATTTTGGCTCTACAGAGACTTATAATGCTGAATTTACTAATATTATTTATACTCTATCATTATCTAAGAATATTTCCTCACCAACTCACATTACAAATAATATACTAAATCTGGTAATTACCCCACCTTATCCTTCGTTTACTCTTACACATCATACAGTATCTAATCTAATAATATACCATTATTCTATACAGTTTACCTTAGATATTTAAATGGCATTACCTAAACAAGTATTGCGCTATTATAGGAAATTATCAGCAATAGATTATTAACTATTTCAATCTGACTTTCTAGCTATAATAAGTAGTGAACCATTAACAGCTGAATTCCTGAATAATTCTCTTATTATTATACTTAATATCCATGCGCCTATATTTAAGATAACAATTATTCCTCGGCCTAAATCACTTTGGTTTAATTTGACATTATCTTCAATTAAATGATCATACTGTAATGCGGAAAATAAATATAATGAAAACAATTCTTTAATTAATTATATTTTTTTTATATATTTACGTAAATATTATAGGCACTCAATATCTAAAGCTAAACAAATATACTATATGAATACAATTGTTAATTTATCTGGTAATTCTAGAGCTTTATATAGTCTAACTCTATCTAACTCTAACTCTTATGTTACTCTATTAGGTAGACAAAAGATTAACAATTATCCAGATATTCCTATTATTATATTATGTAATAAATTTGTAAAGCATTTTTCTGATAAGTTAATTAATACTTGTAATATAATACATAATACACTATCCCAATATTCTAAATTTCAAATTTATTTTTCTACTAACTCATATGATATTATTAACACAAATATAAATTAATTTTCTTTACCTACAACTGTTGAGATATATAAACATCTAATAAAAACGAAATCCAGTTCGAAAAATTATCCTCTATGAAAAATATATTAAATACTATGTATCTATTTATTAATCAAATTATATGTGACTCAATTACATCCAATACATTTCCTCAATGCTATAACAAATCTATGATTATTCCTATACTTAAAAAGCCTACCCTTGACACTAGTGTACTATTAAATTACAGACCAATATATCAACTTCCTATAATTAGAGAAGTTCTAGAAAGGATCAAATGTAAACAGATTACTGGATATCTGGTAATTACAAATAACCTCTATGATCCCAACCAATCTGCTTTCAGGCCCTCCTATTCAACAGAAACTGCATTAAATATGGTAACTGATTTTATTCTCAAATCGTTAGATGAGAACAACGTAGCTCAATTACTTTTACTAGATTTAACTTCCGCATTCGATACTATCTTACATAAAAACCTCTTTGTTCGACTGGCTTAAATCGGTATTTCCAATAATGCTCTGGCATTCATTAACATTTATTTGGAAGACAGATATTATTCAGTTTTCATTGATGAATGTGAATCTGAATTGGTGATTATGCCACATCGTGTTCCACAGGGTAGTGTACTTGGACCTCTTATTTCCTAATTTAGCATTTGAAATACATAATTAAATCATTCCCTAACATTCAGTATTTTATATATGCAGAAAATATTAAACTGTTGTTAATAATTTCATACCACAACCAATCTTCTATTAATAATGAACTCTCTCTATGTGCAGATAGCATCGATGTTTGGTTATTAAGAAATAACCTTCTTCTTAATAAAAATAAAACTGAATTAATTAATATTTCAATTTCTCCCAATAGATTCCAAATAGTAAATGTAGATAATATTCAAATAAATGGTAAATCCAAAGTTAAAAATGTGGGGGTTACATTCGATGAAAATCTATCTTTCATACCACAAATAAATTCTTTGTGTAAATCAGCTAATGTATCACTATATAAATTAAAATCAATTAGAAAATTAATCAAACATAAAACTTTTAAAATACTAATTCATTCTCTTGTTTTTTCATGCTTAGATTATGTTAATTCACTATATAATAGATTAACCAAATTTAGGTTTAACAAAATTGATAACATTATTAGATCATCAATCCGTACTATTCATAATATTAAATGCAATAACCACATATCAATTAGCTTCCTCCAGCATAAATTACAAATACTTTCCTTAAAAGACAGATCCTTCATTACATCTGTTTCATTAGTTCATAATCTCATCTATTCAAATACATATAATATATTATCTGAAAGGATATCCTATTATCGACCTCTCTCTTCCCTTAGATCTGCCAAGTCTGTAAAACTAAATTTACCTAAATATAATTATGAGACCATTATAATGGTATACCCATATATGGGTATATCTTTCTGTGTGTCAGAACCTACCAACTGGAATAAACTTCCGGAAAATTACGTTGTGAAATGAAATACAATATTTTTCAACGTAAAGTAACATTATTTTTACTTCATTAATATTAATATTGTTTTATATTTATTTATCGTAATTATTTAAATCAAAATGTTATATTTATTTATTTTCATTTGTTTCATTTTTAGCACACACTGTTGAGTAATGTAGTTCGTTTTATATTTTTACGGTGTCTAAATAAACTATCAAATCAAATCCAATCATCAGCATCATCATTATCACTATCATCATCAACATCATTATCATCATTATTATCATCATTATCATTATCATCATCATTATCATCATTATCATCATTATTATCATTATCATCATCATAATTATTATCATCATCATTATCATCTCTATATTGTATAACAACAATGTCGCACACCCGTATACCAGCGTTTGCACATACACTATTATATATATATATATATACGTCAGTTAATAACAAGTAGTTTTCAGTAAATTAATATTTATATGTAGCTATTTATACTGCCATCTAATTATAAAGTTTGGTGTATCCGCTATTCTTATATTCTATTTACTTACAGTTAACACGCCACATTATTAAATATGAAATAGCTGTGCGACCCGTTCGTCGTATACGACTTTGCTTTTAAGAAAGAGCTTCTCCCCCTTCACTTGATCAATTAGCCTGTAAATATAGACATATAACTATGTATAAAAATAGTATAGCAACACGTCAGTATACATCATACATCACTAATTAGTGTGTAACTTCCTCTAGATGATAATGAATAATATATATATATATATAACAATATAATATATATATATATATATATATTATTGTGTTATACATGATGGTATAATTAGTCCAATGTATGACTTATATTACGTAATTTTACAACAATACAATATCGTTTTAAAACTCGTATTATTTCGTATTCGAAAATAAAAATCGACATTCTAGTCCAATGAAATCGTTTCATTGACGACGACGCCCCTCCCCTATCCTCCAGTACAAGAATCTGTTCGCCGTGACCTTCACCTATTGGATGGAGACGAGGCCATACCTGCTGTACCTGTTGACGCAGACCGACATCTCGGAGCGGTCGTCGAGCGTATCGCTGATCACTTCCGGCGAACGAGTATTGGTACGTCGGCCCCGTTGTACCCTTTGACCCCGATGTCCGGTGATAGACGCCACGCCCATCCGACACGCCCATCTCTAATATATGCGACGTCGCCGCCGTGAATATTTAGGCGTCGTTATGTGCGATTATGTATTTACACGCGCGCGACGAGGGCATGTCCTTGCGTGTATGTCCATACGTGTGCGTCAAATAATAATAATAATAAATGTTATTATAATAAAATGTGCGAGCAAAAGAGAACAATAGATCGGTACAACCCGTGACTTGACTTCATTTATTAGTTAATATCCTAGTGTACCCTAGATTAATTATAATTATCGGGAACTCAACCAAAACGCTAGATTGTTCTGGCGCAAAGAATAATGAACACGCATTACATTAATTAAACCACACGGTTCTCTATCGCGCTAGATAATGATTGACACATCGTTAACCACGCCCCCCGTGCAGGTGTCCGACGACTACATAGGTCTAGATCTGCTGAGCTCGATGTCGGACGTGGCCGTGTCTAACTTCAGGAAGTTTCCGTCGCTTAACATCTACGGAATGGCGCAACCCACACGCAAAGTTAGCCATGCCCACAAGATGTCGCCATTGTCGCACACCACATGCATAGGTGATATCTATACATTCATAGAGCTAGAGAGAAAGTTAGAGAAAGTTTCTCTCTAGCTCTATGTATACGTTCGAGACAGGAAATATTAAAATCACCTATTACACTTATGATATCGTTAAGTCGTCTGATAGATATATGATTATGTATATACCTTATAAGGAGTCTCTAAACGATGGTGTTAAATACATTAATATATATATATATATAATATATAATACATATATATATATATATATATATATATATATATATTATATAATATATATGTATATATAAGACGTATATTCACACAGCCGATGTCAAGGGTGCTTATGTTAAGGGGTTGAGGGGGTGATGCTCTTAATCCCTCTCATATATGAGAGGGATATATATATATAGTAATATATAGTAATAGTAATATATAGTAATAGTAATATATAGTAATAGTAATATATAGTAATAGTAATATATAGTAATAGTAATATATAGTAATATATAGTAATATATAGTAATATATAGTAATATATAGTAATATATAGTAATATATAGTAATATATAGTAATATATAGTAATATATAGTAATATATAGTAATATATAGTAATATATAGTAATATATAGTAATAGTAATATATATATAGTAATCCTATAGTTATAAATTGGCAATTCGAGAATAGCGGCTGGGTTCAGAATTATCATAGCTGTATACTAGGAGTACCTCCATATATGGAGATATATGTTATATAAATAATATATACTATTATTATTACTCCATTGAAGGCTTATAACTTATAATATCTCCGTCCACATAACAAGTGTATAGCGCAATGGCCGCCGCATTAGTAGGCAGCCGTATACCGCAGTAGATCTGCCAACCGTCTCGCTAAGGGTGGATAGTCGGGTGTTCTACTGGATTGATTGCTAAGGCAATTATCATACATGTAATATATAATTATGTTGATTCGCAAACGAGAAATATAATTGACATTGATTTTAGAAAGTGAATTTAATAGATAATAAAAAGATATTTAAAAGTCATCAGCCGTAAAAACATCGTCGACGATGATAATTTGTCTTGTGTTTAGTATTATTACAGTCCTATCTAGAATATTCTTGGCGTGCTGCGCGACACTAACGCCCGCCTCCCTGAACGCCCGCCTCCCCTACAGATAGTATACTCTATAGTGATATTCCACTATCTGTTAATTAAGTACCTATAATATTAAAATATTATATAAAAAAAAGATGGAGGTTAATTGTTCAACCTTGTGGCGGAGGAAAACGGTGCCTCCTAACAAGCCTGAAGCGCAGATATTTAGGTATATGTCATCAATAAGTCTACGACTGTATCTTAATGCATCATTTAGAATACATCACTTAATAGTATAAGAAGTAAGACAATAGAGCAATGCGTCCTCGAGTTCGTAACCAATAATAAGCCACGCCTACCCGCGCTCGCTCCGCCCCCCTGACCGGCCGCCACGCCCCCTACAGGGAGTGGAAGGTATCCTCAAGTTCCTGACCAATAGCAAGCAGCAGTTCCGCACGGTAACCGTAGTCTGCCTACGAGAAGACATGTGCGTGGACGCGGATGACCTCACCTACGGGCCTCGTGAAGCTAACGCCCTCAGTAGACCCATCAACATGCCCGGCATCACCACCCGGGAAATAGAGGTCACACAGCGGTCACACGCGTAGAGCTTAGCGCTTCGTTTGCGAATAATCGCGCGAATGGTAGCGGTCATTTAGAGGTCGAACTTATTTGATATTGACGCGAATATTCGCGAATATGGCCTCAACTTATGACGTAATATATGTTATGTAATACGTAATCTATATATATATATAAATAAATATAAAATATATATTAGACGTTTATGCCAATAAATCTATAGATAAAACTAAAGCGTCTAGCATTTAGTATTAGTATATAATGCTATAATATACTATACTATACTATACTATACTACAATATACTATAATATACTATAATATACTATAATATACTATAATATACTATAATATAATATAATATACTACAGTACATCGAAGTATGAAACTATAGTTTATATATATATACTATAACTATATATATATACTTTAGTTGTAGACGCATAACACGATGATATCTGTAGTTGCATTCGTATAGTATACAATACATAAACACAGAAACACACACACATACGCACACACATACGCATACACCATTACACATACTCACGCACACACACACATACACACATACACACAGCTCAAGGAAACTAAACTACGCGACGAGATTCTACAGAATAAAGAGTATAAGGTTGGCATACAGATATTATGACGCGACTTATTGTTATGTAACATGTATATATATATATATATATATATATATATATATATATATATATATTCTATTAAAACTGTCTGTATGGCTCAGTTGGCTAAGGTATCAGACAAAAATGATCGGCTCTCGTTAAAACTACAGATACCTTAACACGAGAGCGGCTTCGAAGGGACATTAGAGCCATATATGGTTATAAGTGAAAACTTCATCTAAGTTACTGGATGGGATGAAAGGACTTATAGAATAACAACATATATATATATATATATATATATATATATATATATATGTACTTCTTATAGTCTTAATAATAATAGTACATGTATACAAGCTTTAGTAGACATACACTAGTGATGCGAATGATGTAGACAAGTATAAGATTCGGTGATGTCTCACTTCAATTAAAAAGCATACTTCTAATTTGACGATTTCGTTTACCGATTGCATCGCCTGTAAAACATAATAAGTAAAGGTTAATAACATTAATAATTAAAGGCAAGTCAACATATTCTAAAATGTATGGATAAATATGTAAAAATAATGATTAATCATAACGATTAATACAAATAATAAAAATAATGATTAATCATATCATGTATACATAAACCTAAAAGAATACCACTTCGTCTCGGTTATATTTGTAAGAGTTTCGGCTAGGCTCGGGATCGTGATTTGCCGCGATGAAATACTCGGCTCGGCAGCTTATATCCTATAGGCCAGCATTCTCGGCTCGGTATCATTTGAATCACTACTGTTCATCCACATCTTACCTATATAGCTCAATAGAACGGCTATCTATAGATAACCGTTAAGATAGTTAACATACTATATATAGTATGATAACTATCGGATAATCACATATTACTATAGTACCCCTATAGGGGCGCTAGAACGATTTTGTATGTAGGGGGGAACCAACCAATCAAAATAAATTTGGTGGTAAAAGTGGGGGGGGGGGAGGACCAATACACAGGAGGTCCCCCTAGATTTTAAAGTGGGGGGAAATGTCCCCTCCCCCGTCCCCACTGTTGCAGCGTCCCTACCTATTATGTAATGTACATAACTGTGGTGAAATAGTAACGATAACGTCACTAGTAAGGATTACGTAAGCGTCCAGGTCATGCGCACACGTGTAAAGAAAGTTTTCTTTATATAGATATGTGTACTAACGTAACCACGCCCACACGTACTAACGTAACCACGCCCACACGTACTATCGTAACCACGCCCACACGTACTAACGTAACCACGCCCACACGTACTAACGTAACCACGCCCACACGTACTAACGTAACCACGCCCACACGTACTATCGTAACCACGCCCACACGTACTAACGTAACCACGCCCACACGTACTATCGTAACCACGCCCACACGTACTAACGTAACCACGCCCACACGTACTAACGTAACCACGCCCACACGTACTAACGTAACCACGCCCACACGTACTATCGTAACCACGCCCACACGTACTAACGTAACCACGCCCATACGTACTAACGTAACCACGCCCACACGTACTAACGTAACCACGCCCATACGTACTAACGTAACCACGCCCACACGTACTAACGTAACCACGCCCACACGTACTAACGTAACCACGCCCACACGTACTATCGTAACCACGCCCATACGTACTAACGTAACCACGCCCACACGTACTAACGTAACCACGCCCACACGTACTAACGTAACCACGCCCATACGTACTATCGTAACCACGCCCACACGTACTAACGTAACCACGCCCACACGTACTAACGTAACCACGCCCACACGTACTAACGTAACCACGCCCACACGTACTAACGTAACCACGCCCACACGTACTAACGTAACCACGCCCACACGTACTATCGTAACCACGCCCATACGTACTAACGTAACCACGCCCACTTAGATATACATGGAAATAGACCGAGAGCAAGTGTTCCGCAGCTTCAACTGCGTGAAAACCACGGCGGATCTGATGCGAGCGGTTCAACAGAATATAGGCCGAGGTACAGAGGACTCAACGGAGCCACCACCAGCACCGTCTGGCGGTGAGAGTGATAATACGGCTAAACCGGATACGGCTAAATTGACCTATCATCGGATACCGATGTGCGACGACAAAGCTCCGACTGATCAGGTAATACGCGCAGTGCGCATGTACGGCGTACATTGTATGCGTGCGTCGATATGTATGCGTGTGCTCGTCGTACACACGCACATACACGCAATAACAATTCGAGATAACAAATGTATAGTCTATATTTGAATGATAACATTAAACTAATATGTATTATATATATATATACATATATATATGAGTGGCTTTCAAACTGTCTGTGTGATTCAGTTGGCTAAGGCATCATATAAACAAGCATTAGGACGAGGGTTCAAGCCTGCCCGGACCAATAAAATGGGTCTTAAAATAATATTTAGAAGTGATCTTATATAATTGTGTATAAATAAATGATCGGCTCTCGTTAAATCCTCGGATACCTTAACATGAGAGCGGCTTCGAAGGGACATTAGAGCCATATATGGTTATAAGTGAAAACTTCATCTAAGTTCCTGGATGGGATGAAAGGACTCCACCAAATAACAATAACAATATGTTAAAAATATAATATATAAAAATATAAAATATATATATATAAAATATATATATAAAATATATATATATATATATATATATATATACTAATATTGACGCACGCATTGCGCGCCACATAACCCGAACGTCACGTGACGCAGATATTCGACGCCATAATGGCGGTAGTTCTACGAGACGAGAAAGAGAACAACGCCGACGAAGACGGTCCGGCTCTAGTGTTCTGTTGTCGGACCGGCAAGGGAAGGACGACCACCGCCATGGTGATAGCCGGACTAATCGTATGCCACGTCAAGGTCACCGGGAGGGCGGGGGTAGTGAGAAGGTAGTGAGGGGGTAGTGAGGGGTAGTGAAGGGGTAGTGACGGGGTAGTGACGGGGTAGTGCGGGGGTAGTGACGGGGTAGTGACGGGGTAGTGAGGGGGTAGTGAGGGGTAGTGTCGGGGATAGTGACGGGAATAGTGACGGGGTAGTGACGGGTAGTGACGGGGTAGTGAGGGGTAGTGGGGGGGTAGTGCGAGGTAGTGCGGGGGTAGTTAGGAGGTAGTGAGGGGGTAGTAACGGGGTAGTGAAAGGATAGTATAGTATTGCATGGGGGGTATTAAAGTGGTAGTGTAAGGGTGGCGTAATAGTAGTAAGGGGGTATACCATAGCACATATATACTATAGTACATACTATAGTATATAAGGGGTATACCCCTACCATAGAAAAGAGGTATTAAAAGGGTATTGTAGTATTGTATGGCGGGGGGGGGGGTAGTAAAGGGGTAGTGTAAGTGTAGAGTAGTAGTAAATGGGTATACCATAGTACATACAACTATGTACTATAGTACAGGGGTATTGAAGGGGTAGCGTAGTGCTAGTTAGGGGTATTATAGGTGTTATTGAAGGGGTAGCGAATAGCTAAAGCGTACCCGATAGCACTTAACACATCGTCTCGCCGCAGGGGTTTCCTTACGGTACTAAGCCGGGACAGGAAGACCGCGTCTCTATCCCTAACGCTGATCTCACCAATGGTAACTACAAGGTTAGCCCCACGACTGTGACGTAATCACGATGTTACGTAACCGGTGTCTGTGGCTATGACGTCATGCCGGTCACGTGTGACGGGGGCGTGTGCGTACATCAGTACAATACACGAGGACGACAATAGGACATATTCTATCATATTTGAAACCATATATGGTATATCGATATATCGTTATATCGTATATCGATATATCGTGTTTAAATAAAATCGATTACAATTACGATTACGATATAGGATATAAATAAAGAACGCGATATTAATCATAATTCGATGAAAAAGATAAACACGAATATAATATAAACAACACACGAAAAGGGAACACAATAACGTATTCTAATCATCGATATAAAGAAAGTGGATAAGCAATTGAATGTAGTGTATGACACTATCCGCTACGGGCGCTGCAGTCGAAACCCACTATCTGGCCCACTAATTTTTATTATAATAATATTTATTTATACATATATATATATTGATAATTACTACCACTTTTATTGTACTATCTATACTAAAAATAAAATTATATTTTAAAAATACATAATATCAACATTCCTCGTAATTTTGTGTATTTAAATTGAATATATAATATTATTTTATTGATTTTATTGATATTCATAATTTAAATCCATTGATATAGATAGAAGTCACTTTAATCTATTTTGACGAAAAGCCTACTGTTTTAATATTTGACATATATAATATGACTAATATCCAATCAAAATCACTGATACCATTTTGTTAATTTATCGATAAAAGTTTTGTCATTCACGTGTCTATCTTTTACATGCATTACGTGCGTCAATTACTTATCCACTTTCTTTATATCGATGATTCTAATACATATTAATAATAATAATTATTTGTATATCAACACTATATAATATATAGTATATATAGTGACATCTACATTGTAAATGCTATAAGGATCGATTACACACTAAGTGCATGCACACTAAGTGCACTTGGGTCAGTATTCGTTATACATATCCGCCATTTTGTTTGAAATAAACCGCAATGACATTAACGTTGACCCCCGCCCACCCGCTCGCCCACCCACCCGTACAGGTTGTCCAGCAGTTGATCCGACGGATCCCTAACGGTCAGCAGGTGAAGAGGGAAGTGGACTTCATACTTGACCAGTGCTCGGACACCATGACCCCTATGCACTACCACATGAGGGAAGTTATCCTCGTCACTCTGAACATGGTAATCACCCGCACTCTCTCACCCTCACTCTAATCCGCACTATCACCCGCACTATCACCCGCACTCTCACCCTCACTCTAATCCGCACACTCACCAGCACACTCACCCGCACACTCACCCGCACTCTTACCCGCACACTCACCAGCACTCTTACCCGCACACTCACCCGCACACTCACCCGCACTCTTACCCGCACTCTAATCCGCACACTCACCAGCACTCTTACCCGCACACTCACAATCATATCCGTATTAGCACCAACAGAGTCACTTTTACTCATACCGATACACATACCCACACTCTCACCACCACTCGCACCGCCATTCGCACCCGCACATCTACTCGCGGAGTCGCACACACATACCCGCACCTATACCCGCACTATTAAGTACGGCTACGATTATCACCTATAGGTATAACCGCGAGAAAATCGTAGGACATTTCCCGGTATAACCTTTTGAGTTATTATACACATGTAGACATTCTTTTGAGTTATTATACACATGTAGACATTCTTTTGAGTTATTATACACATGTAGACATTCTTTTGAGTTATTATACACATGTAGACATTCTTTTGAGTTATTATACACATGTAGACATTCTTTTGAGTTATTATACACATGTAGACATTCTTTTGAGTTATTATACACATGTAGACATTCTTTTGAGTTATTATACACATGTAGACATTCTTTTGAGTTATTATACACATGTAGACATTCTTAACTATACCGCAAGTGTACATCGTCAGGTGGCGTTCTTTAAATACCACTTGCATTACATATAGGTCACTAGAGTGACCTTGTTATAACCTTGTATACACGTAGGTACTCTAATAAAAACGTATGTTCATTTAGCTAACATCATTTGTGCATTTAATATGTATATATATATATATATATATATATATATATATATATATATTTGATACAAGTATATATATACATTCATAATTTAAACATATATTAACGAATCCTATGTGGTAGAGAATATCATATCTATTTATACACATATATCAAATCAATAGACAACAGTGTATATTAAACATTACATCATTATACGTTACATCATCATGTTAGTTATATAACGGTGATCTGTAATAAATATCCATTTTTTAAAATTAATTATTACTTAAGACCCTTTTTTCATATATTATTCATTTATGAATATCTATATATAGATATATATATATATATATATATATATATATATATATATATAAATAGATTTGTAATCAAGAGTGCGAAGGTTGATCGATTACATGACTATGCCTATAGGCGTAGTGTTGACTATAGTGTTGTTAATTATCAGACTTCATTCTATAAATATATCAAATAAATACTTTCTATTTTGTTATGAACTATAGTTTAATATGAATATGCATACGATATGTGGGTGTTCAATTCGCGCGTGAATACTTGTAAACAATATATATATATATATATATATATATATATATATATAAATATATATGTATATATATATATATATATATATATATATATAAATATGCATATCACGTGATCATATTGGTATTTAACACTACATCTCATATATATGATAGATTTTTCAGAATTAAATCAGGTAAATAATAAATGAATGAATCTTACTACCAGATAATTAAAGTCTAATTACATTATATGACATATTCATTAATAATTTATTCGGGACCAATGTATCACATATATATATATATATATATGAGATTTATTGTTTTAATTGAGATAGATTATATACTACTAATATAAGTTGTTTATAATCATAACCAAAACCCGACGTTAACCCACCACTACCGCGGTTTCAGGCTAAGAAGGCGAAAACCGAGAAACTAAAGAAAGCACACTTCAAGCGCAGCCTCGACCAATTGGAACGCTACATCTACCTGATAATCTTCAACGCCTACCTTCACTGCGACCGGCACGACAAATGGCAGAGATCGTTTACGCAGTGGATGCAAGACGTTAGCAGCGCCCCTAACGGAAGTGAATACTCGTGCTTAACTCGCTATTTTATAGTAATGTATACATGTATAACTATATTAAATTTCGACGAGTTTTACCCGGTATATTTGCAACTACAGAAGTTTACATCATACGGTACTATATTACATTAAAGTACATGTTGATTGACAGCCATGGATGCCTTAACACGACAGTGGCTTCGAAGGGATATTAGAGCACTATGATTATAAGTGAAAACTTCATCTAAGTTCCCGGGTAGGATAAAAGGACTCCACCAAATTAACAAACACAATAACAGTAACAATTAAATGTATACGAGTGTTCAGTATGAATGAATACAGAAGTATATAAATTCCAATTGTTATTTTTCATTAAGGTATACATTCAATGACAAATCTACGTGTTTTGTTATCTCAATAATTACAGATTTCGATACCTTTTTTCTTTCTAAATCACCTAAACTTCTTATGATATTATAATGATTCAGTAATATATTATATAGGTCAATAGTATGACTAATGATTAAATACTACAAATACGAATACAAATAGAATTATAGTATAATATACTATACTATAATATTAATAACACTATTAATAGTTAAACCTAAAAAGGATTTGAACTTTATAAGGTGTGTAATTACAGCATTATAATGATGTATTTTTAATAATATGTTAAATATTCTACTTCGAATAGAAAGGGGAGAATAGTAAGACATGTTAACGAGAGTGTATGCCGAAATAGATATAGAAGTTCACTGAACTTATCGATATACGTATCGAGACTAACCTCTTTGTAAGAATAGTCTATGAAATACTATCTGGTACTCTCCTTTGAGCAGTGCCGGATTAAGCAAAGTATGGGCCCGGGGCACACTTAATTTATGGGCCCCCTAATTTTTATAATTTAAAAAATATATTAGATGTATCTAAAATATAAATATACATAGTGAATGTTGGGTAACTATAGTTATAACATCTTAATGGTATAGGTACGACGTACCTGGTTCGCATACATGAATAATTTTTATATTTTATAAAGGTATATATTTATAAAATATAGTTTAGATTATAATTAGTTTGAATAAAAAGAGTTTCTTAATTAAATATTTATTTTGCGTGTTTTATTTTTTGAAAAAATATTAATTATTCTTTCTTGATCAATTTCTTTTAATAAACTTGACTCCAATGATAATAATGCTAATCCTGATAATTTTTCCTATGTGAGCGAATTTCTTAAATAATTTGTTACTAATTTAAGTTTAGAAAAACTTATTTCACCTGTACTATTTGACACCATTAGATATATTTATATTATATATACAATTTCAATATTAGGATAAACATCAATAATTTCTTGAACATATTTATATAGTACTGTTTTTTTTGTAATTGTATTATATCTATCAGATTCGCTTAAATATTTAAAGAAATGTATTGTCTCGTTTATTAATTCATCATTGATATCCGTAGAATATTTCTTTATGAGAACTTTACAATTATTTGTTATTTCTGATGCGCTAATATTAGCACCATTAATGGTCCTCAGATTCCCTATAAACCCGAATAGTGTAGCCACTTCATCATATGTATCAATCCTCTGCTTTAATGCAACTATATATTAAATATTAATTATAATTATCATACATATATAAATATATGTTATCTAAAATAATTATTATTTATATATATATATACTATATAATTACCATTTAAATTGTCAAATATAGGTAGAAAATATTCACGTTTAAATCTTTCTTTTAGTGTAATACTCTCATTAGTATTCAATGGTTCATCATCGAAGTATTTATTTGCAATTTGTATTCGTTTTTTAGATTCATTAAATTCTGCCTTACACATATGTTCATCCATACATATAAATTCCTCATAATTGTTTCTTTTTTCATCTATGTAATTTGATAGAGCTACTAAATTATTGACGGCTACCATCAACTCAATTGAATTAGACTGTAATATTTTTCTTACTGCATTTATTCTACATAGAGCCTTCCAAATTTTGCATAGCAAAACAGTTTCAAATTCATTCATCCTCTTATATAGATAATTCAGCTCAATTAGTGATAACGCATTAAGATTATCTTTTTTCATCTTGATTATTATATCTAAAACGATTGAATATCCATCGGAAAGTGCGCTTACTACATCAGTATGTGAATACCATCGTGTATCGCACAATCTCTTTATTACAACATGTCCAGCTTCCTTTAATCTTGAACTTAATACATTCCATCTTTTAGATGTACTGAAGAAAGTATAAATTCTTTGTATAAATGCAAAATATGATGATACAGTCAACTGTTAACAATTGTTGATGACTCCACTGCACATTGACCAACTACATTTTAAGAATGGGCAGCACATGGTATCAACATTGCTAATGGATTATGATTTTTAGTAAACCTTTATTAGTTCTTCTTTCTTCTCATTTTCTAAAATCTTTCTCTTTCGTTTCTCACTACCACTTAAATGCGTCATATTAATAATACAAATATTAAAATTAAAAGTCCAGTAAAAATAATAATAGTTATGCAAAGATCATAGCATTATTAAAAAAGGGCCCCAAGTAATTATTTTCAAATGATAATGTCTTTAATAGTTGGTTATTATTCAGAAAAAAATTATTACAATTAACTATAAAATTGTCATTTTTATCAAATGTATGGGCCCCTAGAAATGTGGGGCCCGGGGCATTTGCTCACTTTGCCCCCGTCTAAATCCGGCACTGCCTTTGAGACGAAATTATATTACGCTATCTGTACTCAATAAACTATTTTCAAGAAGAAACTATTAGATCCTTTTTCTGATAAGTAGATTGAATTTATTTGAATTGAAAATAGTGTATATACATCGAAATTAACTAATTATACTTAGTTTTTATAAAAACTAAGTATACTATATTACTATTAACTAAGTATACTATAATACTTAATACTATATAATACTATAGTATCGGTAAGAGAATCACACCTCCTCCGCCCGTTCACAGATCGCTCCGAACTCGGGAATATACGAGATTCTCGACGAGCTGACGTTCGGCGAAGAAGACGAGAGTCTGAATTTCAAGTCTCGGCGCCACAGATGGAACTACGACCCTAAAGACCCGCTACCGTTCAGGGGAACTCTTACCTAATTCGGTGATTGACCAATCAGCGTCAGTCGATCAAACAGTCCTTGGTTACCACCTTATTGCCTCGTATTGGTGTCGTATATGTGCGTACGTGTGTGCGTGTGTGCGTACGTGTGTGCGTGCGTGTGTGCGTGTGTGTACAAGTATTATTATACGATACTCCTCTAGAGTCAAACACGTGACGTACAAATATTATCGAAACCGAGGCTGCAACGTGTATATACGTATATACCAATAACGGTGGTCGTAAATCAGAAAAGCAATCATAAATACCCGTGTTCAGGTGATTTCACTTTTCGTAAACTTGTACCTATACCTACGTCTTAACCTAGTCATACACCTACATATATATACCTTTATTTACACCTACACTCATACATATATTTACACCTACATATATATATATACCTATATATACCCATGTTCATATTTATCGGTGCATACAGATTCGTAGTATCACGTAAAAATTAAAAAAAAACAAAAAACAATCATTTTAATACCGATATATTACTATTTTATACTTTACTACACGTAAATATTGTTATCACACGTTATCTCACGTTATCTCACGTTATCTCGCGTTATCTCGCGTTAACTTACGCTATCTCACGTTATCTCACGTTATCTCACGTTTATTTATAACTCTATATATATATACCATATGATGATTATGTGATGTCGATATAATCGCTAACCTGTTTCTGTTACGATTGCAATTTATACCGACTACTACTACTACTACTACTACTACTACTACTACTACTACTACTACTACTACTACTACTACTACTACTACTACTACTACTACTACTACTACTACTACTACTGCTGCTGCTGCTGCTGCTGCTGCTGCTGCTGCTGCTGCTGCTGCTGCTGCTGCTGCTGCTGCTGCTGCTACTACTACTACTACTACTACTACTACTACTACTACTACTACTACTACTACTACTACTACTACTACTACTACTACTACTACTACTACTACTGATGCTGCTGCTGCTGCTGCTGCTGCTGCTGCTGCTGCTGCTGCTGCTACTACTACTACTACTACTACTACTACTACTACTACTACTACTACTACTACTACTACTACTACTACTACTACTACTACTACTACTACTACTACTACTACTACTACTACTACTACTACTACTACTACTACTACTACTACTACTACTACTACTACTACTACTACTACTACTACTACTACTACTACTACTACTACTACTACTACTACTACTACTACTACTACTACTACTACTACTACTACTACTACTACTACTACTACTACTACTACTACTACTACTACTACTACTACTACTACTACTACTACTACTACTACTACTACTACTACTACTACTACTACTACTACTACTACTACTACTACTAATACTACTACTACTACTACTACTACTACTACTACTACTACTACTACTACTACTACTACTACTACTACTACTACTACTACTACTACTACTACTACTACTACTACTACTACTACTACTACTACTACTACTACTACTACTACTACTACTACTACTACTACTACTACTACTACTACTACTACTACTACTACTACTACTACTACTACTACTACTACTACTACTACTACTACTACTACTACTACTACTACTACTACTACTACTACTACTACTACTACTACTACTACTACTACTACTACTACTACTACTACTACTACTACTACTACTACTACTACTACTACTACTACTACTACTACTACTACTACTACTACTACTACTACTACTACTACTACTACTACTACTACTACTACTACTACTACTACTACTACTACTACTACTACTACTACTACTACTACTACTACTACTACTACTACTACTACTACTACTACTACTACTACTACTACTACTACTACTACTACTACTACTACTACTACTACTACTACTACTACTACTACTACTACTACTACTACTACTACTACTACTACTACTACTACTACTACTACTACTACTACTACTACTACTACTACTACTACTACTACTACTACTACTACTACTACTACTACTACTACTACTACTACTACTACTACTACTACTACTACTACTACTACTTCTACTACTACTACTACTACTACTACTACTACTACTACTACTACTACTACTACTACTACTACTACTACTACTACTACTACTACTACTACTACTACTACTACTACTACTACTACTACTACTACTACTACTACTACTACTACTACTACTACTACTACTACTAACACTACCGCTACCACTACCACTACGGCTACCACTACCACTACCACTACTACTACTTATACGTGTATGTAATTCGAGTACGATATTAAATGTTATTATTAAATTCGCCGACTCATTCTGCAGCGTCACATTTAATGACTCACGGTTAACTCGTGACGTAAATCGCAGTACGACGCGTATATGAGTCATATTGCGTCACGGAAAAATAGCAAAAAAAAGAAAATATACATACGGTGTACGAAATAGGTATTCGGTGATCTCGTGAGAGAAGCGTTTCGTTTGGGTTGGCGATTTCGTGGCGGTGTAAATTATTTTATTTCAAATAATGATATACATTAATACGTATTACGAGATCATTCCCAGCGAGATCACCGGTATTATACGACATATACGCACGTAGATTCGTTTACTATCCGAATTACACGTTTACTTCGGTGTACACGATTCACGATATACGCGGGTGATGATTCCTCTCATTACATACCTCTCGCTTATAACGAGATGACGAGAGATGTAGGATTGATCGGCGCATTGTATTGTTACACGAATGATATTCGAAAGTATTGTATTGTTTAACATTTATATTATGATTCACCCGTATACGTCATGCCAATTTACAATTTATATTACAATATATACTATATATCGTATGTATGATAATATATATATATATATATATATATATATATATATATATATATATATATGTAATACAATTCAATGAATAAATCAGTGTATACCTATAACAAAAATAACTAAATTAATTTGTGTGAACAAATTTAAATATAATTAGGTATATGATATATTAAATGATTCGCTAAATGATTCACTAAATGAGTCACTAAATGATTCACGTGTTAGTATATATTAACTACTATTAACTACTTATCTACTATTGATGATTATTGATGACATGACTATTCTGTTGAATAGTAATATAATTAAGATACCATGATATCTTTAAATACTTGCGATATAAACAAAATATATATATATATATATATATATATAGGTATTAATACATATATATTAATACATTCATATTAAGACATCGTATACATTGATAATTCACATATGACGACACGAGATACGATGTATTAGTACTAGGGTTACCCTGTACGGTCTCAGTTGATATCCTAGGGTTGCAGTGTAGTGCAGGGCCTTCGCTCGTGCGAGGAGAACATAATACAATATGATAATATAATAATCCGATAAATTAAAATACAATATATTGATGAATTTCGGCGAGATTAATAATAGAAGGAATACATTGAAATATAATACGATTATAGAGTCACGATAAAACGTGCGACCCAGCAAACAGTAAGAGCAGCATAATAGCAGCATAACAGCATATGCTAGAGCCTCAAATGTTTACATTGTGCTATTATGCTGCTCTTAAATGTATATTATGCTGCTATTATGCTGCTATTAATTTGTCACGCTATTATGCTGCTATTATGCTGCTATTATGCTGCCATTATGCTGCTATTATGCTGCTCTTACTGTTTGCTGGGGAGTAGAGAACATACGACAGCGAATACTGGTCTATATTGAGTGGTCTCTCTAGTATCGAGAGAGAGAGAGAGGTGCTAGTGACAATCTGAGAGACGACGAAAAGGGTAGAATTACGATAGAGGGGAGAATGTTGGTGCGATATGTTGGTGCGTCTTCGAACAAGATCAGATATATAAATAGGGGTAACATGATGTTATGATATAGGATCTAGTTATAGGTGAAGGAGAGTGGGATTTAATACACGCATTTTACATCTTAAGGGGGTGTTCACATAAGCAATCTATTCTTGCAATCCGCTGAAATAATTGCGAAACTGTAAAATTAGTTATTTTTCTGAGTCCATTACTCGCCCATTACTCGTTTGTATACTCGTGCGTGTGTTTTCCTCAACAACCGCGTAAATATTCTAAACATTCAGCAAAGAACGCAAATAAATATATAATTTTACAGTTGCTTGTTGAAGACATCATGGAGATTCTGCGAATATAATAGGTGTTAACTCTAAAAGACTAGAAAACCCTGAATATATATATATATATTAAATATAAAAGAATACCCGTGATAGCTCATGAACTGCAGTTGGTAGAGCGGGGGACTATAGATGTAATCGCGAATTGTAATCCCTAGGTCGGCGGTTCGACTCCCTCTCGGTGGAGA
Source organism: Osedax fenrisi (assembly GCA_964019155.1). Lineage (NCBI taxonomy): Eukaryota > Metazoa > Annelida > Polychaeta > Sabellida > Siboglinidae > Osedax > Osedax fenrisi. The sequence goes on from OZ025242.1 coordinate 6,315,333, forward strand.
TTTTTAATTTTGTTCTAATTTTTGTTATACCCGCTTTTATAAATTAATATGCTAAAGCATAAATTCATAGATTTGTATTTTACGGTTAACTATAAATCTATGCATAAGTTAAACAAAATATGTTCATCATTAACGATTTTTTTAGAGAATACATATTTTTTAATAAAATAATAAATTTAATATTTAATATATATATATATATATATATATATATATATATATATATATATATATATATATATATATATATATATATATGTACGACATACATTGTACGTATTTATTTAGCAAACAAAAACAATTAGATGATTTTTATTTTATTAATTTTGATTTCACTTCGTTAATTTCTTTCATCATTTTTACAGTTTATTAAATAGTATCATTGTAAAACATATAATAATAATAATAACATCTTGTATTATTATTATTATTATTATTATTATTAATTATTGATATTTATTTTATTATATATATATATATATAATTAATATTTATATGATTATATTTGCCTTAGTGATAATTCATTAAGATCTTATATAATTGTGTATAAATAAATGATCGGCTCTCGTTAAAACCATTGATGCCTTAACATAAGAGCGGCTTCGAAGGGACATTAGAGCCATATATGGTTATAAGTGAAAACTTCATCTAAGTTCCTGGATGGGATGAAAGGACTCCACCAAATAAAAATAACAATAACAATAACAATATATCATCGGATAGAGGAAAGTAATATAAATTAAAATTTAATAATAAGTTTAAGTATAAATGTAAGTAGGAATATGTATCCTATACTACTTGTATTAGGAAGAGGTTAACCTATAATTATACTGTATCACTTATATACATTTTTAATTTGTAGGACCTACCTTTGAGCCATTTCATATGCATCAACATTAATAAAATACTTTAAGATTTACCATCAATAACTATGTAGGGGACGGAACGGGGTAGTGGCCGAGAACGGAGTAGTGGTCGTTTTAATCAACGCTTACATGGTGCCAAAGAGAAAACCAGTTCTATATACAATAGGATTTAGATAATCAAAATTTCTATAATATAATTTCATTTTTCAAAAACATGATTATATATATATATGTATACTTATTTATGTGTGTGTGTGTGTGTGTGTGTGTGTGTGTGTGTGTGTGTGTGTGTGTGTGTGTGTGTGTGTGTGTGTGTGTGTGTGTGTGTGTGTGTATATAATTAAATCATTGAATCAAATAAGGTGCGTAAGCATCATAAATATAATTATTTAATATTACATAATTAAAAAAATATAAATCGATTACATTACGAGACACCTATTGTATATTATAATACTAGCGGCCACTACCCCCCCCCCCCGACTTGACTTATTGTAATGCTTTTTGTATGCCTTTTTTAATTCTTAATTAAACGTTAATATTATTCAGTAATATATAAAAGTGAAATATCAGTATTCTAGACCTATATGATTTATAGCTAATTCAAAAATATAATATCTTAAAATGTAGTATTTATCGATATATTAGAAGTATGGTGAGGTATTTAAATTATCGACCCCTACTCCGTTCCCTACCCTACATATGCATGTGTTAAAGACAAGGGTTAACATGTAAGCGTGTGTTGTACTAGGGTTATTAATTAAAATATATCAATTGTGACTTATTTTATATTATATTATATCACCGATATTATAATATGAGTAATATAATTTGGTTATAACCTAGTTATATTAATATATTAATACAACAAATAATTATTTGTTATAAATAAATTTACATTATTATTAATATAGACAAGAATATAGACAAATAACAATTTTAAGTTAGTGAGAAAATGTATTAATTGTTATTAACTAAATGTAATTAATTAATTAGTTATTAAATAGTTATTAAATATACCTAAACAAATCGATGATGTATATACATATAATTATTTAAATATCATTAATTAACAATATGATTACTAGATTTTAGGATTATTATTATATTTATTATACTGATAAATAGTATATAAATTAGAAAATATTTAACAAACTGTAAAAATGGTGAAAGTAAAATTAAATTAAAATCAAATAAAATTAGATTGCATGGTAATACTAATTGATAAAGGTAGATATATAAATAATGTAAACTATTTTGGTTATCAAAATTAAAAATTTCCCGCGAGACGGAGTCGAACCGCCGACCTAGGGATCACAATTTGCGATTACATCTACAGTCCCCCGCTCTACTAACTGAGCTATCACGGGTATATATTATATATATATTAATTATTATCATAATCAAATATATATGTAATATCTATATTAATCTATAGATAAGTAATATAAGATAAGATAACCGACATTCACAAAGTCGACTTGTGATCACTCTAACGATATATCAATAATATACATAGCTAGGATATACTATATTTGTACTATATAATATAGGACATAGGATATATACTATCTATTATAATATATATATATATATATAATTATAATAATATATAATTTATACTATTTGTACTATATAATATAGGACATAGGATATATACTGTCTATTATAATATATATATATATATATATATAATTATAATAATATATAATATATAAAATTATATATATATATTATATATATATATATATATATATATATATATATATATATATATTATATATATATTATATATATATATATTATAATATATAATAATTATATATAATATATATATTATATATATTATATATATTATATATATTACCTATATATAATTATTATAATTAATATTATATTAATATATTAATATAATTATTATATTATAATATATTATAATATTATAATAATTATTATAATTATTATATAGATATTAATGGTATAGCAATGAGATTTTTTATTTTGTAGCTAGAATAACATTATTAATAGTATATTACTTTTTCATCCTCTTTCCAATGGTATTAATAATACCATTGGAAAGAGGATGAAAAAGTAATATAAGTTTCATATTTTACTTTTTTGATATAATTAATAATACATAAGTTATGGTCAAAAGAATGGCCATATTTGAGGGTATTAATTCAGACAGCTATTACATGTAATTTACATGATGTAAAAGATACACATATGTTGGTAATTCAATTTTGATAAACTAATATTCAATATTTTTTATATTTTTTTTTCGCACATTATTTTAAATAAGATTTTACATTATATAAAATAAAAAAAACTATTTTTTTTTCAACATATTTTTTTCAACTTTTTATATGAATTTTTAATTTTTTTTTTAAATAATATTTTTTTATTTAAATAATTAAATAAATTAATTTACTATAAAAATAAGAAAAATTTTAACTTCACAATTAATTTATAATATATTTATTATTACAAATTACAAAGCCAAGAAGAATCAATTTATGTTAAGCTGCTAAAGATTTTCAAAATATTTCACTGCTGTGTGTATTTATCAAACTATATCATATTTATTTTTTACAATATCTGTATATTTACATATAGTATGTTATATACCTACATTATTTATTTCAAAGGTGCATGTTATAGTTTAGCAAATTTACTTTATTCAATTATATCTTTTCTTAGATCAATAAAAATCAATAACTAAGATATGATTATAAGGTGTATTTCAATATTTATTTTGGTGTATTCATAAATAGATACGTTTAGTTATGACATGTGAACACAACAACATAATGATATAACGACATTACATAGATTGTACATAGCATTAGGTATACTAGCTATACCTACTAGCTATACACAAAATGTCCACGATTTCTTACGAATTTGAAATATATCTTGAACATCCGTATTCAGAACCAACTCCAATAAGCAAGTATATAATCCCTATATAATATTAAAATATTAATATGAGTAAATATACAATTTTAAATAATATAATAATAATTACCATATGAAAAAGTAGGGTTAACCTACTCCGGGTTAAAACAGTTATCTTTTCATGCCCATTCTCCAATAGCAGCAGTAGGTTAGCACCTAGTTATATCGATATCCTCTTTAGTCTCGAATGGAATACATCTACCTATCTGCAATGAATATAATTGAAGTTAAAGTTAAAGATAGGCATTTTATTAGTATGATAATTCACTATGTAGACAGATAATAGACAATTATATATACAACATTATTATATTATTGATGGATCGATAATTTACAAAATTTAAAATTTGCTTAATTTTTCAATAGTTATTTTCGAATTACAACATACATTAGAAACATGAGATATTGGAATTATATTTATCCATTAGCGTTATTTTTTATTGTTCATGAACTGTATTATTTAATTTTTCAAATAAATTCAAATTATCACTTTCCAATTGTTAAATTTTAGTATTCAATAATTGTATCAGTATTAGTAATCTAATGCCTTCTGTAAATTTGTAACACGAATTGAAATGAACTGTTCATTATACCGTAGAGGTATTCTAGTGAATATTTCTGTCACTCTTACAGAATTATTAATTAATTCTTCACACCATTAGAAAAATATAACTCCTACATTATTCCTGTGCATGTTATATGTTCTGCATATATGACTATAGTCTACGTGATAACAAACATACCATTCTTAATAATATATAAAAAATTACCAACTTTAATGTTTGCGAGATCAGGGCAGCGGTATTTTTCTAGAAACTTCGTTGTCATTTTAAGGATACTGTAATGGATACTGTGTATTTAAACAGTAATATTATATTAAATATAAACATAGATATCATTATGATTATCATATAAAATATTTAGATAATAAAATAAATAAGATCAATATTAAGCCAATATTATATAAATATATAGGTAGGTAGGTACATAGCTACATAGCTATGTATATTTATATTAATTAGTATATAAAATATCTTTATACCATAGCTATATTAGGTAATAATATATATTTAGTATATTTTATATTGAATATATATAGAAATAATTATTAAAATATGTTAAATAAGTAAAATTAATTTAGTATATTTGATAATTTAAATTTATTAAAAAATATGAGACATTCCGAGTTTAACCATCATTATTTTTAAAATTTATCTAAATGTTTGATACATAGACTAATATTGATCTACATTAATTGCAATTTGTGTTCTAGAACTATTAGTATTTTAAATCATAAATCAATAAGTTTATTTTACATTTTTAAATGATATTTGTTTTAAATTTTTACTAAAAAATCAACATTTATTTACACAGATTATTTTGTAATGCTTATATATAAATTATTAATTTTATAATTAAATAATGTATAAAATAAATTAATATAATACATATATTTTTTAATAATATTTATTTTGTACATATTATATTAAATATTTAAAAAATAATTATTAAAACTTGTTAAATCGATTTAATAAATTAAAATTAGTTAAAAAATATATTTAAAATTATTGATATTTTTGTAATGATTTTAACGATTTTGAAAAGTCGATTAAACACTCAATATTAAATATGAGTGTATATTTTATATACCATATGACATATAATTTAATTATCTATATAGATATATAATAATAATAATAAATATATAATTATTTTAAAAATAAAAATGTTACTAAAAAAAAGCACATGTACTTACCTCGTATTCTGAAATTGAAATGAACCCCTCGAATTTGGATTTACTGTTATACTATTCGTAGAGGATATTATACTGATTATAAATCATTTTAATTGGATTACAAATATTTATTAATTACTATTTTACATGAGTTTGAAAATTACAGATATTATGGATATATATCATATATTTACAAGTATACTTTAAAGTCTGACATTTTAAAAATTTCATTGCTATACCATTACTATACCTTATGATTAAATCATAATCAAATATATATATATATGTAATATTATATTAAATATATTACTATATTAATCTATAGATAAGTTATCTAAGATAACCGACATTCATTATATATATATACAATCATATATATATATATATATATATATATAGATATATATATATATAGTATATATATAGTATATATATTATATACATATATATATATATATATATATATATATATATATATATATATATATATGTTATATAGTGATATTACGCAATATATAAGACCCAGCGAATATGCATACAATGCACTAATCTGTCGATATAGCGTGGCGTATCACGCATCAGTACGTCACGTAGAATCAACCAATTAGCGTCGTGCACCTATAACATAGAATGTTTAGTGCAGCGACATCATTCAGTTGATATTCTGATAGTAACGTATAGGTATAGTTATATTCTAATTGTAACATTCAAATTGTATACGCTATATGTACTGCATTATTCGAACCACATATACACGGTAAGGTTCATGTCATTAATGTAAACTACATGTATTATTATTATTACTATTTCTTTAGGTTTTTGGTTTAATAAAGTTGTTAAAGCAATTCACGTTTTGTTTAATACAAAACGACAAAGAGGCATTCCGGCCTTACTACATTGGTGACAGCGGTATCCTGCTTTTAAACTCCAATTAACCGTGTATATTATATATATACCATATACAAGGGGGGGCAAAACTAGAATTATGCTCACAAATAGAGGTTGTCACGTGTATAGACAAAATATTTAAAGTACTGAGAGATAGGGATGGGTCGTGTGGGTCTAAAGGGGAAAGATTAAGGGAGTTAGTAGGGAGGAAACAGAGGGTAGGAGAATGTATAATGGAATTTTCGGATGAGTTGTTTAGATTGGGAATGAGGGTTAAGGAAGTAGATGGGTGGAAGGATTTAATGGCAGAACTATTTAGAAGTAATTTAATAGATGAAAAGGTAAGATATCACCTTTTATCAAATTCTAGTAAGGATGCTGGGTTTACAGAGTTAAGAGTAGAGGCACAGAAGTTTGTGAATAGAATTGGAGTAGGAGCAGAAGTAAACACATCAGGGGAGTGTTATAGAATAGAGAGTGAGAGTGATAAATTAAGACAGGAAGTGTTAGATCTAAGGAGAGAAGTAGAGCGTTATAGAGCAGGGTTTGCACAAAATAGTAATAGTGGGAGTAGAGTACAGAGGTGTTATAACTGTGGGAGAGTAGGCCATTCAGCAAGATGGTGTGGAATTAGGGGATCGGGAAACGGGTATCCTCCACAGTAAACAGGGACTGGGGAGGCATATATAGTGTTGAAATGTCCTGTATGAGTAAGTGTCCAGTTGTATTATGTAGCATAGAGGGTAGAAGTAGCAATTTTATCGTAGATACAGGTAGTCAAGTATCGATAATTCCTATAAGTTTAGTTAGGAAGTGGGGTCTAAAGTTGATAGAGGATAAACGGTTGAGTAATTTGAGGACAGCAAATGGTAGTAAATTAATAACGATGGGAGTGGTACAAGTAGACGCATTTATGTGGAATAAGAAATGTAAGATGTGATATTTGTAGTTACTCAGATAGATAGTCTATGTATAATTGGAATGAATATATTGGAGAAATTTGAATATGTATGGTTAGGGGATAAAGAAACAAAATTAAAGGAGATTATAATTAGGAAAGTAAATAGAGTAGAGAGTAATTCACTAGATGTAGCATATATAGGGTTAAAAGGAGGTTTTAGAAAACAAGTAGAGCAATTAATAACTGAATATAAGAGTATATTTCATGTAAAGGGTAATAGTATAGGTTTAGCAGTAGGAACACATAGGATTAGAACGATAGACGAAATACCAGTTGCACAACCGTATAGGAGAATAATAAAATCATTAGTTGGAGATGTAAAAAAACAGATAGATGAGTGGATAGAGGAAGGGGTAGTAGTGAAATCTAGTAGTGAATTTGTGAGTCCATTAGTAATAGTTAGAAAAAGTAGTGGAGAGATTAGATTATGTGTCGATTATAGAAAACTAAATAAAAAAACCATTAAGGACGCGTATCCAATACCTCGTATTGATGATTCATTAGAGGCATTAGGTAGTGCGAAATATTTTTCATGTATAGACCTTAAATCAGCATATAATCAAATTAGAGTTGATAAATCAGATCAACATAAAACAGCTTTTAGTTCCCCGTGGGGATTATATGAGTTTACACGTATGCCATTTGGACTAATAAATGCCCCTGCAACATTTCAAAGAATGATGAGTAATTTATTTAGGGATGAAATGTTTGAGTCAGTTGTATGCTATTTAGATGATGTGTTAGTTTTCTCACCAACAGTAGAATCGCATATAGAACATTTAAAACTAGTATTGGGTAAGCTAGAGGGCGCTGGATTAAAACTTAATATTAAGAAGTGTAAATTTTGTATAGAACAAGTAGTTTTTTTAGGTTATAATATATCGAATAAGGGTATAAGTACGATTAAGGATAAAACTAAAGCAATAGTGGAGTGGGAGAAACCTACAAATTTAAAGGAATTAAGATCATTCTTAGGAGTATGTTCATATTATAGACGGTTTATCAAAGGATTTGCTAAAATTGTATCTCCACTAAACGAGTTGAATAGAATAGATAAGAGTGTAGGTGAAAAGAGAGTAAGTAGGTTTAGGAGTAAAAAAGTATTGATAGGGTGGAATAAGGAATGTGACCAGGCGATGGAAGCACTGAAGGACAAATTAGTGAGTGCACCAATATTAGGAATAGCAAAGTATGATAGACCATTTACAGTAGAGACAGATGTATCGGATAGAGGGCTAGGGGCAGTATTAAGCCAAGAAATAGATGGAAAAAGGGTAGTAATAGCGTATGCTAGTAAATCACTGAATAAGAGAGAGAGAAATGAGGCGAATTATTCAGCTAAAAAGTTGGAATTTTTAGCTGTAGTATGGGCTATATCAGATAAGTTTAGACACTACTTATTAGGATCTAAATGTCAGGTGATTACTGATAATAGCGCAGTTGCTTGCATATTAAATAAGAAGGATCTTTCGGCTTTAGAACAGAGGTGGATAGGTAGATTAGCACCATTTGAACTTACATTTAAATATAGAGCAGGAAAACAAAATATTGTAGCAGATGCCTTATCAAGAAAACAGGATAGTAATTCAGAGGTAGAGGATAGTAATAATATGTATGAGGAAGATTTGGATGTGAGACATGTAGAGGTAGGAGGAGATGGGATTGTGAATGTTGTATAGAACAAGTAGTTTTTTTAGGTTATAATATATCGAATAAGGGTATAAGTACGATTAAGGATAAAACTAAAGCAATAGTGGAGTGGGAGAAACCTACAAATTTAAAGGAATTAAGATCATTCTTAGGAGTATGTTCATATTATAGACGGTTTATCAAAGGATTTGCTAAAATTGTATCTCCACTAAACGAGTTGAATAGAATAGATAAGAGTGTAGGTGAAAAGAGAGTAAGTAGGTTTAGGAGTAAAAAAGTATTGATAGGGTGGAATAAGGAATGTGACCAGGCGATGGAAGCACTGAAGGACAAATTAGTGAGTGCACCAATATTAGGAATAGCAAAGTATGATAGACCATTTACAGTAGAGACAGATGTATCGGATAGAGGGCTAGGGGCAGTATTAAGCCAAGAAATAGATGGAAAAAGGGTAGTAATAGCGTATGCTAGTAAATCACTGAATAAGAGAGAGAGAAATGAGGCGAATTATTCAGCTAAAAAGTTGGAATTTTTAGCTGTAGTATGGGCTATATCAGATAAGTTTAGACACTACTTATTAGGATCTAAATGTCAGGTGATTACTGATAATAGCGCAGTTGCTTGCATATTAAATAAGAAGGATCTTTCGGCTTTAGAACAGAGGTGGATAGGTAGATTAGCACCATTTGAACTTACATTTAAATATAGAGCAGGAAAACAAAATATTGTAGCAGATGCCTTATCAAGAAAACAGGATAGTAATTCAGAGGTAGAGGATAGTAATAATATGTATGAGGAAGATTTGGATGTGAGACATGTAGAGGTAGGAGGAGATGGGATTGTGAATGAAATTGAAATAATAGGTCAAATGGATAGAGAGTCATTAAGGGAGAAACAGATGCAGGAAAGCGGGTTACTAAGTATTATAGAGTTATTAGAGAAAGGGGAGAAAGTAGAGAGATATAAGTTAGAGGGTGGAATATTATATAAGAATAGTAAGGAGGGAGATAACATTTTAGTTTTACCGAGGTCATTGATTAAGGAAGTATTAGAAGGGATACATGATGATAATGGACATCAGGGAATTGAGAGATCCATGGCGAGGGTTAATCTTTGGTATACCTGGAAAGGTAAATATGAAGATGTAAGAAAGTATGTCAATGAATGCGAGGTATGTAGTAGGTCCAAGGGAATAGTAAGAAAACCGATAATAAGATTAGGTAGTCTAGGGGCTAGTAGACCATTAGAACTTCTATTTTTAGATTTCGTAACTTTAGATAAATCTACAGATAATCGAGAAAATGTATTAGTAATGACTGATGCATATACCAAGTTTGTAAGAGCAGTTCCAACACGAGATCAGAGTGCTGAAACCGTAGCAAAGATTTTATTAAATGAGTGGGTATATGATTATGGAATACCAGAACGAATACATACCGATCAAGGACGTAATTTCCAGGCAGGTTTGGTGAAGGAAGTTTGTAATTTATTTGGTATAAAACAAAGTAGATCGAGTCCATATCACCCCAAGGGTAATGGGCAATGTGAGAGGATGAATAGGACGATAATAAGTCTGCTAAGAGTACTCAGTGTAGAAGAAAAAAGAAAATGGCCAAAACATTTGCAAAGGGTAGTTTACTATTATAATATAACGAAACATACGACGACTGGCTATTCCCCATTTCAGTTGATGTTTGGACGAGAAGAGAGGTTACCGATAGATAGGAAGTTAAGTGGAATGACAAATAAATTGGAAGGAGAATGGCTTGTAGATACAAAAAATAGGGTATTGAAAATGAATAAAAAGATTATGGATGCTAAGGTAGTGGAAGAGGAAAATAGGAAATTATATATTGAAAGGGAGGATATACTAGAGGAAGGTAGTGTAGTACGTATAAAAAATAGAGTATTAGGGAGAAGGAAACTAGAAAATTATTGGGGAGATGAATTGTGTAAAGTTGAAGGAAGGGTAAAGGGGACATCGGCATATAAGATTATATATGGTGATAATACTAGAGTAGAGAATAGGGAAAATATAAAGTTAGTTGTTGGTAATGTTTGAAAATTTGAGGGCAAATTTTTCTTCAGGGGTTGGGTGGATGTTATATAGTGATATTACGCAATATATAAGACCCAGCGAATATGCATACAATGCACTAATCTGTCGATATAGCGTGGCGTATCACGCATCAGTACGTCACGTAGAATCAACCAATTAGCGTCGTGCACCTATAACATAGAATGTTTAGTGCAGCGACATCATTCAGTTGATATTCTGATAGTAACGTATAGGTATAGTTATATTCTAATTGTAACATTCAAATTGTATACGCTATATGTACTGCATTATTCGAACCACATATACACGGTAAGGTTCATGTCATTAATGTAAACTACATGTATTATTATTATTACTATTTCTTTAGGTTTTTGGTTTAATAAAGTTGTTAAAGCAATTCACGTTTTGTTTAATACAAAACGACAAAGAGGCATTCCGGCCTTACTACATATATATATATATATATATATATATATATATATATATATATATATATATATATATATATATATATATATATATATAATGATATAGCCTATATAATATAGGTATCATATCCTAGACCTATAGGGGAAAGTCTCCGATTACCATCCCCTTCCTAATACCGACCCCCTCTCGTATCTCAGTAACTATAAGAGATATCAAAATATTATATACATGAACTGTTAGCAATTTAATGATAAATATGAATAAGTATTTTGTTTTAATAAATATTCAATCCTACAATTGTTATTTGATAAAATGTAATAGGTATACCTATTCTGTTTTTACTTTTTAAATATTTGAATAATAACTTTTTTTAAATCATTGTAAATACTTTATTAATTAAAAGAAAACTTAATACTGCGCATAATATTGTAGATCAATAAAATGTTTATAACTATTATATAAATTATTTAATTTGAATAACTATTATTCAACCCATATGATTTTCTATTACCGACCCCTTAAATTATCCTATAGGGTATTATAATACCGACCCCATGTGATTTATAATATCAAATAAAAATAGATCCGTATTTTACTTTAAAATATGTCGTAAGTTGTTTTTATATCATTTATATAGAATTCGGATGCATGATTCCAGTTGATTATATACACTGATTTATAAATAAATATAAAATAATAATATACACTATTTTAATATAATTACTATAAAGTTTAAATTTAAATTTAATATTACTATTAAAATATAAATTCAATAAAAAATAAATTACGTGCATGTTATAATTAATTATATTTATGTATATATAGTATACCTACTATTTTTATTGGATATTATAATACGACAATTATTTATACCACGATTATTTTAGGCTGTCGGTAATAGGAGAAGTGGGTCGGAATTATGCATGTGTATCCAATTACCGACTCCACTGTTTAATCTTGTAAATATAATGATATCAAAAATTTAAAATAGCCACATTATTCATTGCCATAATATTATCATAATTTCAAAATTTAAAATAAATATATTTAATATTTAATAAAGTATTATAAATAATCATTTATGGGTCGGTAATCGGAGAATTTCCCCTAACCGTTATAGGCCTATATGCCTTATTATCCGCAGTGATGGGCACCGCTCCTTTTTTCCCTGATCGGCGATCCAGACCCTCTATGTATTCCTTTTACCGATCCTTTCCCGATTCCGATCCCGATCCTAAGTTTCTTACCCGATCCCGATCACGATATTATTTATAAATTCAATTAATACGATTTTATTTCATAATTCGAAACAATATATATGTATAATATATTATATAATATAAAATATACCTATAAGTTGTAACATATGCCTATAATATTATACCTATGTAATATACATTGTTAATAATTGTAAATAATATTTATTATTAATATATTGTATTATATTTCAATAATAAGTCCATTGAATAAAATGCATATATGATGATATGCATATATATATTAAATGTATATTATATATATATATATATATATATATATATGATATATGATATATGATATATGATATATATGATAGTATATAGACTATATCATATAGTCTATATGATATAGTGAATTAATATATAATTTATTTATATGAATGCATTGAATTGGATACAAATATCTACTCATTCTACGACGTACATGGTACGTTGAGTCAAAGTCAGTGGTTTACTTATATGATATCAATTGATTAAATTATATTATTGTAAAAATAACAATTATTATTTATATACTAGGGGAAAGTCCCCGATTACCGACCCCTAAATGATTATTTGTAATAACTTATTTAATATTAAATATATATATATATGAAATTTTGTACTTAAGGTAATATTATGACAATGAATAATGTGGCTATTTTAAATTTTTGATATAATTATATTTTCAAGAATAAATAGGGGGGTCGGTAATCGGATACATGTGCTTAATCCCGACCCCCTTCTCTTATTACCGACCCCCTAAAATAATCGTGTTATAAATAATTGTAGTATTATATTATCCAATAAAAATAATAGATATACATAAGTATAATTAATAATAACATGCACGCAATTTATTTTTTATTGAATTTATGTTTTATTAGTAATATTAAATTTAAATTTAAACTTTATAGTAATTATATTAAAATAGTGTATATTATTATTTAATATTTATTTATTAATCAGTATGTATATAATCAACTGGAATCATGAATCAGAAATCTATATCAATGATACACAACAACTTGCGACATATTTTAAAGTAAAACACGGATATATTTTTATTGGATATTATGAATCACATGGGGTCGGTATTAGGGTAATTTATGGGGTCGGTAATAGGAAAATCATATGGGTTGCTATAATTAATATATATTGGTTAATAGTTATTAAAATTAAATTATTTTTATAATAGTTATAAACATTTTATTGATCTACAATATTATGTGCAGTATTAAGATTTATTTTAAATAATAACGTATTTACAATGATTTAAAAAAAGTTATTATTCAAATATTTAAAAAATAAAAACAGAATATTACATTTTATCAAATAACAATTGTAGGATTAAATATTTTTTAAAACAAAATACTTATTCTTATTTATCATTAAATTACTAACTGTTCGTGTATATATTATTTTTTTATATCTCTTATAGTTACTGAGATACGAGAGGGGGTCGGTATTAGGAGGGGGTCGGTAATCGGGGACTTTCCCCTACGTGGTCTTGCAATACCTTGGAAAACATAAAAAATAATGATCAATACACTATCATATATGATATATTGATATATCAATATAATAATACAATACTACAATGTTGTTAATATTCTTTTAAATAAATATAATAATATTAGAGTATCGTGGACATCGATCCTTTTTTATGGATCGGCGATCCCGACCGTTTTCCCAATCCCGATCCTCTATTCGTTACCGATACTTTGCCGATCCCGATCCCGATCCTCTCTTTCTTACCCGATCCCGATCCCGATCCCTCACTGATTATCTGCTATATTATCCTATATATTTAATATATATCCTAACCTATATATATATATATATAATCAGAGCTGGGCACGATACTCAAAAAATATATAATAGATACAATTACAATTACACACTTTTTTCTTATAATAGATACTACTACAATTACTTTAAAAAATATCATAGTAGATACAATTACAAATACATAGTTTTCTTAATAGATACATATTAGTAGATACACATACATTATAATTATATCAAATATATATATATAGACTATATATAGACTATATAATATACTATATATATATATAGACTATATATATAGAATATATAATATACTATAGTATATATATATATATATATAGATATATATATATATATATATATATATATATATATATATAAATTATATCATAAATGCTAAAAACTATAGAGTTTATAAGCTCTATATATAAATATATCTTATATCTTAATAATACATCTTATATATATAACTCAATGACCAGCGTTACATATGATCATCGCATTATATCAGTAAATATAAGACTGATTCTTAGAGCTAATCACAAGAAATCTAGTAAAATCAAACACTCTATTGGTCAAGATTAAAGACAGATACATATTACTAAAGTGAAAACGAAGCTCTACATGACACCACAGCTTCGCTATCTGCTAGCAAAAGGTATACCTTAAAGGTATATATATTCTCATTAAAACTGTATGTAAGGAAACTGCTGCTAAAGTAATAACATTGAAACCTAAGTTGAAAAAACGAATACCCTGGTAAACAGATAATATCTGTCAAAACTGTAACACACTACACCAAGCAGCACGACATAAATAAAATCAACCGACACCAGAAAATGTCAGACATTTCAACGAAGCTCAAAAGTATCTTGTACAATCGTATGAGAAGGAACAAACATATTACGTTCAGAATTAAATAAGTGTAATTCAAATTCCTAATTCAAAATGCGATGTGTAACAAAAAATCAGCCTTATCCTGGAAAATAATAAATTAAGTTAGTGGAATAAATAACTCAAACAGAGCAAAACTTAAATCAAACAATGGAAAAGAACGAATTCAACATGGAACGATCATTTCGATGAACTACTCGGTAAACCATCAATTCCCACATCAAACGATGAAATTACATTGACTATACAAAATGAACTAGATATCAAAAAAAGGAATTTTACAATAGATGAATTAAATAAAGCCACACAATCATATGCAATGGAAAAACTGTTGGCTTAGATGAAATACCAGTTGAAGTATGGACATTAAAAGAATTTCAAGAAATCTTACTAAACTTATGCAATAGTTTATATTCTCAAGAACCAATAGCATGTGGAATGAATGATGCTTACTTCCTTTCCCTAAACAAATAGTTATTTCTATCACAAAAAAAACTATCGTGAATCAACAAACTCCAATTACAGCTAAGATATATAACCTGATGCTATTAAATAGGATAAGACAATAGATAGATCCTATACTGATAAAAAATAAAAATGGTTTCCGAACAAAGAGATCAACGACAGGAAAAATGTTAACCAATTGAAGTGTATAGGAGGGGTAAAGTCTAAAAACCTATCAGCTACTCTCCTCTTCATAGACTATTCACAGGCTTTTTAATAAATAAATCGATATAAGATGAAAGATATCCTAATCATATATGGTATACCCACTGAAGTCGTAAATGCTATTATTGATTCTCTACAGAACACTGGCTACATAGTAAGATCGCCCAATGGTGACATAACTTTAATATAACTACTGGAGTAGTACACGGAGATAAACGTGCACCATTTATATGCATTATAGGTCTCCGCCATATATTGAAAAAATCAGTGGATAGCAATTAACATCCCGGCTTCACTCTTACAAAATAAAAAGAAGATATAGCTGTAATAACAAATAGTCTGATAGATGCAAATAAACTACTAAACAAATATGAAGATACGACTAAAGATATCGGTTTAATTATAACATCAGACAAGACGGAATACATGTGTTTAAATCACGAAAACCACATAAACATGAAAAGCCTATCAGGCCATGATATAAAACGTATAGAATAGTTCAAATATCTAGATATTGGTTCAACTCAACATTACGTAATCATAATAATCGGGAATGCATGGGCTGCCTTGAATAGCCCGATTATCATTTGGAAATCCAACCTTTCAAGTAAACTCAAAAGAAACTATGTAGATCTACAGTTGAGACTGTTCTTGTATATGGCTCTATAACTTGGACTTTAACTTCAACATTAGAGAAAAAAGTTAATTGAGCCTATACACGCATGATGCACCAAACAAGTCATGTAGATATATCTGGTATACCAACGTTACAAATAATGAGTTGTACTGAAAAATGCCAACAATAACAGATATATAGGCAAACAACGCAAACGACGACTGAGGTACAATAGAGACACAAGCGAAATAGTGAGTGAAGTATTACTCTTGAATCCATAACACTGACGACGCTCTCGAGGAAGGCATATGAGAATATATTTAGACCAATTAAGTCTTAATTAAGAGATGACACGATGTGTACAAATGATGAATTACTGATAACGATGAATGATAGAGAGGAGTGGAGGTAACGTGTAATGAACTGCCGAGCAATATATTTTTATATTATAAAGATAAATATTGCATTATTTAAATTATGATTTATTTAGATTTTTTATGAATTTATTAGAAAGTAGTTTAATTATATATCAATTATTATATAAAATCTATTATCAAAATAGGAAATAGGAAATAGGAAATAGTCCTAATTGGAAATTCAATCATTAGTTTTTCCAAATGTAGTTCCTTATATTTAATTATCTAAAATATTACTTACAAATCATATATTTGATAAATAATGTATTTAATTTTAAAAGTAGATT
Source organism: Osedax fenrisi (assembly GCA_964019155.1). Lineage (NCBI taxonomy): Eukaryota > Metazoa > Annelida > Polychaeta > Sabellida > Siboglinidae > Osedax > Osedax fenrisi. Next base: position 6,332,793 of record OZ025242.1, read on the forward strand.
CACCTCTTCATCAAAAATATAATTTGTTTAAATAATACATATTTTACTTATAATACAAATGTGTAGAGACATCGTAGTTAAAAACCTATTTAATAATATAATCGCAAGTTGTACTACAACAGTTTAATACTAGTTCACTGTGTTCAACGCTAAAAATAAATTGACAATCTATAGTATTTAAAAGCTCATTTATTATTACATTAAATTAACCTCATATATGTATTAATATTTAATATATCATTGTTATTACATTTTTCATATACTTCGTGTGTATACACATAGTATAACATAGATAAATAAAATGAATTCATTAAAGTTTGTCTATATTATATAGTATATATGTCTCTTATGCAGATACATAAAAGGTAGGTGTTGATTTTTCAATTCACAGTTATTATCCTCAATTATACCTATTTGTTGTGCTTATATAATTTATATTTGAACACATAACATATCTACCTAATGTATACAGAATGTAACCCTATTGAATATATCAGATATATCATACCTGCGTTCATAGCTGGGCAGTATCGCCGATACAGTATCTATTAAGGCAAAAAATCAGTATCGTAGATACATTTGTATTTGTATTTGTATCTATTATAAAAATTACAAAAGTATTTGTAATCGTATCTATTAGTCATAAATAGTATCTACGATACGTATCTACTAAGACAATTATTTAAACAGATACATTTTATTATATCATATCATTTGGTTATTATATTTATTTTATATCAATATTTTATAATATCATTTTATAAATTAATTTTAATTATATATTTTTTAATAAAATATCTTTTGTTAATATTTAAATTAATTCATTGTTAACAATTATGATATATCAATTATAGTGATTTATTCTCAAAAACCATTATATACATTTATTGAAAACAAAGACATTATTTTGATAATATATTTTATATAATAATTGATTTATAATTCAAAATTATATATTATATAGAAATATAAAACATTTTAATAAATATGATAATTCTAAATAATAATAATTAATAATATATTAATAATTTATTTTTTGTATATTTGATAATTTACTATATTCATGTTTAACATTCGAAAGTAAAGGTCGCTGATTATTTTTAGTTGAAAAATAGTATATTGTAATAATGTATATTTCTCTATAGTATGTAATGGCTCATAGTATAATTTCAGATGAAATAAACGCTGGTATACCAGCGTGTGTACAACCAATGTATACACTAAAAGATTCATCGTTGGTATCATTAAATGTCATTAAATGTCAACAAATTTATTCTATATCATTTATTGAAGAACACGTTATAAGGTAACACGTTGTATGTATTTAATATGTACTTTTAAAAGGGGTATCCCACAACCAGTTTTTCCGGAAATAATGTCCGGAATTGTTTGCTAGAATGTTATTTATAGCAAGTTAACTATAATTTAGTTACTTGTTACCAGTTACCTAATTCGTTTAAGCACTTCCATCAACTACTTTATGGAAGTTTTCTGACGTGCTTTTTAATGTATTTATTGAGAAAACGGCATGTTTTGAGATTTAAATTGAGTATTACAGTTGAGTCAATTGACCGGATATTGTGAAGTAGATCATTCTAGATTTTTGGAGCATGGACGGAGAAAGATTTATGTTGGGCAGATGTTAAATATGATAGAACTGGAGTTTTTAATTTGAATTTGTTTATTTGTGTTGTTGTAAATAGTTATGTTGGGAAGTTAGTAAGTTGGCGAGATAGTGTGTTATAGTGAGTAGATAAATGTATGATGAGTGAAATATTATAAATTATACTGGATTTTATTGGCAGCCAATGTAAGTTGGTTCTTAGAGGAGATATATGTTTTCTGGAATGTTTAGCTATGTTGAAAAATATATATATCTGATAGCTGTGTTTTGAAGGCGTTTGTTTATTAGATTGTGAGGAGGCATATGTGTCCCTATAGGGATAGGAATTACAGTAATCAATGTGCGGTAGAATGAGGGATGTAGCGAGAAGATTGCAGTATTAAAATTAATGAAGGGTATTATTGTTCTTAAGTTGTGTAGTATGTAGTTAATTGACTGTGATAGTGATTTAGTCGGAATGTGAAATTATAGTGTTGGGTCGATTAATATACCAAGAGTTTTTAATTTATTAGCATTATAAATACTTAAATTGTTAATGGTAATTTGTGGTGGAAGGAATATAGTAGTAGATGTTTTAATATGCAATGATTCAGTTTTAAGACAGTTTAGTGATAAGGAGTTGTTGGTGAGCCTGTTATGTATATCAGTAATACAGTTGTTAAGTAAATGTATTGCATTGTTAGGGTCTATCAATCTACAGTGTAATATGTCATCTGTATACGAGTGATAGTCGACTATAGATCTATAGTGGGGGTATTTGTCAATAATTTTAAATAAGGGAAGTAGATTGATATTGAATAGGAGTGGACCAAGAACATACCTTGAGGTACTCCATGAGTAACTTTACGAGGTTTAGAAATTAGTGAATTTATGCTAATTTGGTAAACAAATGACCAGTTAGGTATGAGATGAACCAATCGAGTGAAGTACCACATATTCCGATAGAGGATAGTCCATTTATAAGGATATTATGGTCAAGGGTATAGAAGGAAGCTGATAAATTAAGGAGAATGTAGTGAGTTATCCCATTACTTTCCGACAATTTTCGGGAAATATAGTAACTTAAAATGGTCCCACTACAACTTGCTAGAAAATCACTTTCTAGAAAACATTTCGGGATATTATTCCGTGTAATGTACCTTGATATGTACTATCAAATTCGACATCGATGAATATATATATATATATATATATATATATATATATATATACATATATATTATATGATATAATATATATCTATATAATTTATAAATCTATATGTTTATATATATTTTATATAATTATAATGTATTTGTATCTACTAAGATGTATCTACTAAGAAAATTCTGTATTTGTAATTGTATCTACTATTATTTTTTTTAAAGTAATTGTATTTGTATCTATTATAAGAAAAAAGTGTGTAATTGTAATTGTATCTATTATACATTTTTTGAGTATCGTACCCAGCTCTGCCTGCGTTCCGTATTCGAAACTCCAACATACGATTAACTATGACTGTTCCCAGCAAACAATATATTCGACGTTTTTGGACGCCATATGCCTAAAAGTTCCGGAATTAATTCGTCGCTTTGATGACAATTTGCTCCAAAAGCGTCGAATTGTTCTAATGTACTTTGGACGCTGTTGCGCCCAAAAGCTTCGAATTTGCGACGAATTCAATACGATTCGGAACTGAAGCGCCCAAAAGCGTCGAATTTGCGACGAATTCAATATGATTCGGAACTGAAGCGCCCAAAAGTGTCGAATTTGCGACGAATTAAATATGATTGAGAACTGAAGCGCCCAAAAGCGTCGATAAATTGTTTGCTGGGTTATTAATATCTAGTGGACATCTAATAAGCATATCTCTTATCGTGGATGTAATTATAATATTAATACTAATAGTAATAGGTTATTTAGACACTTCAATAATCGTAGAATTAATTATTTATATTAATCAAATAATAATATTAAAAACAATAATTATGTAAAAGACATTTCTTCAGTATTTAACGGAATATTGATATGGAAAGATCACTTCTTATCACCGGAGTTATATTATTCCACATAGAGGTAGCGTATATCCTGAAAAACCGTTAGCAGATCAATCGTTTATATTATGTAATAAAACTAACAACATGATCCAATAAAGCTTCATATATATTTAATTTTCCATCGACACGTCGACTACAACTAGATCCCTGTTAAGATAAACTCGAATCTCGCCTACGATACATATACTTGTAAATTAAAATTTACATTGTCCATGATACTATTATAAAATATATTATCATAAACAAGAATTCTATTGTATTGTAACAAAAATAAGTTAAGAATCTCCTTTAAAATTCCCAAACCAAAATAATTCTTTTATTTCTAGTTATTAAAGGGTGACCAAATACATTAATACTTCATTATATTTGTCGTGCGTTTTTAAAATTCAGTAACATTCCCACTATCATGTTTTGATCCAATATGAGTAATCCTATTCCGCTTCGATAATACATGCAATGTTGTAAATATTATATCTGAACATTTTCTATGTTCTTTGATTTCTCAAAAGTGGTCATTTTTAATATTAACAATATAGGTGACACTTCGATCTTGAACGTAGTTTATATTCTCTTCTTTATGAGTAATCACCTCCATTTGGTCTTGACTTATTTCTTTGATTTTTATAGCCTGAACCAGTTTATCCGATGTGACCTCTTTTTCACTTGTTTATTGTAGAAACCTTCTTCGTAGTGCAGTGTCTTTCATGCCGATGATGATTCGGTATTTGGTGAGGGAATCCTTTAGTTCCTCGAATTCACACGTCTTTGCTAACTTCTTTAATTCAGTGTAATATTTATCAATATTTTCCTTGTCCTTTTGTGCTCGAGTATTGAATATGTATCTCTCATATGTTAAGTTTCTTTTCGGTATGAAGTACTGTTCAAATCTGTCTTTAATCCATCGAAGGTTAGTTTTAGCCTCCACGTTTTCTTTTTTTTTGTTTATTTCTACTTCTATTTCGTGGCTATCGAATGAGTTGAATATGTCTACTGCATTCTGTCCAATAGTATTTAGGAAAATAGCTACTTGTACTTTTTCAGTTTTGGTATCCAATTCTCTCGCGTTTTCATAAATCTCATATGACTGTAACCATCTTTTCCAATTGTCAGGTCCTTTTAAGCTTTCGATGTATAATATCTCTGGGATACGATAAATTTCCATCTCTTAACTTGTACGATTTTTTTTTTAATAACAATAAATTAGGTATATAAAATAACAATAACAATAATAATAACAATAAATTACTGAATATATAATAAATAATATTATTCTCGTTTATGTATATTTTAATAAAATAATAATATCAATAAATTACTGAATATATAATAAATAATATTATTCTCGTTTATCTAAATTTTAATAAAATAATAATAGCAATAAATTACTGAATATTAAATAAATAATATTATTCTCGTCTATCTAAATATAATTATTTTATTAATTTTAAATTATTATTCTATCCTGTTATAATTAATATCCGTATAATATATCTAAATATTTACTTTAAATATTCTTAGAATATTAACAAGTAGTTATAATAAAAATACAATTATAATTATATGCTACTTATACGAATTGCTGAAGGTATACGGGTTCAAATAGTTTAATTTTTAATTTTTAATAAAAAACAAATTTTTTTAACTAATTTTTATTTTATTTGCCGCTGTCACCATGTAATAACGTATTTATCTAAAGTAGTATTACCTTGTGCTTTCTTCTATGATATCTTGAAGTCATATAACAGTAGGGTTTTATAGGTAAAGTCGTACGCGCGTTTTAAGTTAAGAATGATATATCGTTTGGTATTTAAGTAGGAAGTGAACTCGTTGACCTTTGTTTACATTAACATACAAAACTAAGATCTAATATTATCACTCTAAACATTTCATTTACACCTTTTATTCGTGTCTATAACCATTTTAGTGTAACTGTAAATAATAACAAAATATAAAAATAACCTTTACTCACTTCTCTTCCTCAATACACTTCTTATGTAATACACTCGCACATTCAACCTACAGGTTACGTATATATATATATATAACGCAACCTATATATATATAACGTCACCTAACTCATATGATAATAATGTTTACATAGAATATGAACTATTATCTATATAAAACCTACATGAAATATTATCTTTAAATATATATATATATTAGCTACATTTATTACAAACTAATTTAAATACACCAATACTAATACCTACATATGTTTATATGAATATATAGTTAGATGTAATACAAAATAACTCTAATTAGCATTTATTTACTTATTTATTTCTAATAAAGAACAATGCTCGATGACAGCGAATAAGGCAGGCACGCTTAACTCAAGGCATACACTGGCCGGGGTTCGCGTTCAGGGTTGATACATCTGTAGCTGTCAGCGCTCCCTTAATGAATGTTAGCTGTCAACGTGTTAACAATGTTATAGTGATAGCTTTATATATATATATAGTTTTTATAATACTAGATAATATAGATAAATATGTATTTTATATAGAGTAATTATTAAGTAATACTTAATAAGTATTAATAAAAATCATATTGCAGGTTTCCGAGTTAAAAAGTTACATAGCTATCAGCCTGTATATTTACTATACGATATAACGGTAACTAATAGTAACTAACGTTATCTAAAGGTAACTAACGGTATGTAACGGTAACTAACGGTAACTAACGGTAACTAACCATATATAACTGTAAATAACGGTATATAATTGTAACTCGTGGCATCTAAAGAATGGTACTAATGTTATCTAAAGGTAACTAACGGTATCTAACGGTATCTAAATGTATCTAACATTATCTAAGTGTACCTCATGGTAACTAAGTGTAACTAATGGTAACCAAAGATCGGTACTAACGGTATCTAAGTGTACCTCATGGTAACTAAGTGTACCTCATGGTAACTAAGTGTACCTCATGGTAACTAAGTGTAACTAATGGTAACCAAAGATCGGTAATAACGATATATAAGTGTATCTAATGGTAACTAAGTGTAACTCATGGTAACTAAAGATCGGTACTAACGGTAACTAAGTGTATCTAATGGTATCTAAGTGTACCTCATGGTAACTAAGTGTAACTCACGGTAACTAAAGATCGTTACTAACGGTGTCCAAGTAGCCGTCGAAGTAGCAGTCGTCTCCGCCGCAGATACACCCGCCCACTACTAGTGGCGCCTTGACGCGGTCGATCTTACCGCCTAGAACCACGCTGTCCACTAGGACGGTGTCCAGATAGGTGGTCACCGAGTGTCCGTCGTACGACAGCGCGTAGTGGTGGTATACGTCGTCGTCGTCCTACAGGTGGTCACGTGGTAATGAGCACGTGACTATCGTGAATAATGGTCACGTGATAATGAGCACGTGATTATCGCGAATAATGGTCACGTGATATGATTATGTATTCGTTATTATCGCGTGCTCAAATTTTATTATTATCGAATTTTATCGAACAATTTTGCGTCGTTATTTGATTATTATGTTCTCCCCGCACGAGCGAAAGGGCCTTCATGACTGTAAGTTTTGTGTTAATACACTATTCATCAGCAGCAACATATTTACGTGACAATGTAATATGAGGTAGTGATGGTAGGTAAGATAACTAAGGTGATAGGTGAGGTGGTGGTGGTGGTAGGTAAGGTAACTAAGGTGATATGTAAGATAATTATCGTTAACGTTTGAGTAAAGCTGAGGTGGTGATAATTCGCGTGAATATTCGAAGCAGCCAATATGGTTGATCTATAACAACGCTAATATAATTTACGAATATTCGCACATATTACCTACGCTAAGTAATGAAGACGTATAGTAACTGCAGTATGTTTACGAATATATGTGCGTATTTAAGATGTATTACAATGTACAGTTAACTACAGCTAACTCAGAGTTGTTATTAATATTAATACCGCTAGTTTGGAATCGTACAATGTACATATGCGTTTTCTCCTTAGGGGATTAAGCATTCCTTAATCCTTCCATAAGCTTTACTTATAAGTTACTTATAACTTTACTTAAGCCTTCCTTAAGCCTTCCTTAAGCCATCCTTAAGCCATCCTTAAGCCATCCTTAATACTTCCTTAAAACTTCCTTAAGCCATCCTTAAGCCTTCCTTAAGCCATCCTTAAGCCATCCTTAAGCATTCATTAAGCCATCCTTAAGCCTTCCTTAAGTCATCCTTAAGACTTCCTTAAGACTTCCTTAAGCCATCCTTAAGCCTTCCTTAAGCCATCCTTAAGCCTTCCTTAAGCCATCCTTAAGACTTCCTTAAAACTTCCTTAAGCCATCCTTAAGCCTTCCTTAAGCCATCCTTAATCCATCCTTAAGCATTCATTAAGCCATCCTTAAGCCTTCATTAAGCCATCCTTAAGACTTCCTTAAGACTTCCTTAAGCCATCCTTAAGCCTTCCTTAAGCCATCCTTAAGCCATCCTAAATCCATCCTTAAGCCATCCTTAAGCTTTCCTTAAGCCATCCTTAAGCATTCATTAAGCCATCCTTAAGCCTTCCTTAAGCCATCCTTAATACTTCCTTAAGACTTCCTTAAGCCATCCTTAAGCCTTCCTTAAGCCATCCTTAAGCCATCCTAAAGCCATCCTTAAGCCATCCTTAAGCCATCCTTAAGCTTTCCTTAAGCCTTCCTTAAGCCTTCCTTAAGCCTTCCTTAAGCCTTCCTTAACCTTTCCTTAAGCGGTACGCGTGTGCGCAGGTACGAACCGCAGCCGCAGTAGACGTGGCGACCTCCTGTTGCTGGTTCATCACTGAGCTCGACACCGAGTTAACGCCGACACCTACCGATAGGGAAGCCGCGTGACCGCAGTCGCTGTTGTCCAGCACCAGACCGGAAGCGGCCACGGTGGTGGACAGTTTCCGGTAGAAGAAAGCCACCGAGAAGCTGGTGTACCGGTCGAAAGCGTTACTGAAGTGCGCTAGTTCCAGTTTAGACGCCAGGGTACCGTTGAACAGGGCGCAACTTCCGGCCGCGCAGTTAGCGGTGTCGGTCACGTGTTCTACGTTCGAGTTGTGCACGTACACGAGACGAGAGGCGCTGATTCCGGTGTCGAAGGTCAAACACGTGACCTGTTCCAATAATCGGTCGACTATCATGAGGGAAAGTGTGGTGAGTGATATTATATCTATATATATATATATATATATATATATATATATATATAATGTATATTATATGTGTATATATATAGTATACTATTTATATACAGTATATGTATACGAATACAGTACAATAAAGGAGGTCTTGTAGCATGTCCGAGGACTCACGTGTCCTCGAATATATAGGCGGTATAGTACGAATGTAGCTTACACGTAGTCATGTGATCATTGATCCTAGTCACGTGATCATTTCTCGTAGTCACGTGATCATTGCTCGTAGTCACGTGATCATTTCTCGTAGTCACGTGATCATTGCTCCTAGTCACGTGATCATTGATTGTAGTCACGTGATCATTGCTCATAGTCGCGTGATCATTGCTCGTAGTCACGTGATCATTGCTCGTAGTCTCGTGATTACTGATCGTAGTCACGTGATCATTGATCGTAGTCACGTGATCATCGCGCGTAGTCACGTGATCATCTCTCGTAGTCACGTGATAATTGTTCGTAGTCACGTGATCATTGCGCGTAGTCACGTGATCATCGCTCGTAGTCACGTGATCATCGCTCGTAGTCACGTGATCATTGCTCGTAGTAACGTGATTATTGATGTATACATAATTCTTAATCATAATAGTAAGTACAGTTTTAGCGATACATTTATTTAGTCACGTGGTCCCTAGATGCTGGTATCACGTGATAGTAACGGAATAAAGCTAGTATTTCACTCGTTAGTGTGGTTACGCCGATTTTCAATAATTGCAATCATATTTTATTATATAATCACACATATGGTATTAATAAAATTAACTTAATTTACATTTATATATACTTATAAAGGGATATAGTATAGTTTTAATTTGCGTCCTACTAACTCCATGTTAATTTATGTATGTCCCCGTGTTAACATTCTAGGTAAAGCGCTCGGCATTTGGTCAAACAATTTTAATTTTTTTAGGATTTTATTTTATATAAATATTATGTATATATGTGGACCCCGGTATTTGTAATTTTCCGAAATCACCTATAGGTGAAACTATAGTTTAAAACCAGCTTAACGGGCATATTTAGCGGGCGTACCTAGGGGTTGGGGGCGTAACTAGGGGGTCGTAACTAGGGGGCGTAACCAACCTCGTACTCCGTGAACACACGTACAAAGTGTCACGTTGAAAAGACCTCCGTTAGCGCAAGTGACCTCTGCTCCGCCCAGGAGAAACTTGTTCGGGGAACCGGGTACCTCGAGTAAATAGCACTCGCCTAAGGGGGTAGAGGGCGTGGGGGGGGGTTTGCATGTAATATAGGTATGCAATATCAAATATATATATATATATATAGGGGTAATTGTCTCGATAAGCAACACTGCTTTTATAATTACCCTGGCATTGCCTAAATCTGATAGTAGAAATAATAATAATAATATATATATATATATATATATATATATATATTTATATATTCGACGATATTACTAACCGGGTTCTTCGGTGGAAAGTTCGTAGACGCAATCCGATTTGCCGGGATCCCTGACGCAAGTCAACACCTCTTGGTTCCAGATCTGACACGGGTTACACTGACGTATGTGACCTATGAACTCGGCGGTGGTGACGTTGAAGTCGCACTGGATGTAGTTCTGACATGCGCAAGGGTCGGCCACTATTCCGTAGAGACTGTCGGCTCTCACAACCATCGGGCAGTCGACTATAGAATGCACGTGATAGAAGTAGCGTATAATAATATGAGGATACGCGCCAATTTATGTAATATAAAATAGATGAATACGCCCAAATTTGTGTAATATAAAATAGTTTAATACGCGTCAACTTGTGTTATATAATCGAGTTGTCTCCCTATCCAGTATAGTAGTGAATATTATTATATGAATATTATTATCTGAATATCATTATATTAGTGAGTTTCACTACACTGTTACAAAAAAACCCTTTATTTTTGTGTGAATTAAACCCTTTAAACCCTTTAATCAATGTTCGGCTAAACAATGAGTTTGAACTTTTAGTTGAGCCTTTATTCGAACTATAGTTTATAAAGGGTTTATTATTGACTACATTGTTTTGAAACCTTTAGTTATGTAGTTCAACGAACCCTTTAGTCACATATATATATATATATAGACTACCTATAGTTGAAATTACTCTTATCATTGTTCTTAGTATGAGTGATATTTCAGTTATATGTCATTGTAAAGATAACAGATTTAATTAGTATAATATAAATCATTTTTATTAAATAACATGTGTGTAGGTATCCTACATAACAGTTATTTAGTTGCACATTTCGCGGCCGATTAATGAAATAAATAATAGATGTGTGCGTCCCACTGTACGCCGTACAGTGTACGTACAGTGTACGGCCCATTGCGCGTCACACTATGCATCACACTACGCATCACACTATGCATCACACTATGCATCACACTATGCATCACACTACGAATCACACTATGCGCCCCATTGTGCATCACACTATGCATCACACTACGCATCACACTACGCATCACACTATGCATCACACTATGCATCACACTGTGCATCACACTGTGCATCACACTATACATCATACTATACATCACACTATGCATCACACTATGCATCAAACTGTGCATCACACTATGCATCACACTATGCATCACACTGTGCATCACACTATGCATCACACTACGAATCACACTGTGCATCACACTATGCGCCCCATTGTGCATCGTACTACGCATCACACTATGCATCACACTATGCATCACACTATGCATCACACTATGCATCACACTATGCATCACACTACGAATCACACTATGCACCCCATTGTGCATCACACTATGCATCACACTACGAATCACACTACGATCACACTACGCATCACACTATGCATCACACTATGCATCACACTGTGCATCACACTATACATCATACTATACATCACACTATGCATCACACTATGCATCACACTGTGCATCACAATATGCATCACACTGTGCATCACACTATGCATCACACTACGAATCACACTGTGCATTACACTATGCGCCCCATTGTGCATCGTACTACGCATCACACTATGCATCACACTATGCATCACACTATGCATCACACTATGCATCAAACTATGCATCACACTATGCGCCCCATTGTGCATCGTACTACGCATCACACTACGCATCACATTGTGCATCACACTATGCATCACACTACGAATCATACTACTCATCACACTATGCATCACACTATGCATCACACTATGCATCACACTACGAATCACACTATTCGCCCCATTGTGCATCACACTATGCATCACACTATGCATCACACTACGAATCACACTGTGCATCACACTATGCGCCCCATTGTGCATCACACTACGCATCACACTACGCATCACACTATGCATCATACTACGCATCACACTACGCATCACACTACGCATCATACTACGCATCACATCGTGCATCAAACCGTGCGCATACACGTTACCTATGCGCTCTTCATGCATAACTTTATTACCGACGGCTCTGCGCATGACTCTATTACCGACGCGCATGACTAACTGTTGGCGACGAACGGGACGCATGCGCACGTATGCCACTCGCTGTAGGGACCCACGCACGGACCCGAGCTGCTCCGGTCGCACACCCTAGTTCTAGTCTCGGTGCCGTCGCACTGGCAGGCTCCGAACGGGGTCCATGGGCCGTAGTCTGCATCGACTGTAACACGGTGGTGGTGGTGGTGGTGGTGGTGGTGGTGGCGGTGGTGGTGATGGTGGTGGTGGTGGTGGTGGTGATGGTATTGGTGGTGATGGTCTGGTGGTGGTGATGGTATTGGTGGTGGTGGTGGTGGTGGTGGTGGTGGTGGTGGTGGTGGTAGTGGTGATGGTGGTGGTGGTGGTGGTGGTAGTGGTGATGGTGGTGGTGGTAGTGGTGATGATGGTGGTGGCAGTGGTGGTGGTGGTGGTAGTGGTGGTGATGGTATTGGTGGTAGTGGTGGTGATGGTGGTGGCAGTGGTGGTGGCGGTGGTGGTGGTGGTGGTAGTGGTGATGATGGTGGTGGCAGTGGTGGTGGTGGTGGTGGTAGTGGTGGTGATGGTATTGGTGGTGATGGTCAGGTGGTGGTGATGGTATTGGTGGTCATGGTCAGGTGGTGGTGATGGTATTGGTGGTGATGGTAGTGGTAGTGGTGGTGGTCAGGTGGTGGTGAATATATCGTCGTGTGAGAGGGGAGATAACGATAGAAAAGAGTGGCATATTATTGGGAGAAGTTTAGGGGAGATGAGAAGTGGAATATTTGTATTTCAATTTTTTTTATTGTAAACAAAATGAATCTACTATAATATATATTAATAACTATTATTATTATTATTATTATTATTATTATTATTATTATTATTATTATTATTATTATTATTATTATTATTATTATTATTATTATTATTATTATTATTATTATTATTATTATTATTATTATTATTATTATTATTATTATTATTATTATTATTATTATTATTATTATTATTATTATTATTATTATTATTATTATTATTATTATTATTATTATTATTATTATTATTATTATTATTATTATTATTATTATTATTATTATTATTATTATTATTATTATTATTATTATTATTATTATTATTATTATATAATCGTTGATAAATAACGTTAATAGGTAATACAATACGCGTATAATGTTGAGGAATATTAACCGGCTTGGTAGAGACATACCGCAAACAATGCAACAAACAATCCTTTCATATTGGCGACGATGTTCTAGATATGAGCGATATACAAGTGTGTTAAACATGTGTATTATTATTTGTATTAGTAATGGTGATATCGTAATGTTTTATTTACCGAGTCACGATTAGCAAGTGACACATGCCACATGCCATGTGTGTATGTTTTACGATACAAATAACGGAAACAAATAATGTTAATATATCAAATAATATAAGATGTATATTAATAATTATTTATATATATAATTATCATGATATTAATAAATAATATTATGTATGTATATATATATATATATACAACTCGGATATGGTATGAGATGCTGAAATAAGACTAATAGATACTTGTGTCGATATCCGAGTCTCGGGATTAAAAGTAAAAGTAAGTACTGTACTATTAAAATAGTATTTATGATATATACACGTAGTTTACATATCAAATATATTATAATATAATTATATTTTCCATATGAAGTAAGGGTTCATCAAGGGATTGTTAGTTGGCGGACATACACATATATTCTTTTCAAAAAATATGGATAAGAATTATTAAAACTTGGGATTCGGCATTACAATTACATTTTATTAATTGGTATTAAATTCTTACAATATTTTTGATAACTTATTTAGTTTAATAATTATTATCATGAATGGATTTGAATATAAAAATAATATTAACTTTTATAATCGTACTTGGATTGGTTGATTAATTTGATGTTTAACAATAAAATACATAATTAAACATTGCAAGAATATTCTAAATAGAATACATACGTATATTTGAACTTTATAGCGTTTACAGTATGTTTATAATCATATTAATATAATCACTTTAATATAATCAGGGTATTAATATGAGATTATTACATCTGTGACAATTTTAAATATAAATTTTAATGATACGTTTAAAATAAAGAATTCATAATTCCGAATTTAAATGTTCTTAATGTTATACAAATGTTATTATTAATAATAAGATTGGTACTTTTATAAAATAATATTATCATATTGTGTTTTTATTTAATCATATATGCTATATATAATCCTAATTATAGTATGATATCTATTAAAATAGTTAAGATAATAATATATTATATATATATATATATAATTATATATTTGTATATACTTCTATATTATAATATAATACATTAAATGTATTTAAATGTATTTATACAACTAATTTAATTAGCATCAATGTAATTAGGGGAGGGAAGGGGGTAGTGGCCGAGAACGGAGTAGTGGCCTTTTTAATTAACGCTTAAATGGTGCTTGATAAAAAGTTCTATATACAATATTTAGATAATCAAAATATCTATAATATATAGTAAATTTTTTTTAAATAATTAATTAATTACTCTAATTTATTATATAATCATTTTGTGTCAAATGTTGACAAAAAACACGATTATATATATGTATGCTTATTTATGTGTAAGAGTATGTATATATATATATATATATATATAATTAAATCATTGAATCAAATAAGGTGCGTATGCATCATAAATATAATTATTTAATATTACATAATTAAAAAATATAAATCGAATACATTACGAAACAACTATCGCATTTTCTGGTACTAGCGGCCACTACTACGGCCTTGCCTTATTTGAGTGCTTTTTTTAATGCCTAATTAAACGTTTATATTATTAGGTAAAATACTTTATATATAAAAGTGAAATAACAGTATTCTATAACTATATAATTTCTAGTTAATTCAAAAAAATAATAGCCTAAAATTCAGTATTTATCGATATATTAGAAATCTTCTGAGGCATATTAATTATCGGCCGCTACTCCCTTCCCTCCCCTATATGTATTTGTTATGAATACGTTAACGTAAGTTATAATGGTAGCTACTAGCTAGACAAGTTAAACGTTAATTAAGTTAATTAAACCTTATCAAAGTATATTATTAACATTAATTTAGCCAAGCAAAGCATTAACTTAGCATATATTAACCTATCATAGCTTAGAATATATTAGCTTAGCTTGGTTTAACATAGCTTAGATTAACTTATAATAGTTTAGCATAGTTCTTATCTTAATTAATCAATAAACTCTTATCTGAAAGAAAATATAACTAAATATATACTCGATATATATTAGATTATATTTATAATAATATAATTATTACTATATATATAATATATATATATATATATATATATATATATATATATATATATATAAGTATATTAAGTATACCAACAATTTATATAAGTTTTGAATTTAACTAACTTTCGTATTACGCTTTAATAAGTATAATGAACTTGTAAGTAAATATATTTAGAAGTAGGTGTCCTATTACCAAACTTGACGGAAAGACTAGATAATATGACTATGATTGATGTTATTATGAAACCACACAACTACGTATACATGTTTATTCGCGAACACGTAGATTTACACACATACACACATACACACATACACATACACATACACATACACATACACACATACACAGTGCGCACTACACCCAAGTACACACACCTACGTACACACTTACATACACACACACGTACATACCAGTTTCAATTAAAGATGATTCTAGTAACGTTCGATAGTAGCGTGTCCTATATATGGGTGACGGTCACGCTCCGCTGAACACACGTCCCCGACCACGGATTCCCTTCACGTACGACGTCAACAAGCCTACGCCATTACTATTATCGGCTGTGTCCACGGCGATATCCTTACTAGTGGTGATATGAAATGTATATATCATATTACCTGCATGTAGATACGGGTTTATATGTATTCAATATATATATATATATATATATATATATAATAAACACTTCCGGAAGATTTTCTTACCCAAATATAATCTATTAATACATGTAGACTAAATATTAATACCGATAATATAAAAAATTGTTATTATAATAATAACCGTTATTATCTTAACAATTACTAATGATGGACACAATGTATACTAATACTATAGATTAAATAACGATATTTATTAGTTAATAGTATTTAATTTGTGATTTGATCATAACAGCTGTTATGTTACCTAGGTGTTTAGTTTTAAAAAGTTATTTGTTTAAGAATTTAGCAGCTTGTGTAGTGAAAGTATATTATATGTATATGGTATGACATAGATTTATTAGTAGTGTTATATGATCAATCTAGTAAAGGGATGAATTCATCCTGATGATACCAATGAATTTAACTTTATTTAATAGGATAAGTGGTGAATTGTCAATGTAAAGTATCGGGAAATTAAGTACATGTTATGTATAATGTATATTAGTTCTGTATTGATCGATTTATTAATAAGTTGCTGTGCGACAACCTATTATGTTTTGAATGTAAGCAATATAAGTTCAATAGAATGGGTTATGTTATCATAGAGTTATATATATCATCGGCGAATAGTGTATTATATGTTAGAGAAGGTGAAGATGAAGAATATAAACTTAAACATTACTCGTTTTCTAAATAATATATACCTAACAACTTCTCTAACATATGTTGTGAATATTATCCTCCACCTATTAGCATATTTAGAGAATATACATTGTTAACAATTAGGGTACAGCCAATCAATTGTATAGGGTACAGATCGTTAAAATATCACAATATTTACCATGCACCCTAAATAGGGTACACGACTTTTAAAACACAAACCCAAACCCAAACCCAAACCCAAACCCAAACCCAAAACCCAAACCCAACCCAATATATATATTTATATATATTATTTATATTTATATATATATATATATATATATATATATGTTAAATAATAGGGTACCTGACTGTTAAATGCACTAGGATATACACTCTATATATTTATAGGGTTCAGTTATGTTAAATATTAGGGTACATGATTATTATATTTACATAGTATGTAATTCAATTAAGGTACATATCATACAATTGCATTAAGGTACACGGTATCATATAATTAGGGTACAATCAGCTAACATTCTTTATGGTACAGTTTGATCATTTTTAGGGTACTGATCGTATTTTTTCAAATTGTACCCTACTTAGGTACGGCTATGGGGACACTACTTACACCCTACAAAATCACTCGATGTACCCTCATTTTTAACAGTGTATATTATAATATCATCATACATAGAAATAAATCCATTGGTTTTTCTGAATATAATCATGGCTATTTAATTTACTATCACTTTCACGTTTACCTAAAAAGCGGCATAAATAAGTCACTTATTTTACACCCAAAGAAATTACGCTTTGAGTTATAAAATGAATCATTCTATGTCTTCTTCTGTCGAATATATACATCATGCACTTCCTTAATCGATATCAATATCGATATATACAAATATTCTGTAGACTTAGAACTATACTTCGAACTGAATAATGATATCATACTGATCATAATGCACTGCTCTGCGGAAATATATACTTTGATAACATAAAATTACCTCACTCAAAATGGTTCAAAAATTCCTAAGACTATAAAAAATAATAAAAAATATTACAATAACAAATAATATTGTACTATAATTTGCATTAAAATCAAAAATCATGGTAACATAATTAGGTAACAATAATACCTAACTCAACATTTATATTTAACATTCATAGCAAATGCCACTTCAAGCTATCGACCTAACTTCTAAGTTATACGTATCATCACATCTGTATCAACTTCTCTATAGCTATATTGCAAACAGAAACATCACTCATACTAAAAAACAATAATAATCGTATCTTTTAACTTCTATATATATATATATTTATATATATATATATATATATATATATTTATATATATATATATATATATATATATATATATATATATATATATATGAATGAATGAATGAATGAATTTAGTTTATAGACAATGTCTAATGATAATATCTCCTAACAGTAGTGTAATCTCATATTTGATCATCTTCATTCGGATAAAATACAATAAAATTACATAAAAATAGATATTAAAATAAACAATAAACACAAATATAAAAGAAAGAATAACACAAAACTAAAACAAATATTTGATTCCCATGATAGCATCCAAAACAAAGTATAAAATATAATTAATAAATTGTTAATAATTATAATATTATATTTAGGAATCTGCCTATAAAGAATCTAAATATTTGTATTACATAGTTTATGTCAATTTTAATAAAATTGATATATATATATATATTTGTAGGTTACTATAGGTTATTAATACTGTTTTTAATTTTTTTAATTCTAATACTGTTTTTTATTATTTTAATACTTTTAATTTTTAATACTGTTTTTAATACCAACAATTTGTAAAATAAATATAATATATAGTTTTGATAAAATAGTAATTTTTTTAATTTTTAAACATTTAATACTGTTTTTTAATACTTTTAATTTTTAATACTGTTTTTAATACCAACAATTTGTAAAATAAATATAATATATAGTTTTGATAAAATAGTAATTTTTTTAATTTTTAAACATTTAATACTGTTTTTTTTTTTAATATTTATAATACTTCCAATTTTTAATACTGTTTTTTTTTTAATAGTTATATAATGTAAAATATATAAAAATATAAATAGGTATATGTATAAATGTAAAATTTAATAAAGTGTTATAATATAAAATATTTGTTTAATTTACAATATAATATTAGAGAAAATAATATATTTTTAATATTATAATACTTTATATCTTTAAAGAATATTATATTTTGGTATTTTGTAGTTTTCATTAATGGTAAAATGAATCTATCATTACGTTAATTTAATGCGATATCGCACAACGCCATTAAAATCGTGCCATTCAATGTATAGATATAGTAAATACATTATTCCGTATAAAGTTCCGCACACAGATATCTATTTAATGAATTTTATTGATTTTTGTTGTGATATATAGAGGAAATACAAAGCTACAACAATATGTTGGCTTATTTTTACATTTCAATAAAATTCATACATAAAAGAATACATTATTTAAAAAAAATAATATTTCACAGAAAATAGCCATTATAAAGTATTTTATAATACATTATTAAAATTATGGCAAAATATTATTTTGTGCATAAATGTTATATATAGAATTTTTTTTTAGTAAGATTGCTAAATTAGTTTTATCTGTGCGGTTAATTGTATATATGAAATACGCGTAAATAATTATTCTGTGTATATCGCATTTGAAATTTCACTAATTAAAAATCAATATGAAAAGTACAATTTATATAGGTTTATCTACACGTTTATCTAATATATTATATAATTGCATGGAGTAATAATTAGTTCTTATCTAGACAATATTTAGAGATGTTTATATATATGATGATGATAATAAGGTTTATTAGCACTTGTCATAGGTGTTGGCAACACCGTGTTGCCACCCCTCGTAGGTGCATATAACAATATAGAACGAAAACAATAAATAGATAAATAAATTAGATAAATAAATAAACAAAACGATAAAATATAGAAGGATCTGTCATTTCCGATAATACAATATATATGTATATATATATATATATATATATGCATCCCTAACTTCTATCACTTCTAAGCTATCTTCTTAAAAACTCTGTAATACGTATCTATGTATACGTATCATACGTAGCTTAATATATGAAAGATATGCACACATATATGTGTGTATATACATGTATATATACATTGATATATACATGTAATCAAAATTTATATACATCGAAATTTATATATATATATATATATATATATATATTAACTTAGTTAAACTAAACACCATATTTCTGTTAAGTTTTACCGCTGATCAACTAAAGATATTATCTATTTATGCGCTAACATCTGGAATGAATATATAATTAACAAAATATATTATTTGGTATATGAAGTATTTTTAAAGTATATCAATATTTTTTAAAGGCGTTCAAATTTAAATAAATTGAAAATGTCTTATCAGAGTAATCATATTAATAATAATAATAATATTACTAATATCAGATTCAGTTGATGACCGAGATCAAAAACCCAGTTATGGTATAAAAGTTCTATTGAACTTATCGATATATTACATTATTACTAATAATATCAATAATATAATATTACCTAACATTATAACTTATTAATACATAGTAACATGTCAAATGGTATTAAATAGTATTACAATTGTACATACATAATTATATAGTGTACTATTACACCTATGAATGTAAATACTTTAATATAGTGATACATTACTAATCTACTTATATTAATCATTATGTACATATATATATATATATATATATATATATATATATATATATATATATTAATATATCATGTATATATATATACACCCACACAAATATATTGACGGATATCATATATCATATACAACTAATCTCTATCATATACATATATGACATATATTATATGCATATATATAGGCATATAATATAATAGGAATATATTTTTACATGAACACGTTATATGAATTCATAAAAATATGTATTAATACACACACAAATATTTGTTTGTGTATTGTATATAGTATATATATATATATATATATATATATATATATATAAATGGGATACAATATTGGAATAGACTTACAAATGAGATAAACAATATAACATATTTAAAAAAAAAAAATATGTTATAAAAATATTAATTTTATAATATTATATATAATAAAAAAACAATGAATTAATAACTTAATTTAATCATATGGAAATCGATATATTTATATCATGTGACCATAATGAATTGAATCCATTAGAAGTTGTATCGAGAAACTTGCTGGTAGCAGATTGATGACGAACACAATAAGAACAAAATAAAAAAATAAAAAGTACTTCATTCAATAAAAGATTATACTATTCTAGTATACAATATAAATTAAATATATTACTAAAAATAATGCTATAAAATATTAAAAGAAATATTGTTCTAACAATAAAAGATATATAACTAATACTGAATCAACTAAATCTTATATTATTATTATTACTGTAAACTTATACCTACTGTAAACAAAAAATTAATAAACAATAATTATAATATTAATAAAATAAATCTATAATTTTATATAACTTATAACTAGTAATACAGATGAACAAAATTAAAATTATCAATATATTATATATAGTTAATATTAAAATAAATAAATGTTTAGAATCGGAAATAGGAGGAAATAAACCTATATAGAAGCTCAAAAAGTAATATAATTAAAAGTGATTCTATAGATTCAATCCTATAGGCAATCAACTTCAAATAAATAATATTTTGTTTTTGAAATTTTGTGTTGTTATTGTAAGTATTTAGCGTTGGAATAAAAGCCAAGATGAATGAAAAAGCGAAAGCTTAAGCAGACAATTTTCTGATCATTAAACTATTATTAATCTAAACTATTATACTATTATATATAAAAAAATATATAAAAATATATATCAACAAAAAATCATTCTATAATACTACTAAATTAAATATAAATGAAATAAACATAAACATTTTATAAATATACACAAATTATAAAAAATTATAAAAAATACTAGATAATAGGCTGCTATTAAGTAAAACAGAGGATTCTACCATTGCCACCCAGTATACCCAGAATTCGTAGAACATCAAATGTCAGGTAATGTTGCTCCAAATCCTATATCATTTGGGATTACACCATTGCCAGAGGTGTAAAAGCTGATATCCTTATTCCCCGATGCATACTATACCTCCCTATCATACCCAATGACTCAAGCATATCCAATCATGTACCCAAACACACGCGTATATACTAATTATGAATATGATGAAACAAACAAAATGAAAATATACATTATAATTTTAAATATAAAAATAATATAAATTAAACTAGAAATTAAAAAAAAAGAAAAATAATTAATAATACACTACAATAGTTTTAAAATAATATTACAATAATATTTCTCGTAATCTCTCTCATCATGTATACAAAAATAAGGATAAATTGTAAAATACCAGAATAACTTATAATAACTAGTGTTCGAAATGAACTTAACTACTGGTGCTTCGAAACTTCACTGAAAAAAAATGTATAGTTCAAAGTTCATTTGTAAAATATTACAATAATTCGAACCTGCTTCATAAATAAGAGGAAAAGTTCGAACTTGCTTCAAAACTCTAAAAAGATGAGTGAAGCTTTTCGAAAAATTTTCGAAAAACATTTTCAAATTATTTTCAAATATTGAAAATTATTTGAAAATTATTTTCAATTTTGGTTAACTGGGTAAGTTTAATTATTAAATTCTTATTAATATATTACTTATCATCATTATTATTCCAATATATATAATACATATATAATGGTTAAAGACGGTTTAAAGGAATTAAGGGATAAAGTCGTAAACAAATAGGTATTACAAAGCATGTATTTTAAAATTAATTACTACTTAATAGTTTTAATAGTTATTATTTTTTTTAATATTTAATAGTTATTATTTAAATTAAGCCGCACGTGCGCTGCATGTTGATACATGAGCATGACATATTTTATATTTGTGTTATGATAATATTGGTATCACTGGTAAGCTTATTAAATTATATAATACAAGTCATATTATGGTTTTTTTACTTTGTATTTAAAAAAAGATATGATCAGAAATGTGCAAACAAATTAATCCATTTTAATAATCAATATATACTTTATAATAATGTATACCAGTGGCATATGCGAGAATGGTAATCCATACGAGAATGGTCACTCATGTGATTACTTCAAAGAAATTGATAGAATATAATGTATATAATGTTTATAAAATTATAGAATAAATCATAAAATACTTTAAGTTTGGGTAAAGTTAGGTTAATCTTAGAGTAACGTAAGGTTAATGTTAGGGTAAAGTTAGGGTAAATTTAGGGTAACGTTAGGGTAAAATTAGTTTAATGTTATGGTAAAATTAAGTTAATGTTAGAGTAACGTTAGGTTAATTTTAGGGTAATGTTAGGGTAACGTTATGTTAATGTTAGGATAAAATTATAGTAATGTTAGGGTAAAGTTATGCTAAAGTTAGGTTAATGATAGGGTAATGTTAGGTTGAAGTTAGGGTAAGTTAGGTTAAACTTATATTAATGTTAGGGTAAAGTTATGGTTAAGTTAGGTTAATGATAGGGTAACGTTAGGGAATAATTAGGCTAAAGTCAGGTTAAATTTATGTTAATGTTAGGTTAAAGTTAGGGTAATGTTAGGTTAAAGTTAGGTTAATGTTAGGTTAATGTTAGGTTAATGTTAGGGTATAATTAGGCTAAAGTCAGGGTAATGTTAGGGTAAATTTAGGTTATTGTTAGGGTAAAGTTATGGTAAAGTTAGGTTAATGATAGCGTAGCGTTAGGGTTAAATTAGGTTAATGATAGCGTAAAGTTAGGGTAAGTTAGGTTAAACTTATATTAATGTTACGGTAAAGTTAGGATAACGTTAGGTTAATATTAGGGTAAAGTTAGGGTAACGTTAGGTTAAAGTTAGGGTAAAGTTATGGTTAAGATAGGTTAATGATAGGGTAACGTTAGGGTAAAGTTAGGTTAAACTTATGTTAATATTAGGGTAAAGTTAAGATAACGTTAGGTTAATTTTAGGGTAATGTTAGGGTAATGTTATGTTAATGTTAGGATGAACTTAGGGTATATAGTAATGTTAGGTTAAAGTTATGGTAAAATTAGGTTAATAATAATGTAACGTTAGATTAATGTTAGGGTAAAGTTAGGTTAATGTTAGGGTAAATTAGGGTAAAGTTAGGGCAAAGTTAGGGTAAAGTTAAGTTAATGTTATGGTAAAGTTAGGTTAATGTTAGGGTAAAATTAGGGTAACGTTAGGTTAATGTTAGAGTAACGTTATGTTAATTTTAGGGTAATGTTAGGGTAATGTTATGTTAATGTTAGGATGAACTTATAGTAATGTTAGGTGAAAGTTATGGTAAAGTTAGGTTAATAATAATGTAACGTTAGATTAATGTTAGGGTAAAGTTAGGTTAATGTTAGGGTAAAAGTAGGGTAAAATCAGGGTAATGTTAGGGTCAATTTAGGTTAATGATAGGGTAACGATAGGTTAGTATTAGGGTAAAGTTAGAGCAAAGTTATGTTAATGTTAGGATAAACTTATAGTAATGGTAGGGTAAAGTTATGGTAAAGTTAGGTTAATGATAGCGTGACGTTAGGTTAATGTTAGGGTAAAGTTAGGGTAACGTTGGGTTAATGTTAGGATAAAATTAGGATAAAATTAGTTTAATATTAGGGTAAAGTTAGTGTAAAATTAGGTTAATAATAATGTAATGTTAGGTTAATGTTATGGTAAAGTTAGGTTAATGTTAGGGTAAAGTTAGGGTTAAATTAGGTTAATGATAGTGTAAAGTTAGGGTAAGTTAGGTTAAACTTATATTAATGTTACGTAGAGTTAGGATAACGTTAGGTTAATATTAGGGTAAAGTTAGAGTAACGTTAGGTTAAAGTTAGGGTAACGTTGGATTAATGTTAGGATAAAATTAGGGTAAAATTATTTTAATTTTAGGGTAATGTTAGGGTAACGTTATGTTAATGTTAGGATAAACTTATACTAATGTTAGGGTAATGTTAGGGTAAATTTAGGTTATTGATAGGTTATATTTAGTGTAAAGTTAGGTTAATGTTAGGGTAAAGTTAGGGTAAAGTTAGGTTCAACTTATGTTAATGTTATAGTAAAGTTAGGTTAATGTTAGGGTAAAGTTAGGTTAATAATAATGTAACGTTAGGTTAATATTAGGGTAAAGTTGGGTTAATGTTAGGGTAGAATTAGGGTAAAGTTATGGTAAAGTTAGGGTAAAGTTAGGTTAATGTTATGGTGAAGTTAGGGTAAAGTTAGGTTAAATTTATGTTAATGTTAGGTTAAATTAGGGTAACGTTAGGTTAATGTAAGGTTAATATTAGGGTATAATTAGGCTAAAGTCAGGGTAATGTTAGGGTAAATTTAGGTTAATGTTAGAGTAACGTTATGTTAATTTTAGGGTAAAGTTAGGATAAACTTATAGTAATGTTAGGGTAAAGCTAGGGTAACGTTAGGTTAAACTTATATTAATGTTAGGGTAAAGTTATGGTAAAGTTAGGTTAATGATAGGGTAACGTTAGGTTAATTATAGGTTAAATTTAGGGTAAAGTTAGGTTAATGTTAAGGTAAAGTCATGGTAAAGTTAAGTTAAACTTATGTTAATGTTAGGGTAAATTTAGGATAACGTTAGGTTAATGTTTGGGTAAAGTTAGGGTAAAGTTAGGTTAAATTTATGTTAATGTTAGGTTAAAGTTAGGGTAATGTTATGTTAATGTTAGGGTAAAGTTATGGTAAAGTTAGGTTAAATTTATGTTAATGTTAGGGTAAAGTTAGGGTAACGTTGGGTTAATGTTAGGATAAAATTAGGATAAAATTAGTTTAATATTAGGGTAAAGTTAGTGTAGAATTAGGTTAATGTTAGAGTGAAGTTATGGTAAATTTAGATTAATAATAATGTAACGTTAGGTTAATGTTTGGGTAAAGTTATGTTAATGTTTGGGTAAAATTAGGGTAAAGTTAGGGTAAAGTTAGGGTAAAGTTAAGTTAATGTTATGGTAAAGTTAGGTTAATGTTAGGCTAAAGTTAGTTTAATTATATGGTAACGTTAGGTTAATATTAGTTTAAAGTTTAAAGTTAGGTTTTAGTTTAGTTTAAAGTTTAAAGTTAGGTTAATGTTAGGGTAAAATTAGGGTAAATTTAGGGTAAAGTTAGGTTAATGTTATGGTAAAGTTAGGTTAATGTTAGGGTAAAGTTAGGGTTAAATTAGGTTAATGATAGCGTAAAGTTAGGGTAAGTTAGGTTAAACTTATATTAATGTTACGGTAAAGTTAGGATAACTATAATATATATATACATAATATATATATAATATATATAATATATATATATATATATACGATAATAAATATCGTACCTTTGCTGTGAAGACCGGCTCTTCCATCTCTATAACTAAACTTATATCTACGGGTGTTCCCCAAGGCTCAGTTCTAGGCCCACTTCTATTCTTAATTTATATTGCGCCTCTCACTAATATAATAAAATCCTACCCATCAATTCATTATCATCTTTACGCCGATGATATACTTTTATACACATCTCTGTCTCGTCATTCTACTTCCAACAGAAACGATCTCTCACTATGCGCTACCGAAATACCTGCATGGCTATTGAATAATATGCTGCTGCTTAAGGCTTTAACGCCTCTAAATCTGATCTAATCAACATTCCGGAAACATACTACGATTTCCCGGTGATATCTGTGAATGGTATTATAGTATAACCAAGTAGTTTTATACGATATCTTGGTTTTACAATAGATGATGACTTAACCTTTAAGAAGCAAATCAACAACATATGTCAACGTTCGAATTACCAGCTACATATGATACGTAATATTCGTAAATATATCAACAATAACCTCTGCCGAATACTTGTTAATTCATTAGCAATGTCACCCATTGACTACTGCTGCTCTATCTTTCAAGGTTTACCCGAGTGCCGAATTCGTCCTCTCACACAAATCATTCGAGCATCTGTACGTATGATTTTTAAACAACCACGTACCGATCACTCTAGTATAACGTTGAAGATGAAGTCTATCAAAATGCTATCTATGAAACAAAGAACATTATACCGACTACTTTGTATAGTACATAAGTCGTTACTAACCGCTAAACCACTATACATCAATGAGATGTTAAAACCTAAAATATCGACTCGAACCTTCCGTTCTACCGATGATAGATATTTGCTATCCTCTGACCGATGTCGACTATCGCGTACTCTAAATGGAGCTTTTGTATATTCTGCTCCGTTAAACTGGAATCAACTTCCTCTAAGTATCCGTATGATTTCTAATAATGATGCTTTTAAACGTAATGTTAAAAAATATATTCTAGCCATGCGCTGATTAATTTAAATTGTTTTTGTAGTAGTAGTAGCAGCAGCAGCAGTAGCAGCAGTAGTAGTAGTAGTAGTAGTAGTAGTAGTAGTAGTAGTAGTAGTAGTAGTAGTAGTAGTAGTAGTAGTAGTAGTAGTAGTAGTAGTAGTAGTAGTAGTAGTAGTAGTAGTAGTAGTAGTAGTAGTAAATGTAAATAAATGTAAATAGTTTATTATACACTGCATTAATGTTTTATAAACATTCTTAGAGTGTTAACGAATAAATTAAACAGAACAAATATTACTAATTGTTTTTAGCATTTAAAAACATAACATGATAAATATATACATACATATATGTGTATATAAATATATAAACGTATATAAATAAATATACACAAATATACGGATACATACAATACTTTCGTATATGTTATAAACTTTAGAATATTATTATACAATTATTACAATCAATAGTTATTTAATATATAACGATGTAAATGTTTCTTGAACGTGTAATGGTTAATAATATTCTTAATGTTGGATGGAAGTTTGTTCCAAAGGTAAGGGGCATACCACCGATAAGATAGCTCGCCATATATTGAAGAATTAATTTTAGGTAGTTCAAGGTTAATTGTAGAATTAGATCGCAATTGCGAGTTATTAATAGATAACTGTAGCATATTATATATATACATAGGTTTCTTAAATACTATAGCTTTATGCGTTATAGTGAGTATTTTATATATAATAGATTGCTTAGTATCATGCCAATTGATTTTAGAACGAAGTTCAGAAATACTTGTAGAATAATCAGTATAAGGAATTTTAAATATAATTCGAATGCACCTATTTATAATGGAATCACATTTTTTTAGTAATGTAGTATTAATTTTATGAAGAAAAGAGTTGCAGTAATTTAGTTTAGATATAATTAGTGAATTAGATAATATTTTAGCTGTATTTAGTGAAATGAAAGGGCGAATTTTTTTTAAATTGTAAACATTATATGATGCAGACTTAAGTATATCTTTTACATGTATTTCAGTCGATAGATCTTGTGAAATAGTTATTCCAAGATACTTTGTACTAGTAATAGGAGTAATATTATCTGTACCGATATAGATATTTGGAAATGCAGTGCGAGTTCTAGAAATATTAATTAGTTTAGTTTTATTTGAATTTATTAGTAAGTTATTATTAGTAAGCCAGTTAGTAGTAGAATTAATACAGTCTTGAAAATAATTATTTTGTGTAGAGTTAGTTGCAAATGTGTGTAATACAATATCATCTGCATATATATTATATTTTAGTAAAGTATATGATTGGAGTAATTTTGATAAAGGTCGTAGATATATAGAAAATAGAATTGGAGAAAGAACAGAACCTTGTGGGACACCGAAATTTAGTGGATAGGGTTGAGAAAATGAAGAATTAATTTTAACAGAGTATGTTCTAGTAGTAATGAAAGATTTAAACCAATTGAAAGCAGTTCCAGTAATACCAATATTGGAAAGTCTAGATAGTAATATAGTAAAGTCAATGGTATCAAATGCAGCAGTCATATCAATAAATAATAATTGCAAAGATTTGTGGTTGTCAAGTGAATGGTGAAGGCTATCAGTAAGTGCAATAATGGAAGTTTCAGTACTATGATGTTTACGGTATGCACTCTGGTACTTATCAAATAAATCATTATAGTCAAGATAAGATATGAGCTGTTTATAGATAACTTTTTCTAGAATCTTTGAGAGTAATGGTAATTGAGATAGAGGTCGATAATTAGATAAAATAGAATCATCTAAAGATGCATTTTTTAAAATAGGAGTTATTATAGCATGTGTTAATTCAGGTGGTATAATGTCAGTAGTTAGTGAAATATTAATAATTTTATGATATAGAGGTGTTAAAGTGTTAATAATTTTTTTAGTAATAGAGAGAGGTAATGGATCATTTGGTGAAGTACATTTGGCGGTAATTATCAAATTATATATTTCAGTATGTGTTGGAGTCATGAAATTATTAAAATTATTATTGGGAAATGAACATATATCAAAACAATTTATATTGATAGATTTATTTACAAATTTACTTTTCGAGATATTATCGCATATGTTGGAAATTTTATTATCAAAGAAATTTGAGAATTTATTAAATAGTAGATTATTTTTTTGAGGAGGAAAAGTTTTTCTTTTGTTCCTTCCCATTAATTGATTAGTAAGTTTAAAAAGTTTTTTAGAATCATTTTTATATAAATTAATTTTATTATTATAGTACATTGTTTTTTGAGATTTCATTTGTTTACGGTATTGAGATCTAGCAAATAAGAAATTATCATGATTAATTGTATTTTTATTTTTATTATATATTTTGTTTAATATGTTAGTATTTTTTTTATAAGTATGACATATATGATTAAACCATGGTGTTATAGAGTATATTTTAATTGTTCGGTTATTAAGTGGTGCATATGTGTCTAGAAGATTAGAAAGTGTATTATTAAGTGCAGTTATAGTAAAATTATTTATGTCAAGATTAGATAGAATATCAAGTGAAAATTTAGTTAAGTCTATATTACGTAAATGTCGATAGGATAATAATTTAGAACTTATATATTTTTTTATATTTAATGTACATTTAATAGCATAATGATCAGCTAATAGTGTAGAATTAGTTGGTTGGTTAGCTAATGGAATTGAATTATTATGAGTAAAAATAAGATCGAGTACATTTCCAGAAATATGTGTAGTTTCAGTAACATGTTGAGATAAACATAATTCATTACAGATATCTTTGAATTTATTATGGGGATATGATGTAGAATTAAAATGAAAATTAAAGTCACCAAGAATTATAAGGAAAGGGCTAATGTGTTGATGTATTAGATCCGAAAATTCTTTAAAAAATACTATATGGTTATTATTTGGAGGTCTATATATAGTGAGAACAGTTATTATTTGAGATTGGGATGTTTTAAATTTTACAAGAAGTACATCACATAGAGTCATATTAATTCGAATTTGAGAAAGTATAGTATAGTTATTATTTAAAAGTAAAGCAACACCACCACCATTTCTACCATCACATCTAGGACTATGTATAAAATTAAAATGTAATGGTTCAAAATAAGAAGGAGTAACATCATCTAATATATGGAGCCAAGTTTCTGTGAGTGCGATTATTGATGATTTAGATTCTATTATATATTGTGTGATGATATCAATATTAGCAACTAGTGAACGACAATTAATGAGGGAAGTAATGTTTTCATTGCTACATACCGATAGTCAATTAGATTTATTATTTGGTTTATTTTTGATTGATGTGATATATGTATCGTATGATTTACTCCATGTGTTCAATTCATTTATGGACGGTAAATATGGAGAACAGTTCCAATCAAGTTTATTTGTATCATTATATGGTCTTAGTTCATAAGTATTAGTTTTTAAATTTAATATACA
Source organism: Osedax fenrisi (assembly GCA_964019155.1). NCBI lineage: Eukaryota > Metazoa > Annelida > Polychaeta > Sabellida > Siboglinidae > Osedax > Osedax fenrisi. The sequence goes on from OZ025242.1 coordinate 6,363,618, forward strand.
TTTATAGTTTAAAATTAGCTTAGATTTAATAGCATGATAAAATATATTACCATTTCTTCTAACATCAGCGGATAAATTGTCATGAATAAATAATTTATTAAATTTATTATCTAAAGTTTTAATAGTCGAGTTAAGATTTAAAAATTCTGATTTTGCAAACACAGTAGTGAAATTAATTATACATACTTTATTATTAAAGTGTACTTTAGAAATGGTATTTAAATCAATGTTTAATATTTTTAATAAATCCTTAATGTAGTTAGTATTTAGATTACTACTGTCAATTTGTTTAATAATGGCCGAAAATAAAGGAATATTTAATGCATCCCTATTATAAACAACAGCATTCGAACTACTTATATTTCTACTTGTCACATTAGCATAGGTTATGGTGTTATCGTTTTCTAAGCAGGTTTTGGCATTATCATTATTTACAGTGTTGTTAGATAATGAAGAGCTTATGCTACTTTTTAATTCATTAATTATATTAGTATGGCTGGATAGTAAAATAGCAATATTATTAATTTTATCTTCAATAGATGGCGAGGCACTTACCGGTGATGGTTCACTATTACGGCATTGTAGGTAGTAGTAGTAGTAGTAGCAGTAGCAGTAGTAGTAGTAGTAGTAGTAGTAGTAGTAGTAGTAGTAGTAGTAGTAGTAGTAGTAACCTGTAACCTGTAACCTGTAACCTAATGTTTTAGGCACTGCCATCAACTTCATCAGAAATTTTCGGCAGTAGTAGTAGTAGTAGTAGTAGTAGTAGGAGTAGTAGTAGTAGTAGTAGTAGTAGTAGTAGTAGTAGTAGTAGTAGTAGTAGTAGTAGTAGTAGTAGTAGTAGTAGTAGTAGTAGTAGTAGTAGTAGTAGTAGTAGTAGTAGTAGTAGTAGTAGTAGTAGTAGTAGTAGTAGTAGTAGTAGTAGTAGTAGTAGTAGTAGTAGTAGTAGTAGTAGTAGTAGTAGTAGTAGTAGTAGTAGTAGTAGTAGTAGTAGTAGTAGTAGTAGTAGTAGTAGTAGTAGTAGTAGTAGTAGTAGTAGTAGTAGTAGTAGTTAGTAAATGTTTATTCAATAAATATAAAATTGATTAAATATAATCTTTCTAGATTTAATTAGGCATATCTAAATTCAAATAATTATAATATCGATCAAAAGGTAGAATATTTTAATAATATTCTAAATATATTATATATATCACATGTTCCTAATATAAATAATACAATAAAACAGGTAGGTTTTCCGAAGCATATAGTGAAATTGAAGAATCAAGTAAAAATGTATTTCGAAAATCTAAAACTAATTTGCAATATAAATATAATTGGAAAGATGCAAAAAAAGTGTATCCAAAGAATTATAATCTTTAAATATTAAGAGAGAGAGAGAGATATTAATTAAATTAATTCAAAAATAAAATAAAGTGTTATAAATTTATGAAAAATACATTAAATTAATATTTTAGTTCAATTCAACAAAATGATAATGGAAATTTACCCGAATTTTATAATTTAACTGAGCTTAAATTTGATAATATTGATTTAAATCCTAAAATAATTAAAATATTTTTAAATAGACTAAAAATAATCATACTTTGAGAACTGATGGGATACCATCTTCTATGTTACAATTATTATCTAATGAATTATGTAGGCCTTTATATATTATTTTTAATTAATATTTATTATCGGGTAATATACCGACAATTTGGAAAAAATCTGTAATCACACCAATTTTTAAAAAGGGGGAACCATCACATTCAAATAACTATAGGCCTATTTCAATAACATGTGTAATGTGTAGAGTATTTATATATTTTTTTAAATATCTTATAATTCTTATTTTTTAACACATTTTTAAATACTTTAAAGTATACATACATTTATTTATATATTCTCATAATAATACTTTATAATATATATTTTACATAATTTGTTTTAATTTATTAATTTAAGAGAAATAAATTTTTGAAAAACAAAATCCCAATATTATTTTAATTGTTTTCTATTACCCGTGTTATAGAAAAACACGAGCTAAATAGATGACACCTGTCGGTAAATAATCCAATTATAAACTAAGTCTATTCAATTATGATTATAGAACTATGAAATTAACAGATATACTGAAGCAATGTATAATTAATACATATATATATTATTATATATAGGTGTTCACCTACAGTGTTCACAATCAAAATAAATCTTTATAATCTATAAAAACATAAAGTTAATTAATATTCTAAAATAGCATTCATACTTATTAAATAACATCTACTTTCTTCTTAAAGGGTATCCCACTAAATGAATTTCCGGCAACCTGCCAGAAATATTGTAAATTTAAAACGATTTTTAATCAAGTTAACTACAATTGAGGTGGGATACCCCTTACTTTCCGGAAACTTGACTGAAATATAGTAACTTTATAGGGGTATCTCATTACAACTTGATAGAAAATGGTTTAAAGTTACAATATTAGCGGCAAGTGGCCGGAAGTACTTGTAGTGGGATACCCCCTTTACTTATATAACATGCTAATATTTTATAATATATACTATAAATTTGTATACTATACAAATGTGTATTACTATATATTAATATATAGTGAACAAACATATCACTTAATTGAAAATAATTATTGATGCTATTGTGATCACACAAATATATATATATATAATAATATTTATTTATTGAATCACACATATAATAATAGCGGATACAAATGGACCCCACAAGAAGTCATAGAATTATACATGTTATAAATAACTGTGAGGGGCCCCGGACAATACAAAACAAATAGTAACATTTTGTTTCTTGTGTTTTGATTTATCGTTTATTTAATTCTTGTTAAACACAAAAGAAAAACAAGAACTGCCTGGAGTCGATCCCGGGACCTCTGGCTTACTAGCTTTTGGTTGTCCCACTGAGCCATCGACCTCAGACGTATATATATATATATATATATATATATTTATATTATTCATAGTTATAAAATAAGCTAATACATACAAAATTCATATACGAAATTTATTTACAAGTAAACACTTCATAGTAGGTTCCTGGATGGGATGAAAGAACTCCGACGAAATAAACAATAACAATAAAAATATTATAGTTATTATAGTTATTATAATAACAATATAGTTATCTAATCATTGACTATAATATAACGATACTATATTATTGTTTTTATACTATAAATAGTATGATGTAATAATCACGTAATACTGTAGGCTAAGTATACGTATATCATGTGTAGTATACGCTATAACGATTGCCTATCGTTATATAAAAACCATGATACGCCTAGTAACAGGCGATAGTATAAAACAGGTACATCGATGTACATTGTTTATACTATCGTCTGTTTTTATCCTAAAGTTACTAGGTGTATCGTCTTTGTATTTATGTTTACGATCAGTGCGATACACCGATACACATACACGATACACCCACACCATTTAAGGATAACAATAGCTACTCATAAAGTACGCTACGATCAATAACACTAAAGTACTTCGCGACGACGACGACGACGACGACGCTATCGTCGTCGATAACGATGTCGTTACGTGACGATCGATCGGCGCGGGAAATCGTAATACGGATAGGTATATCTCGACCCCGTTTATCGCCCACCGGTCGGCTCGACTACGTGGCGTAATGAATATCGTTCATCTCGGTGCGTGTGTGCGTGTGCAGCCGACCTATGCGGTACCCGAGTCAGCCTCCGAAGTGGTAAGCCGCGATGACGGATGAGAGGAGACATCTATACATTGTCCGTGTATACCCTATACCCTAGGGTTATGGATCGGTCACGTAATACGACTATTATCGTACAAACTGTAACCGCGTTTAGTAAACATATTAAGCTGAATTATGCGATTAACTAATTATGGAGAGAGGGGGTGTAATTGTTTAATGTTGTATATACTTATATGAAAAAGATGCCTATCAAATTGAAAAATTACTATAACAGTTTTTAAAAAATTTACTTAATTTTAATTACAGTTATTTTAAATAGAATAATCCATGATGTACGTAGTACGTTGATAGTATTATAATTTGAAATTGGTTTAAAATAAAATAAAAATTTATTTATAAAAATGTTATGAATATAGACTAATATAATTGAATTACAATTGAAGAATAGAAAAAGTTACTTATTTTTTTAGATTCGTGTTAAAAAGTGGATATTAATATATTTTATTAATTTAAAAATGGTTCTATATGAAACAGTCTAATATATATTTATATATATATATATATATATATATATATATATAAAGTTACCCAGGTTATCCGCCTATATATATATATATATATTGATCCATGATGTATACTATTGCACATTGTGTAATGCAAAAAAGAATAGTGGAGTGTAATTGCCTACAAAATACCTCTTAAAAAAGAACTACCATCCAGTACAGTATATATATATATGGTAATCGGCAACAAAATAACAGGAAAAAGATAACGGAAAAAATAGCGGATTTTTTTTCTTCCTAGATTCATATATATATATATATATATATATATATATTTCCTAAATCTGATAATATTAACATATAATAATACTATATATATATATATATATATATTAAATTATGCAATATACATTTAGAAATAATTTTATTATTCTAATAATTAAAAATATTTATTTATCTTTAAAATAAAATAATCAATAAAATAAAATGTTGTCAACATTTAATTTAAATTATATATTACTCTCTCAAACCTCCCTAATCTCTAACCTATCTAACCTCTAACCTCTATAACCTCACTACGTTAAACATAATACGCGTGTTCAGTGGATGCCTAATTATTTAATATATATAGAGGAAGTCTCCAATTACCCACCCCTAAATGACTATTGATAAATTATTAAATATATTATTAAATATATTTATTTGAAATTTTAAGGATAACATTATTGTAATAAATAATGTATCTATTTTTAATTTTTTATATTTTTGATATACTTTTACTTTTACTTTTTTTTTTGGTTTTAGGACTACGCTGTGCGTAAGCAATCGGCCGTCCGTGAGAGAGATTATTTGGTTGGGAGGAAGCATGGGAGAAATAGTATGTATTTAGATGAAGTTTGAAGGAGGAGGTTGATGTAATTGTTTGAAGGTGGTAGGGTAGGGAGTTCCAATGATAAAGGGCAGATATATCTATACCCTATAGGGTAAAGGAGCGTGTATGGAAGGAGTGGGGATTGTGTATGTGGAGTGTTGTAAGGAGAAATGTGTCGGAGGATCGTATGTGGATTGGGGTAGTGGATGTATGTAGATGTAGAAGGGAGGCAAGGTAGTCAGGATAGTTGTGATATATGGCTTTGGGGATTGTCATGGAAAGTTTGTATTTAATACGGTAGGAGACTGGGAGCCTGTGTAGTTGTTTGAGGAGAGGTGTAATGGAATCAGAAGAACGACGGAGAAGTAGATGGACATAACGTATTACAGCATTTTGAAGACGTTGCAGTTTAATCAGTTTGTAGGCGGTGAGATTGAATAGTAGGTTGTTGCAATAATCGAATAGGTGGAGATTATAGGAGGAGGCGGTGGTAATAGCAATGGGGAAGGGAATGGAGCGTCGAATTAGGCGGAAGCAGTGTAGATGGTAGAGGATGGATTTGTTCATGTGGGCAATGTGAGTATCAAGGGAAAGAGTGAAGTCGATGTTTAGGCCAAGGTTACGGACATGTTTAGAATAAGGGTGTGTAGTCATGTTTAGTAAGATGGGGGTGGTTCAGGGAAGGTGGAGAAAAATAGCTTCGATTTTGGTGGGATTAAGTTTAAGGGAGTTGGAAGTAAGCCATTGGTGTATGGAGTTGATGCAGGAGAATAGTCGGTTGGGGCATGAGTGTGGGAGTCGGTGTAGTTTAGGTAGAGTTGAAGGTCATCGGCGTAGGTATGAAAAGAAATTTCTGGGTATTAGGTAAAGATTTGAAAATGGGGAGGAGATCAATATTAAAAAGAAGAGGACCAAGAACAGAACCCTGGGGAACACCATAAGTGATAGAGCGGGGGGTGAGTTGATCTTAACAGTGTAAGAAGGATTAGAAATGTAAGAGGTGAACCAATTGAGGGCGATTCTAGTAATGCCAATGGTTGAAATTCGGTGGAATTAGGACGTTGTGGTCAAGGGTGTCAAAGGCGGAAGACATGTCAAGGGGGATAAGTATGGAGCCACGGTTATTATCTAGACAGGAAAGTAAATCAAGGTAATGAGTATTAGCGCGGATTCGGTAGAATTGTGTGTAAGGTAGGCACTCTGAAAGTTATTGGGGATTTTATTGGTTGTAAGGTATGTGATAAGTTGGGAGGAGATTACGCTTTCAAGGATCTTAGAGTTGATTGAGAGGTTAGAGATGGGTCGGTAGTTGGAGGAAGACAGAGAATCTAAGATGGGGCTTTTTAAGAATAGGGATGATGACTGCTTTTTTGAAATCATGAGGGACGGAGCCGGATGAAAGTGAACCGCAAATGATTTGATAAAGGGGGGTTGCAATAGTGTTAATTATCTGTTTTAGTATTGGGAGGGGTAGAGGGTCAATGGATGATGTTGATGAGGTAGATTTGAGAAGGGGGATGATTTGATAAAGTGGGGGGATGCACATTTTTCAAGTGAGAAAGGAAAGGTAATGTGAGTGGTGGGAATTACAGGGGTGGAAAGGGTGGAATGGGTTGTGGAAAGTTTGTCATTGAATGATATGTAGAAGAGAGTGGTAGTTCTTTAAGGTGGTAGTGGGGAGAGGGGATTTAATTGAACGACCAAACCGTTGGGTAGAAAGTATTTGTATGGAATTACTGTCATTAGCGAGTTTATCAAATTTGTGGGTGATGTGATAAGCTTTGGCGGTAGAAATATCTTTTCGGTGGAGATTTTTTAAGTTATTGTAGTAGGCAAGTGAAGTAGGGGAGGGATGTTTGAGATAGGATTTGTCGACTTTGCGAAGGATTCACTTTTGTTTCAGTAGGGAAATAGTATACCAGGAAGAGTCAGGGCGTGTGATGGAGGATTTAGTGAATACGGGGGCGTACTTATCGATAGTGGAGGATAGAGATGTATGGGGTAAAAGCAGGAATGGGGAGGCTGTGGAGTTTGCATGAGATTCTGGTAGTTAGGGGTCTGATGTGTTTGGGGTGACTAAGGGTAAGGAATATGAGGAAATGATCGGAGAAGAGTGGTCCGATGGAATGGTCAGTGACAATTTTATTAGATTTATGAGAAATTATTAGGTATAATGTGTATTAATTATTAGGTACACTTTATGTGTTACCATGGACATGGGTGAGGGAGATGACGTGTTGTACAAGGTTGAATTAGGTGAGCACTTTGTTTAAGGACTGGATCATAGGTGGGTTGGGAATGTTGAAGTCACATAGTATGATTGTGTTAGAGGTGATATTGGGTAGAAATAGGCTAAATTCATCAAGGAATGTATTGATATTAGGAGAGGTATGACGGTATAAAAGGGAAATATTGAAGGTACGAGAGAATGGTGAGCTTGATGCGCAGCTGAGATCTTCAGAGTGGGAGAACGAGTGATAGGAAATATTGGAGATAATTAGATAATATAGTAAAATAGTCCGGTGCCGCCACCGGGATGGGGAGAGTCGCGAGGGTTATAAATGAAACATTAAGGGGGGTGTTAAGAGCAGCAATGTGAGGAGAATCAAAATGAGATAGCCAGGTTTCGGTGATGAAGAGGATATCGAGGTCATGATCAGTCATGAGGGAAATTACAGAAGGGATTTTATTGCGAAGAGAGCGTGTGTTGATAAGAGCAGCGTTGAAGGAAGTAAGGCGGAGTGGGGGTGGTTAATTGTAGGGAGATGAGTGTGAGTGATGGGAAGTGAGTCAAAGGGGGGGGATGTTGGGTGAGGGGAATTATGGGAATCAAGGGAATTAAGGGAAGAGGTATTAGTAGGGGGTTTAAGGTATTACATTATCTGGTGGGATACATGAAATTAAGGCGATGTAAAAATTGTTGGTGCCGCGGAACTGAAGTTGGTGATGGGGTGTGAGGAGTTTAGGTGATTGATGGTGGATATGCAGCTTTACGAGCTAGAAGTTGGGATTTTTTAAGGAATTCGCAGAACCTGACTTGAAAGGGTGAATTTTTGGAATAATGATCAAGATAGGTGATGGATAGGGGTTTGGGTAGGTTGGAGTAGGATGATTTGGGTGAGTGTAGGATGCGGTGAGGGTGTATCTTTTGCTGGGAGTAGATATTAATGGAGGCAAAAAGCTTTTTCAGGTAGGCTATATCATTGTCTGTTCCATTGGCTCCAATGGTTGTGTGGGAGATATTTGGAAATTTACCGACAAGAAAGTTAATAAGTGGAGTGTTTGGTTATTAATTATTTTCCATGCAATTTTATCAGATTTGGGGGGAGTAGGGGAGGTATGAATGAGCGGTGAGGGTTATTAAAGAGGGGGGGTTTAGCTATGGAAGTGATGGATTGTGATCGTTTAACAGGGGATAGGCGAGTGGGAATATTAGGGATGGTAGGAACAGTGGGTGAGTTGGGGGGGTGACTGGGGTACGGTTTGGGATGATGGGTTGGGTGGTGGGGTGTGCGGTGAAGGTGTAGAATAAGTGGGTTGTGGAGATAGGTTGGGTGCAGGTTCAGGGGAATGATTATTATATATGGGAGGGGAGCTAGTGGGAGAGGTTTGGGAAGAGCAATTGGAGAGTATCTTACGTTGGGACGGTCTAGGGTCATACCTACAGTTGGTGCAAAACTAGTAGAAACCAGATTTTTGGAGGGAAATATTTTTATTAAGGTTAGGTTTGGGGATTTTTGAACATGATTGGCAAATCTACTTACGGCAATGGTCGCAATCCGTGAGTGACGTAGCGATAGTATTACATGAGAAGCATGTGAAGTCAGTGTGGGTGGAGTCATTCATAATTGGGGGTAGAAGTAGTGTGTGGTAGTAAGTGAAAGTAATTAGTAATTTTATAATAAAATTATAAAAATTAAGATGAAAAACTAAGATGGCGTTGGGAAGCGTAAGAAATTATAAATTGTTATTGTAAATAACGGGAAATGAGGATGATGTGGAGAGGTGGTGAGATGTGGATCTATAACTGACGATGTTTATGAAAGGTATTGTGGGTAATGAATGTTGAACTTAACTTGATTATAGGATATAAAGTTAAAATTAAATAAGGAATTTTTAAAAATTAAATGGTATAAATATAATAGTTATATAAAGTATTGCAAATAATAAACAGGGAAGTTCATAATTGGATATATGTACGCAATATGACCCCCTAAAACACGAGTGGTAGAAATAATTATCCTATTATAATTGTAATCAATATAGTAAATATAAATAATGAATTAAAAAACACACGCAATTTATTTATTATTGAATTTATGTTTTAATATTAATATTACATTTATATTTATTCTATTAAAATATTGTACATTATAATTTAATATTTATTTATTAATAAATATGTATATATATAAACGATTGGAATCATGAATCCCTATTCTATATCAATGATACACACAAAATGTATTTCACATTTTAAAGTAAAACACATATATATTTTAATTGTATATTATAAATCACATGGGGTCGGTATTAGGGTAATTTAAGTTGTCGATAAGAGGAATAATTCAAAAATAATTTATTTTATTTTTAAAAGATGAAACACAAACTGAATTATTATTTAATTACTTAAATAATTCCATATATTAAATTATCTATTATTGATTATATTTTTAATTGTAATATCATGATCCTATATTTAAATATTAAATTATATATTATTTACCAGAAAAATAACATTTAACAAGTAAAATAAAATTACATAGGGAGTCGGAGTAATTTTTAATAAAATAGCAATAATGTAGTAGTAATAAATTTAATATGTAATTATTTATTTGAATTTTGTGAAAAAACATACAATTCTCGACTACACAGATATAATTATATGTATTATAAAGTAATGTTATATAACTATACGTATCATACCATACACTATATCATAACATAATCATACTAGCATTGAGATTGATACCGGTAATGTGATACGCTATTTTAAATTACAATTACTTTACATACAAAAAATATATTACGAAATACGAGACACGTGATTGGGTTATTCAAGTACACTATAAAAGGTACAACTTCAGAGATGGTGGTCATATCATCAGTTATCTCGTAGCCAGTTAGTTGTTCATTATTACATCATAGTTTACATACTAGGTAGTAGTTTACCGATATATGCAGATAATTCATTCATTCAGTATATATCTAATATAATTCTCTAACAGGAAATATGCAGATTTTCATCGCCTTAGCGGTTCTCATTTCGACAGCCAATGGTAATATATTTAATATTGTATATAACCCTATTTCTGATTAATATTTCTTATATATATTATATATTTATAATTAATATAATACATAACGAATATGTACATTTACTATGATATACATGTATATGCATATACAAATTATATAGTTAATTAATTATAACTATATACTTAAATAATATGATGTATAACATATGTTTTTGTATATTTTAATATTTGCATAAATACATTTATTAGATTAAAAATAGTGTATAATATTCTTACAATAAATCGATAATTCTAAAATTAACAATATTTATTATTTTTAATTTATTAATAATTATATTTAATTTTAAGTAACGTACTGATATTATTTCGTATGTATTATGATCATGCTAGTATAATAAACATAAATTCAGATATGATTTTTTTAATCGTATTTTAAATGCATTTCATGAAAATGTTTATTAAATAATTAAAACGAATGCAAAAAAGAAATATGCAATAGTATTATAATAATAATATTAATACTATATATTAGTTATTATTATAAATTAATTATTATTTATTAATATATTTATATATATATATATATATATATATTATTAATTTACGTTACTTTTTATAATCGATTGACATATTTTTGAATATATAATAATATATTATTTTTATTATTATTATTATTATTATTATAAATTTTCATATATAATAATACTTATATATATACATATATATATATATAGAAAGTTTTATTTTCGTAACTAAAAAAAAGTGTTATATCGCTATATAAATAATACTTGATTGTATAATCTATAGGTGTATATACATACATCCAATGCATTGATATGAGTAAGTTATCGTTAAACATTCGAGAAACTTCAGAGACATACTACTAAGATAGATCATTTCTAGATAGGTAGGGGAAAGTAACCTAATACGGACACTTTAACAATAAATGATCTTAACATTTTATGACTCAATATTTTTAATCTGAAAATTACAGTATATTAATATTTGATGATTATAGATATTATTGTGATTTTACAATTTTATTTAATCTTTTAATTCCATAGATAAAGGGGTTGTCGGGTACCCATGTCCGAATACGGACACCCTGTGTTATAATACGGACACCTACTAGATACATTATATATTGAACTAATCAGATAAACTACATTACATTAGAATTAATTTTATAAATAATTTAATCTAATTTAATTAGTTAATAATTTATTTATTTTGATTCTTTTTTTTAATTAATAATAAAATTTAAGTATCTAAATAATACAAATTGTAGATTTAACTTTATTGATGGTATAAATATTATAACGCACGCGATTTTTTGAAAATAATAATAGTACGCTAATCATACGCTGCGCGCTGATTGGTTATAGGGTACCCGTATTGATACATCTAGAGTGTCCCCAGCAAACAGTAATATACGCATAATAGCATGCTATTATGCGTATATTACTGTAATGCAGCATAACAGCATATGTAATAGCCTCAAATGTTTACATTGTTCTATTATGTAGCTATTTAAAGTATATTATGCTAGTATTATGCTGCTATTAATTATTCTGCTAATAATCGAAAATCAGAATAGTTCATACGCTGCGCTTTGGTTGGTTATAGAGTGTCCGTATTAATACATATAGAGTGTAAATATTAGGGACTTATATAACCTCTAGATATATATTCTTATAACTTAATGGATATTTGATAATAAATATAGAAATTATATATATAATTTTAAAATGCTTTATTTTTTAATAATATAGTGTTATATTTTATATCGATATATTTGTATATTCTTGAGAAGGTTTTTAGTTGACATTTTTTTTCATAAATTTAATAACGTAATAAAAAAATCAGTTTATTGGATATATCAGCAATATTTTGAATAATAAAAAAATAAAAATTACTTTTTTGAACTATGAATATTTTATTCATTAAAATTTTTTGTGTAGGGTGTATGGTTTCTGAGACACCGAGAGTGTCCGTATTCGTGTACTGTCCGTATTCGGTTACTTTCCCTTACATTTATATATACGGATTGACATCACTATTCATCTTTTGTTAAATCTATATTACACATATTATTCTATATATAACATTTATATGTATCAATAATTTAGTATATTGTGAGTATATATAAATTATATAATATAATGAATCTATATTTGTAAATATTTAAAAAATTCGAATCGATAAATAAATTTGATAATCGATATCGATTGATTTAGCCCTGAGCTGTGGCCCGTCCTCTCGTTTCGATTGGATCGACTCCACGATAATGATTGGCTCCCCCTGGACAAACTACACCTCTACCAACGACAAGTGCTGCGATGCAGTCGACCCCCAAACTCCTATTGACTTCGATGGTATGCAACAGTAACAACTTCATTTGTATATATTTTAATTAAATAACGATTAGTTTAATTAATAACATGTTATCTAAAGTTACTCCTCTACTGAATACGTATCAACCAACAATTTATATTTCATAATTATTAAAATTACTTTAAAATGAAGGTTTAAATCTCGAAAAGCTACCAAACTTCTATATCAACCTCGAGTGACTAATTTACTAATAACTGATTTTAATCTTATTCTTATGATTTATGTAATATATATATGTATAATACATTCTAATTAATAAATACAACGTGATAAAGTTGAATGCAGCCTATGCTACGGACGTACCCATTCCACCCCCGGATTCATGCTGGACCCGAACAACTGTCAGAAGTTCTTCATGTGCGTACCCACCGTTCAAGGTGGTTTTATCGCCCATCAAATGACCTGCCCCGACTGCATGTTCTGGGATGACGACAAGCTGTCATGCGTAGAAGTATCCACCGCCTGCCGCGTATCCGTTTCCGTTCCTACCGGAACCCCTAACCCCGAATGTTAGCACCCATACCCTCTTTTTACTATATTACTATATTACTATACTTAGATATTATGTGTATATATAATAAGCACTTTATAAAGAACGCGATATTGAATTATAATTAATTGTATCTAAATTTATTATATTGATACATAAATTGATAATAAACAGACAAATTATTATATTATAATGTATGCGCATACCTAAATAAATCGTGTTTCAGTCACTCACGAACCACTGGTGAGCTGTATCGATTTCGAGAACGCCGCGGACCTGTCTACTAAAGGAATGTACGTGATGAACAACGGAGTGACTGTGGTCACTAACGGACAAGAAGTCGCTGCCGGATTCTGTCCCCAGGGTAACTCTTGCGGTCAGTTCAACACCAGTCAACTCCATGTCCCGTTCTTCGCTAATAACTACAACAGTCTACCCAACCTTAAGATCACATTCGACGTTTACGCCACACCCACCTACAATGAGACTTTCTACCAGGTTCGTTTTATCGGGATTACGATATATCGATATGTTGCTATACAGATATTTCACTATTTCGCGGTTTCTTTATGTATAAATGTCTTTATATCATTATGTAATTCTCTCGAGATTTCTCTATATCGATGTATCGGTATAACACGATGTCGCCATAACGCGATTTCGTTATATCTCGTCCTCCGTACATCGTAATAATATATCGGCGTAACTCGACAGACTATCATCAGTAACGACTGCGTAGACGATCAACCAGGTAAAGAATACAACACCTTGTTCGTCGCTTACGACAAAGACTTGATCGGTTTCAGAGTCACTGACTCCGACAATACAACCGTTTTCATCGTCGATCCAGTTAGTAAAACCCCGCACCCCGCACCCCGCACCCCGTCCTCTTGATCATATAGGGTGTAGGGATATGCATTGTAGGCCCTTTACTTTAATTTATATATGTATACACACAAATATATATATATATATATATATTAATTACTTTAAACTTTACTTTCGTTACTCTGACAACCTTCTCCATTGATTAGGTACAAACCTACGAATGGCAATCTGTAACCTGTACCTTCTCTAACACTGAAATGTCACTGATCATCGAAGGTGTCAATGATACTATATCATTCAGTGGTTTATTTACATATATATATATATATATATATATATATATATATATATATAAATTATATATAATCGGTATTTGAAAATAACAATTTAAATTTAAATTTATATATTTAAAAATAGTCATACATAAATCATACAGTGAAACCTCTAAATAAGAAACGGGTTTTTTTCATATAGAGATGTTTTCTTATAAAGAGGTTTTAACTTTTCCAATTATTTTAATAAATAATGTATAATTGAAAACGCATTGTATAACCTATAGGTTACAAATATAGTAAATTTATTTATTTAAAAATAGTAATTAAAAGAATAGTTTAGAAATATGATTTATTTAAAATATTGTATCTGTACAATGTTTAGATATCATAAATAATATAATAAAGTGTATAATCAATAACTTTAAGAATAAAATAACATTTATTAATTAATTTTAATAAATTTAAGGATATACAATAATATTTATTAATTCATTTTAATTCAATTTGAGCTATTTATGTAATATACAAATTTTAAAAAACAAAAATATCTTTTATTATAAAAATATATTATAGAAAATTATTAATTAATTTCTATGATTTTTATCAATATACAATCTTCTATTTATTTTTATATATAATTATTTTTTATATTTTGTATACAATTGTGTATACAAGTAACAACTTATACAAAGGTTTTTATTATATAAGATTTTCTTATAAAGAGTTTTTTTAATGAAGAAAAGGTTGAATTCCAAATGTGTTAATAATTTTCTTATAAAGAGATTTCTTATAGTGAGATTTCACTGTATATATATATATATATATATATATATTAATTATTTTGAATTATATTAGTATTATTTCAAATGAAAATATTTTATTTTTAATAATTATACATAAATATAATGTATTTTATGTAAATAAAATTAAATATTAACTATATGACAATGGATCTATGACATAATTTGTTAAACCTCTTACTTTTAAATCTGGTAGTATAATTGTAATCAACCAATATGTATTATTTGTATGCGAAATAATTATTTGGATTAAAACAATTATGAATATATTATATGTGAATTTATAAAAGCATTTATAAATGCACGTATAATATATTAATAATATTTGATACATGTATACATATGTTATACATGTATTTGATATCGTGTATGCGATATATCACCCTTATTAAAATGCATCGTAATACAAATACTTTAGTACACTTATGATTCAGACTATGCATAGCGATCGTATACTAATGTGGTCATCACTGCCTACAGTACCACTGAATGGTATCGGTGAAAGCCACTGTCCGCTAGTTATCGGATCGCTTATCAACGACGCGCTTGTCTCATACTTCAAAGGCTTCATTGACAACGTTAGATCTCATCTCACGTATATGTATATATATATATATATATATATTTGTAAAGTAAAGTACTATGAATAACTATGTATATATAATTAAATCATATTTACCTAATATTCAATAATAATGTTAATTAATTACGATAAAACAGGTAATTTACTTCAATTGTTAAATGTTTACAAATAAGATATTGACATAGTTATTATATATTTTTAATTGTATTATTTATTAAATTCGTGATATATTTTATTCGTCTATAGACATATATGATTTGTAAGCATATAATTTATATTCTGATTTCTAATATAATTCTATATTTTACAGATCTGTTTCTCGATCGATTACGAACAATAGATGTACCACGTGTCTATTATTATGCATCCTATCTAATTAGCTATCTATTTAATCGATATCGTGTTAATATTGTATCCGGTATTTAATTCTAACATCGTATATTGTGATGGTTTCATTGATTGTTAACTTTGTAATGCATAATACATATAATTATTAAAATTAAATACATATTTTCATTTAGTAATATAGTAATAAATAGTTGATTATAATTTATAATTTATTTATAATTCATAGATAATATATCTTGTATACTATATATAGTATATAATAGATAATATTATATATAATAGAACAATATATATATATTATAAACACTTATTGTTATTATCAGTTATAATAATAATTTAATATATTACATAACATCAATAAACTTGATAACACGTAACATATGCATCGATATAAAGAAAGTGGATAAGTAATGTTTGAAATACGATGGAGTATGTTTAATATGATGGAGTGAATTAACTCATCAACTTGTTGAAAGCATATTAAAATCCTGGAATGCATTAATATTTACCGAATACTACTTCTCTCGATATAAAAAATGATGCAATCTGATTCGACTACGATATGTGATATTCATCAACAACATAATAATATTGAAGTTTATCATATTTATATATTTAATATTGCCGAATAGAATGCCTATAGCCCCTGCTATTCTGAGTAAAATAAATAATATTTCATAATATTTTGTAACTTTAATATATTATGCTGAATAAATTGTATCAACCTATTTAATTGGCGGATGGGTAACTAAGTTAATCGAAACAATTGAAAAACCCAATTCTACTCATTACTTGAAAGGTAATGAGTGGAAGATAAGAAATAAGCGTGAAGTAAGACATAATTTATAGTATATGAAATGAGAGATATATCTGCAATAAAAATAGAATTTATAAAAACTTTAGTAAATAATCTTAATTTTAATAGCGAATTTCAGGAGCGATTTACAACAGATGAAAATATATTTTCAAAACTTGAACATTTTATTAAATTAAAAGAAGAAGTAAACATAAATCAAATACATACTTCGATAAGTGCTGAGTTGAACTTAAGATATTTATCCTTACAATATAACGATGTATTATTGTATTCAGAAATTAATATATATACCTATTCAGAAAATACAATACGTAATATAGCTATCAAGGTATGTATGAAATATATTTCATATGTCTATAGACATAAAATATACCTAATATAAATTTATTATTTTCTAGCATGAAAGAAATTTCCAGATTGTGTTGTACATATAGTATAATTATTTGAGATAAACCACTCAGTGCCGATGTGGAAATAATTATATCTGCAAATAATTTGCTTAAGTCTTTCTTCTAAGTACATAAAAATAGAATGAAAATAGAAGCTGAAAATAATCAATTATTTATTCATTAAAAATGCCGGATCTTGACAATTGGAATCCAAAGCATGCGGTATTAGCTTAGTTAGTTATTTAATTAAAAAGTCATTAATAATATTGTAGCCATAATTTAATGAAATTTCAGATTAACCTCAAATGTGTAGGATAAATAAATGAAATCATAGTCAAAACGATAGAAGCATGGTAAAACACAAGAGTATTTAGATAGATAGATGGATAGATAAATAGTTTATTGTTTAGCAACACGAATACAATTATAATAATAGTAATGAATTTAAAATAAAGCGAAACAAACCTACTAGAAACAAGAAATAAAAATAAATATATTATAAAATTGGTAAAAAAAAATGATTTAAACGGGCCGTGAATATAGTGAAAGCGTTAAATACAACAAACTGAATGCGTGAAACAAAAACTAGAGCGGAAGTCTCGGGGTGCCCATATGAGATGCCCATATGAGATGGATACAATCCCTAGGGATGGAGATAGTCCCTGATAAAGAGTGCATGAAATATCCTGTCCTCTAGAATTAGGCTGCACACAATCCAGATGTGTAAAAAACTCTAGCAAAACATCATAATCAAATGAAATATATGTAGTGTTACAACAAATAAATGAATAAAAGTAAGCACATATATATATATATATATATATATATATATAAAAAGATAAATAAAACATCATAAGTGTGAAAATATATAAGAATTGTGCCAATACGGATGTTTTAACATAACACGAAAGCAATTGACTGATTTGCATGATGAAATACTATTGGAAGCGAATTCCATAATGAAGGAACTCTTTTTCCAAAATAGTTTAAGTAATATTTAGATTTACATTTTCTGGATCGTAGTTTGATTAGAGGGCCTTTTATTGGCTGCTATACGTATAAAATATAGATGTTGCCTCGACATCCACAAGTCCATTCAGAATCGTGTATTTTAGTACCATGTCGCTAATTAATCTGCGGTGATATAGAGATTTGATATTAAAATAAATTAAACGATTAGAATAAGGAGCCATGCTAATATTACATATATAGTATCATATTTTATTAAATAGTCTTGGAATTTTTCTAGAGCTTTAGCATTACCTATATAATTTGTATGAGGATTCCAAATTGATGAATATTTCATGGGTATTTTTTCAGGTACAGGAAAATTTAAAGGAGAAGAAGAAAATGAAATTCCTTTTAGAACAATTAAATTATAAATATAGCACAATAAATAATAAACATAATCGCTTCATCTTTAAAATATATTTTGTTGTCATACGTTTTTGCTGCAATTATCAGTATTTCAGCTTACATGCATATATATATATATATATATATATATTACCTACCTATGCATTTATAATAATTATACATAACTATTAAAACTATGCAATATTAATTGATAATTAATTATTAATAATTATATATTTATGTGCAATCAATATTATTCCTTAATGAGACCCCTAGGCTCCTCAAAATGTTGGGCCCCGGGTAATTGCCTGATTCCCCCCCCCCCCACCATTAAGCCGGCCCTGCTCCTAGTGAAACATATATGTTTACCCATAAATATACACCTAGTACAAAATGAATTATATATATATATATGTATGAAATAAATTTGAATATTTGTTAAAAAAAACATGTAAATAATTAATTCATTTATTACAGAAACAACAACAAACGGATATGGTATAACACTAGAATATATTTAATAATTAACTGGGAAAACAAACGTATATGTATATTATTATCATATAATAATAATATAAGCATATATAGTTCTACTTTAGATATATAAATGAGTATATATAATAGGTTTCCAACTACTGGAGTTATACAATTATACAAACTCCATGGAGTTATACAATCGTGGGCCCTTAGTAGTGGAGGTATACTTACTGAGATTATATATATATATATATATATATATATATATATATATATATATATCTCTATATATATATATATGTATATACAAATATAAACATGTATATATTGGTGTTTTCCCTACAGAGGTTATCATTTATTTGGGTACACATATAGGGGTTAGCCATACTGGGTCGTGAGTCTGAGATTATAGTTAAGTTTAAATTCAAAATATTAATCCACCAATCACATCACTTTTTCGTATGTTTCAAAACAATCAATCACATCAATGAAAGTATATTTCAATATTTCAATAAATATATTTAATTTATTAAATAATATTATATCGATTATTTCACGAATTTTAATTAAAATCACTAAACCTTAAACATATAATTTTTTAATTATAATTTAATACAAAATGGATTACGTAGATGACCCATTATTATTAAGTATAAGTCACTATACAAACGTATTACTCATAGATATGTTTCTTATAATCAATAATATCTCGTAACTTTACATTTATTATTATGTTATTTAATTATTTCATAATTGATTATTATTCACTATATATAGTTATATTATAATATATAGGAATATATCCTACGTATAATATATTCATATACATATAAAGGGTTTTATTTGAATGGTTGTTTTGAAAAATACTTTACTGTGATGTGATTGGTGGATTAATATTTTAAATACGAACTTAACTTTAATCTCAGACTCACTAACCGGTAGGGCTAACCCCAGTAGGTGTAACCCAATAAGTGATAACCACTGTAGGGAAAACATCAATAAGTTAGAGAGATATAATATCACTAGTTATATCCCAAGTTTGTATAACTCCCGTAGGTATAAACTATTCTATATATAAATGACTTACTTGACTTAGTTGCGTATACGATCTATAGTACTTGGCATCCAATACATATTTGTGTAGGCTTTTGCTGCCCTTCTTTCCAAGGTCAGAAGTGGAACGCCACAATCTCTCTGATGCCATCCGACCATCTATTTAATGGACGTCCTCTTAGTCTTGTGAAGTTCAACTTATAGCCGGCATTAATCATATATCGGCTTCTTGCTCCATGACCGAATCAAATAAGTTGTCTTTTCACAATTACATCTTTAATAGTTTCAAATATTTTCAGTGATTTTTGAATCGCTATATTACTTAGTCTATCACTCCTTGTAACTCGCAGTATAGCTCTTCAAAATCCAGCAATGAATTTATCTCTCATTGTCCATGTATCTGACCCGTATATAGCTATTGGGAGAATGAGGGTTTTATATAGTCTAATCTTGGGTTTTTTAGATAAGTCTCTTGAAGTCCATATTAGTCTGTAGAAAGCCTGGGACGCCATCGATATTCTATGAAGAACATCATCTGTTCAACATTAAGTTTACCATGTTCGCAGATGATACTACTTTATATTTTGAAAATACATCAGCAGAAATATTTAATTATATTTGTCAAACTGAATTAAAAAATATTAATAAATGTTAATCTATAATAATAGGTTATCATTAAATTTAAATAAAACTTGCTTTATGTCTATTAATTCAAGAACTATTATAAATATAAATTTAAATAACAGAAATATTGAAAGAGTTACATTTTATAAATTTTTAGGCGTAATTATAGACGATATATTGAACTGGAAACAACATATCTTGTTTTTAAAATCAAAACTAAAAAAAATCATATGGATTACCAACATTATTTCCAAATTTATAAATAAAAAAGCATTACTTCATATATATAATTCCATATTCTTGCCTCATATAAAGTATTGTAACATATTTTGGGGAAATACATATAAATCTAATGTATCATGCATATATATTCTTCAAAAGCGAATGATAAGGATTATATGTAAAAAACATTTTTTACATCATACTAGTGGACTATTTATTGATAATTCTTTATTAAAAATAAATGAAATTACATATATAAGTACATGTGAATTTATGTTTAAAATGTTCAATGATCTTCATCCTGTTATAACAAATGCATTTTTTTCTGTAACTTCATCATCTCACAACACTAGGAGCATACATAATTTCTCAATTATTAATTTCAAAAAAGAACTATGCAGAAGAACATTAATATACATTGGACCAATTACCTGGAATAAGCTTGATAATATTTTAAAAAATATTTCAAATTATAAATTATTCAGGAAACGTATGTATAAAAATTTGTTATCTTCTTAATCAGTATAATCTAAATCTCATTTTTCTAATTTTAAATCTTTTATCATGACTTTTATCTAATATTGTATTATATACTAAGATCCACATTTTATTCTTATTTTAATTTATTGACGTTTATGTAAAAATTAAAATAAAATTAATACTTTTGAGTGTTTTTATTTTTACAATATTTTATTTCCCCGACATTAATAATATTATTTTACTAAATTTTTGCATTT
This sequence comes from Osedax fenrisi, assembly GCA_964019155.1. Taxonomy (NCBI): domain Eukaryota; kingdom Metazoa; phylum Annelida; class Polychaeta; order Sabellida; family Siboglinidae; genus Osedax; species Osedax fenrisi. The sequence goes on from OZ025242.1 coordinate 6,385,333, forward strand.
TTTATTTGAATTTACTTTCATGTTTTCTTTCTTTTCTTTTTAATTGACGTTTATATACAAATTATAAAATTAAAAAAAACTTTTAGTTATTTCTTTTTCTTTAGTATTTTCTTTAGTATTTTTTATTTCCCTCTGACTAATAATATTATTTGACTTTATTTTTAATTACATAAACATTTTGTATTGAATCTTTTTTCTTGTATATTTGATTATAATTTTTTGTTTTATTTCTCTTTATTGACACTTATATAAAAATTAGTAATTAAAACTAACATTTTAGTTTAAAAAATATTTTACATTCTTTACATTATTCTAAAGTATTACTAACATATTTCTAAAACTTATTTACTGAAATAAATTTATGAAAAAAAAAAAAAAAAAAAAAAATGTTACATACAGTTCTTACCATGTTTCTAAATATTCTTTTTGTTATGTTTTATTCAGTTTTATTCAGTTTTACTTCATTTTACTTCATTTTTTTCTTCATTTATACTAATACATCTATATTTTTGTTTAGTGTATTATTTTATAGTACTTATTATTTATGTTAGTTATTTATTTATAAATAATTAAATGATGATTTCATAATTTTATGGCAAGTTCAAACATGTTATATTATTTTTCTATTTTATTCATTGTATTGTATCTATGTAAACAGGAAGTCATCTAATATTTTATAATATTTTATTTATTTAGTTTTTTTGAACTTGCTTTAAAATTAAGGGTAATTGTCTCGATAAGCTTTAGCTTCTACAAAAACCCTGGTGTAAACCTAAATCTGATAATAATAATAAAATCTGATAATCTGGACAGTTAGGGACGATACTGCCCAGAAAATTGAAATGGTTAACTTTGGGACAATATTATTGCCGATTTTTATGTCCTTTTTTCAGTTTTCAGAATTGTACATTTAAGTGGATTTGTCTTTAAGCCCCATTTATTACAAGCGTTTTCTAACTCTGAAGTTGCTATTTGCAATTTTTCAAAAACAGCCGATACTAAAGTTGTGTTATTTGCGTACCTGATATACATTGACATTTTATCATCCATTCGGAGATTTATATCTAAGCATTTTAGGCCCTTCATTACATGTTCTAGTAATATATTGAATAGGCTCGGCGACATTATGCATCCTTATCTCACGCCCATGTTAACATGGAACCAGTATGTTAGTTGCCCACCAGCAATTATTTCACAGTTTGTATCGTTATACAGGTTTTTTATTATCGCAACATATTTCTGAGGGATGCCTAACTGGATCATCATTTTCCAAAGTGCCTCTCTCTAAATTATATTAAATGCGGTCTTAAAGTCAATAAAGTGGATATATAGCGGAACTTGGTGTTCTCTTGCCTTCTCTATTATCTGCCTTACGATGCATATTGCATCTATTGTTCCTATGCCTGGCCTGAAGCCGAATTGCGAATCACTCATTGATTCTTTAATTATATGTGAGTATCTATTAGAGATGTAAATGATGCCGATCCGAGACTATTGGTTTTTGATACCGAGCCGAGACTTTCATTTTCGGAAAAAAAAAAAACTAGCCCATGCCGAGCCGAGACTCTAACCAAACGAGCCCGAGCCGAACTGAGACTTTAGCTAAACGAGCCCAAGCCGAGCCGAGACTTTAGTCAAACGAGCCGAGACTCTAGTCAAACGATCTCGAACCGAGATGAGACTCTTACAAAACATAATCGAGCCGAAATGATGCTTTTTGGAAGTTATATTTTAAACATAATTTGTATATATTTATCCATATTTTTATTAATGTTTCCTATTTCATGTGACATAATATTAATTACATGTATCGATAGGTGGCTATTTTGTTTATATGTTAATATATTTTTAATTTGATGTAGATTATATGTTCTCTGTACTCTCAGACTTGAATATGGCTTTATTAATTTCGCGAGGTATGTTGGTGTCTTGTGATGATATACAAAATGTGTATTTACCAGTAATTTATAAATAATGTGGAAATTAATTGATAGTAGATGTTGTTGTCGCATCTGTTCAGTTATTCTGATCGTATATTGATCTTGGTGTTAATTTATATATTACGCGAATGACGATCGAATTATTTTATTTAATGTCATTAACTGATAAGGAGGTAAATTAATTAAAAGTATGTTACAAATTGTAACTTACAATAGTCCAATAAAGATTTGATTTAGCAATTGACATGTATTACAATTTATATTTGTTCTTATAATTCTAATATTATGCAATTGATAGTTGGCTGATTTGACTTTTTGTGTTTATGAACATATTAAGATTCTTGTCAATTAACACTCCTGGTAGTTATTTATGATACTTATCTGATAGTTTTTATTGTAATGAATTATTTTCGTTTGATATACAAAACAATGATTTTGCAGATGGTAACTGACACTGAAACTATATTGAGCTTGAAAACTGAGACTAACACTTGAATGATGCCTTTAATAAGCATGAGTTAATAGCAATGCATTTTATAGAGACTGGGACTACATCGATACTTTAGGTAACCCATTATGATACTTAAACGATGCTATTGTTATTTACACTGAGACTGAATCGATGCTTTAGGTATTGAGACTGAGACTGCATCGATGCTTTGGGTAACCGAGACTGAGACTGCATCGATGATTTGGGTAACCGAGACTGAGACTGCATCATGCTTTAGATTTGAACATCATTTACATCCCTAGTATCTATACATCAAGATGTTACAGAATACTTTCCTGGTATTTATAATAATGCAATAGCTCTATAGTATTCTGCGTTTAATTTATCGCCTTTCTTATGAATTGGAGTTATCATCATTGTAGACCAGTCTTCTGGTGATTTATCGGTATTTATTATGTTATTGAACAAGCTTGTCAGTATTGTAATAATCATATCACCCCCGGTTTTAATTAATTCGGATGTTATTCCATCAATTCCTGGCGCCTTTCTGTTAGATAACATTTTGATAGAGTTTTCCATATCTTGTTTGGTTATTGGTGAATATATATATATATATATTTCTATTATGGATATCATCAGTAAGTTTAACCTAAAATATAACTAGCTATAAACCCTACATCGAAAACTCCACCTATAGATATGATCGCAGTAGAGATAACCCCAATCGGAATAACTCCAGTAGGGGTAACCCTATCTGATATATTGCTGATACAGATAACCCACATAGGCATACGCCATTACGTGTACTTCCACTAAATAGTCCTATGTATGATAATTATAGTTATTTATGTAATGTTTAAGTATCACATGGTCATATGTCACAATAGTTATATTACGAAGAGGTAGAGTAACATATAAATATGGTTATACAGAAATATATTTCGATTATTAAAAAAACCTATTTATTTTATTTAATAAATAATGAATAACATGTAAATAAATGCACTTTTGTAATGAATATAATGATAATTATTGTATACAAATATATCATGGGTATTGATCATTTATATTAGATAATGATAGAAAATATGTTATACAAAAATCGCCGTCTTATTTAATTAAAATCATATTTTATTTGAATAATAAATTAGATATTGTTCAGATTAATATCTAAGAAAAATATCACCTATTATTATTAGTATTTTTCTCGTAAACATCACATAACATATGTTACGTTTTATCAAGGTCATTGGTATTATATAATACTCTATATTACTATTATTACTGAACATAGCACTAATTATTTATAATTTATATTGTTATATTATATAGGGGAAAGTATCCGATTACCGACCCCCTCCTAATACCGACCCCCTCTCGTATCTCAGTAACTATAAGATATATCAAAAAATGTTATATACATGAACTGTTTGTAATTTAATCATAAATATGAATAAGTATTTTGTTTAAAAAAATATGTAATCCTACAATTGTTATTTGATCAAATGTAATATTTTGTTTTTACTTTTTAAATAATTGAATAATAACTTTTTTTAAATCAGTGTAAATACTTTATTAATTAAAAGAAAACTTAATTGTTATGCATGATATTGTAGATCAATACAATGTTTATAACTATTATAAAAATAATTTAATTTGAATAACTATTAACCAATATATATTAATTATAGCAACCCATATGCTTATCCTATTACCGACCCCCTAAATTACCATAATACCGACCCCATGTGATTTATAATATCCAATCAAAATAGATCCGTATTTCACTTTAAAATATGTCGTAAGTTGTTTATTTATCATTGATATCGATTTAGGATTCATGATTCTAGTTGATTATATACATATTGATTAATAAATAAATATTAAATCATAATATACACTAATTTAATATAATTACTATACAGTTTAAATTTAAATTTAATATTTCTATTAAAACATAAATTCAATACAAAATAAATTACGTCATATTATAATTAATTATATTTAAGTATATCTACTATTTTTATTGGATATTATAATACTACAATTATTTATACCACGATTATTTTAGGGGGTCGGTAATAGGGGAAGGGGGTCGGTATTAGGCACATGTATCCGATTACCGACCCCCCTGTTTATTCTTGTAAATATAATTATATCAAAAATTTAAAATAGCCACATTATTCATTGCCATGATATTATTCTAATTACAAAATTTCAAATAAATATATTTAATATTGAATAAGTTATTACAAATAATTTTTTAGGGGTCGGTAATCGGAGACTTTCCCCTATAGGGTATATACTATAGTATACAATATATATTATCTATGGCTTATAAATAAATTATAATTAACTATTTATTAATATATTATAAATGAAAATATGTATTTAATTTTAATTATATTTATTATGCATTACAAAGTTAACAATCAATGAAACCATCACAATATACGATGTTAGAATTAAATACCGGATACAATATTAACACGATATCGATTAAATAGATAGCTAATTAGACAGGATGCATAATAATAGACACGTGGTACATCTATTGTTCGTAATCGATCGAGAAGCACATCTGTAAAATATAGAATTATATTAGAAAGCAGAATATAAATTATATGCTTACACATCGTAGACGAATAAAATATCACACGAATTTAATAATTTAAATAATACAATTTAAAATATATAATAACTATGTCAATATCTTATTTCTAACTATTGGACATTTGAAGTTAATTACTAGTTTTATCATAAGTAAATATTATTATAATTATGTATACAGAGTTATGTATATTATTTTACTTGACAAATATATATATATATATATATATATATATATATAAACTGCCTGTGTGTCTCAGTTGGCTAAGGCATCAGACACACAAGCAGTAGGACACGGGTTCGAGCCTCGTCCGGACAATTAAAATCGGTCTTAAAATAATATTTAGAAGTGATATTTTATAATTGTGTATAAATAAATCTTCTGCTCTTGTTAACACCATAGATGCATTGACAAGAGATCGGATTCGAATGTACATTAGAGCCATACATGGTTATAAGTGAAAACTTCATCTAAGTTCTTGGATGGGATGAAAGGACTCCACCAAATAAAATAACAACAATAACAATATATATATATATATATATATATATATATATATATATATATATATATATATATGTATATATACATAGACGTGAGATGAGATCTAACGTTGTCAATGAAGCCTTTGAAGTATGAGACAAGCGCGTCGTTGATAAGCGATCCGATAACTAACGGACAGTGGCTTTCACCGATACCCTTCAGTGGTACTGTAGGCAGTGATGACGACATTAGTATACGATCGCTATGCATAGTCTAAATCATAAGTGTACTAAAGTATTTGTAATACGATGCATTTTAATAAGGGTGACATATCGCATACACGATATCAAATACATGTATTCATATGTATACATGTATAACGTATTATTAATATATTATACGTGCATTTATTAATGCTTTTATAAATTCACATATAATAAATAATTATTTCATACAAATAATACATATGGTTACTTACAATTGTATTACCAGATTTAAAAGTAAGAGGTTTAATAAATTGTGTCATTGTTCCATTGTTATATAGTTAATATTTTATTTTATTTACATACTATATATTATATATATATGTATAATTATTAAAAATAAAATATTTTCATTTGAAATACTACTAATATAATTCAAAATAATTAAACAAATTAATATATATGTATAACAATTTTTAAATATATAAATTTAAATTATTATTTTCAAATACCGATTATATATAATTTATATATATATGTGTAAATAAACCACTGAATGCTCTAGTGTCATTGACACCTTCGATGATCAGTGACATTTCAGTGTTAGAGAAGGTACAGGTTACAGATTGCCATTCGTAGGTTTGTACCTAATCAATGGAGAATGTTGTCAGAGTAACGAAAGTAAAGTTTAAAGTAATTAATATATATATATATATGTGTGTGTATACATATATAAATTAAAATAAAGGACCTACAATGCATATCCCTACACCCTATATGATCAAGAGGACGTGGTGAGGGGTGCGGGGTTTTACTAACTGGTTCGGAGATGAAAACGGTTCTATTTTCGGAGTCTGAGACTTTGTAACCGATCAAGTCTTGGTCGTAAGCGACGAACAAGGTGTTGTGTAGGTGACCTGGTAGATCTCCTACGCAGTCGTTACTGATGATAGCCTGTCGAGTTACACGCGCGTGAGATTACGATGTACGGAGGACGAGATATAACGAAATCGCGTTATAGAGACATCGTGTTATACCGATACCTCGATATAGAGAAATCTCGAGAGAATTACATAATGATATAAATATATTTATACATAAAGAAACCACGAAATAGTCTGTATAGCGACATATCGATATATCGAAATCGCGATAAAACGAACCTGGTAGAAAGTCTCGTTAGTGGAGGGAGTGGCGTACATTTCGAATGTGATCTTAAGGTTGGGTAAACTGTTGTAGTTATTAGCGAAGAACGGGACATGGAGTTGACTGGTGTTGAACTGACCGCAAGAGTTACCCTGGGGACAGAATCCGGCAGCGACTTCTTGTCCGTTAGTGACCACGGTCACTCCGTTGTTCATCACGTACATTCCTTTAGTAGACAGGTCCGCGGCGTTCTCGAAATCGATACAGCTCACCAGTGGTTCGTGAGTGACTGAAACACGATTTATTTAGGTATGCGCATACATTATAATATAATAATTTGTCTGTTTATTATCAATTTATGTATCAATATAATAAATTTAGATACAATTAATTATAATTCAATATCGCGTTCTTTATAAAGTGCTTATTATATATACATATAATATCTAAGTATAGTAATATAGTAATATAGTAAAAAGAGGGTATGGGTTCTAACATTCGGGGTTAGGGGTTCCGGTAGGAACGGAAACGGATACGCGGCAGGCGGTGGATACTTCTACGCATGACAGCTTGTCGTCATCCCAGAACATGCAGTCGGGGCAGGTCATCTGATGGGCGATAAAACCACCGGTCACGGTGGGTACGCACATGAAGAACTTCTGACAGTTGTTCGGGTCCAGCATGAATCCGGGGGTGGAATGGGTACGTCCGTAGCATAGGCTGCATTCAACTTTATCACGTTGTATTTATTAATTAGAATGTATTATACATATATATATTACATAAATCATAAGAATAAGATTAAAATCAGTTATTAGTAAATTAGTCACTCGAGGTTGATATAGAAGTTTGGTAGCTTTTCGAGATTTAAACCTTCATTTTAAAGTAATTTTAATAATTATGAAATATAAATTGTTGATTGATACGTATTCAGTAGAGGAGTAACTTTAGATAACATGTTATTAATTAAACTAATCGTTATTTAATTAAAATATATACAAATGAAGTTGTTACTGTTGCATACCATCGAAGTCAATAGGAGTTTGGGGGTCGACTGTATCGCAGCACTTGTCGTTGGGAGAGGTGTAGTTTGTCCAGGGGGAGCCAATCATGATCGTGGAGTCGATCCAATCGAAACGAGAGGACGGGCCACAGCTCAGGGCTAAATCAATCGATATCGATTATCAAATTTATTTATCGATTCGAATTTTTTAAATATTTACAAATATAGATTCCTTATGATAATGTCCCTTTAATTCCGCTCTGGTGTTAAGGCATCCATGGTTATAATGAGAGCCGGTCATTTATGTATACACAATTATATAGTATCACTTCTAAATAGTATTTTATGAACTATTTTAATGGTCCGGACGAGGCTCGAACTCGGATCCTACTGCTTGTTTGACCGACGCTTTAGTTATTAATTTAAATTATAATCAAAACAGTGAACATCAAAATAATTAAAATACTATATATGTGTTATACATATTTGGGTTAAATACTAAAATAATATATTATAATTAATTTTTTTTTTACAATTTTCAAAATAGGAATAGGCTATATTAAAAATACCTATATTAAATATTCTTATGATTTAATTCATTTATTTCCGTATTTATAAAATTATAGATATATAGGTTATACAAATGTTAGACAAATAGAGTAATCTATAATCTAGATGTAAAAATGTCTATAGTATTATAAATTACCTATCTAGATCGTATTTACCGACCTATCTTAATAGTATTTCTTTGAAGTTTCACAATATGTAAACGATATATTACTCATATAAGATGTATATGTAGATATTTATATAGATATTATAATATATGATAGTTTATAATGAACAAAATTAGCATACATAATTAATATATGTTCAAATATATTTGAAAATATATAAAAGTTATGGAAATAATAAAATAAATAAAATATAGGTATAAATATACCTATGAATATTGATATATCTATATATTTGTTAGTTTAATAATAATTTAGTTATATTAATAACAAATATATAATAGTAGTATTAATACCAATAACACATTTTATTATAATAATATTGAATAATTATTTTGTACATTCGTTTTAATTATAGTATACAATCTTTCGTGTAATTATCTCTACATACGAAATGATATCAATTAATATGTTACTTAAAATTAATTACATCATTAATAGATTAAAAATAATAAATATTACTAATTTTATAATTCTCGATGTATTTTAAGAATATTATATACTTTTATTATTATTTAATAAATTGCGTTATGCAAACTATAACATATTTGATAAAATTGTATTCATCCTATTATTTAATTATATTAATTAATTATAGTTGATTAACTATACATATATATATATATATATATATATATATATATAATATTATATTACCATTGACTGTCGAAATGAGAACCGCTAAGGCGACGAAAATCTTCATATTTCCTGTCAAATAATTATATTAAATATAGATTGTAATGAATATATATATATATATATATATATAATATATGAATAATATATGAATAATAGTATTATTCATAAAAAAATTCAATGGAATAGACTTGATAAGAAACAAATTTTGAAATATAATATTGATACTAAGTTTAACTTAGGAAAATTAATTAATGATATATATTCTTTTGATAGTAATATTAATTATTCGGATTACTTATATAATTCTTTATTGAGTATTCTTGTATATTGTTCTAACGATATATATTCAGTAGCTAATAAATGTAAATATGCACGTATGGAGTGGAATAATAATGTACATGAGAAACATGCTATTGCCAGATCTTACTATTTAACTTGGAAATGTAATAACAAACCCTTGGCTGGAATATGCTATGATAATATGGTCAATTCGAGAAAAAATTTCAAATACGAATTGCGACGTAGTAAATTGATATCTAATCAATCAGAATCTGATAAGATTGCCTTAAAATTAATTAAAAATCGTAATAATTTTTGGAAGGTGATTTCAAACAATCTGAAGAAAAAAAACTCTTCCGCACCAAATAACATTGAAAATAAATATGGTATAGTTAATATTACTAAATTCTGGTATAATTATTTTAATAATTTATTTAACAGTACTACTGATATACCTTATCCTTACAATACTATTAATGTTAATGACATTGAATATACTAACTATGCTGAAATTTCATCTATAATAAAATCAATTAAAGGGGGTAAAGCTATAGGCCCTGATGGAATATCTATTGAACATATTTCTCACGCGAATAGTTTTGTAATTGAATTAATAATGCTACTAATTAATAATATGTTGCGGCATTCGTATTTCCCGAATAAGCTAATGTTATCTTATATTTTACCTATAGTTAAAAATAAAAATAAAAGGTCGAATGATTCCACTAATTATCGGCCTATATGTATATCTAATATTATCTGTAAGATAATTGAAAAGGTCATACATAATAGAATATCTTCATTATTAATTACTATGGATAATCAATTTGGCTTTAACAAAAACCTTGGTACTGAAATGTGTGTGTTTGCCCTTAAGCAATATTTAACAGATTATAATAATAATAACACTAATATGTTCGTAGCATTTTTAGATGCTTCCAAAGCTTTTGATAACATTAATCATAACATTTTATTTCAAAGATTAATAGATAATAATATTCCTTTATACATAATTAATTTTTTAAATTACTGGTATAGAAACCAACGAATATATATTAAATGGTGTAATAATTCGTCGGATAGCTTTCCTGTTACAAGGGGTGTTCGTCAAGGTGGAATTCTCTCACCATTGTTATTTAATTTATATACTAATCCTATGATTAAGAAATTAAATGAAATACATTCAGGTTATTGCTTAAATGGAAATATCATAAATAATCTATGTTATGCAGATGATATAGCATTATTTTCACCATCACTAGGGGGTTTGCAGTTGTTGATAAGTTGTTGTGAAGAGTTTGCTAACCATAACCATATAACGTTTAATATTGATAAATCGGTTATTTTACCAATTTATTTTGATAAATCATATCATAAACCTGTGAAATTATATATAGATAATAAACTTATAAAAGTTGTCAAATCATATAGATATCTTGGACATTGGATTTCAGAGGACTTATCTGATGATATTGATATATATAGTAATATTAAAAAGTTATATAAACAAAGCTATGCAATATCATATAACTTTAATCATTGCTCTAAGGATACAAAAATTATTCTATTTAAAACATTTGTTTCTAATATATACCTTAGTAGCATATGGATACCAAATAGATATTGCATGGCTAAACTTAATATAGCTTATAATAATGCTTATCGTATTGTTATGAACTACAGACGTAGAAATAGTGCCTCTTTAATGTTTTTTAACGATTATGTTAATAATTTAACTGTTAAATTACGCAAGTCATATTATTCGCTATATAAACGAATACAATTATCGTGTAATTCACTAATTGTTCAATTATATGAATATAATATTGTGTTCCCATCGCCACTGTTTACCATGTGGTATAACTCATTGTTTGTATAGTATTTTAAATTTCGTTTCTTAGATTAATTGTTTTTTTTTCTAGTTTATTCTTTTTAATTTTCGTTTATATTCTATGGACCTCTGTAATTCATGTCTGATTTAAATAAATAAATAAATAAGTAAATAAATAAAATAAATATATATATATTGATTATATGAATATATCGGTGAACGTGTACATAATATTGAAAATAAACTGTACTAATGAACAACTAACTGGTGACGAGATAACTTGTGATATGACTCAAACACGAAAACCGTACATTTTTATAGAGATTCAAATTATCACGTGGCTCATTAAAAAAAATACATTTCATAATGTCCGGTATCCTAATTGTAATATAATATAGCGTATTTATTTACCGATAAAAAACACAATACACTGCAGTATGACTATTTTATGATAGAGTGTAGTCTGTTCGTTAATAATATATGTTCATAATACACGTATAAGCAGTAGGACGCGAGTACGAGCATCGTCCGAACCATTAATGGGTATTACAATATTATTTAGAAGTGATCTTATATATGTGTGTATACGTGAATGATAGGCTCTCGTTAAAACCACGGATGCCTTAACATGAGAGCGGCTTCGAAGGGACATTAGAGCCATATATGGTAATAGGTGGACACTTCATCTAATTTCCTGGATGGGATGAAAGGAATCCACAAAATAAAAATAACTATAACAATAATAATAACAATATATTTATATATCTATATTTATTTTACAATATTACATTTTAAAAAAGAGTAATACAAATAAATAATTACGTAATACTTTAATAATTAAATTTATTACTATTACTATTAAATTGTGTAACTTTATTAATATTTCATTAAATATTATTCCGACTTCCTATGTAATTTAACATGTACTTGTTTCTGATCATTTTACTTATTAACACTTACATAATTTAATATGCAAATATAATATATTATCATGATAATACAATTAAAAATATAAATAATAAGAGATAATTTAATATATCGAATTATTTAGTTAATGAAATAATAAATTCAACTTATATTTAATTTTTCAATATTAAATGAAATATATATTTGGAACAAAATCATTTTTTGGACAGAAATCTATAATTTAATATTAATTTATTGTTTATTATATATATTATTATCACACTCTTATTGTTTTGATTAATTATTCATAAGATATATATATATATATATATATATATATATATATATATATTGTATTATACAATCTGTATATTTGGTATATATTTTGCTCCAACTATTTGGTGTTTATTTAAAATTTATCAAATTAAAATAACGTACCTATATATAGGTATACGAAGATTAACATGACAGAGTTTGATTTTTTAAATTGCATTCGCGAGATAGAAAAATAGATAGTAACGAAATTATTTTTTTTAAATCGAAATTTATATATTTATGGATTCTCGATAAATATCACTGTATGTATTCGTAAGATTTTTCTGATCGGTAATGTGTATTTTAATGTTTCAAAGATAATTCGCATTGTAAATCTAGTAGGATAAATATATATAGGATATACCCTATAGTATTTGTTATTTACGAGACAATATTTAAAAATTCGATAACATATTTTAAGATTACGGTTTATAATATTGCAATTATATTATTGTATTGACATATTTACAAATTAATTTTTATGTATTTTAATAAAGTATTTTAATAATTTGTAAATTATTAATTAATAATGAATGTTACCAAATTTAATTATCTAGTAAAAAAAAGTATTAGAACAATGAAGTTATTTTTAATTTTATATTTATACAATTACATAATAGGGGAAAGTAACCGAATACGGACAGTGCCCGAATACGGATACTCTATGTATCTCACAAACCATAAATCCTACAAAAATGTGTTTAATAAATATAAATATAATAATTATATAAATAGTCAAAATAACTATTTTTTATTTTTTAATTATTCAAAATAGTGCTGATATATCCAATGAACTGAACTGAACTTTATTACGTTTTTAAATTTATGAAAAAAAATGTCAAGTTAAAACCTTCTTAAGCATATACAAATGTACACAATATTATTAAATAATAAATCATTCTAAAATAATGTATATAATTTCTATATTTGTTATCAACTATTAATTAAGTTATAAAAATATATCTAGAAGTAATATAAGTCCCTAATACGGACACTCTAGATGTATTAATATGATAACCAATCAGCGCGCAGCGTGTGAACTATTCTGATTTTCATAATAATGCGTGCGTTATAATATTAATACCACCAATAAAACTAAATCTAACATTTTTATTATTTATATACTTAAATTGTATTATTAATTACAAAAATAATAAAAATAAATAAATTATTAACTAATTAATTATATTAAATTATTCATAAAATTAATTATAAATAATGTAATTGTAATTTATCTGATGGGTTCATCAATAATATATAGTTTATCGAGTGTTATATGTTGTGTCCGTATTATAACACAGAGTTTTCGTATTCGGACATGGGTACCTATGGAATATCTATGGAATTAAAAGATTAAATAAAATTTAAAAATCACAATAATATCTATGATAATATAATATTAATATATTGTAATTTTTGAATAAAAATAATGAGTCATAAAATGATAATACCATTTATTGTTAAAGTGATCGTATTAGGTTACTTTCCCCTATACATAAATATAGATAAATATACATAAATATATATATATATATATATATATATATATATATATATATATATATATATATATATATATATATATAGATAGATATATATATATATATATATATATATATATATATATATATATATATATTGATATAGCGTTAGATAATGACATGGAAGGGACAATTTTCTATATAAATCGAGAATCAGTACCACTCAATAATGATTATTTTAGTTTTATAAAATATACTTTATAAAATAAATATAACTTGTTATATATAATTATCAATAAATGAATACCAATAATCATTTTGTAAAAAGGTGCGTACACTTTTTGTTAAATATAAATTATTTTCAAATTTTATTTAAAATGGCTGGGATTCACAGGGTTAATAATTAGAATAATTTATTAAATGTAAGTAATTATAATAATAAATCATTTAAATAAATAATCCTAAATAATCCTAAATAATCATAATATTTATTTAAATAAATAAATGTTTTAGAGATTCATAATTCAATATAAATACATACTACTCCAGGCCTTATCAATATATATATATATATATATGTATATATATATATATATATATATATATATATATATATATATATATATATATATATAAATGAATGAATTCAGTTTATACACAAAGTATAAAGAGGATCAGTTAAATCAATAAGCTTTATTGATTCTAATTTATAGGCGACAGAAGGGAGTAGCGGACGAGGAGGGAGTAATGGTAATTAACATTTACGCAAAAATGGTTAGGTACAAAAAAAAACCTATAGATACAAAAAAACATATATACAAGATATTTCAACAATTACAATATCTACAACAATGAGTAATTTGTTTTCCAAAATAAGTAATCAATGTATAAAATGTATTACATAATATATTTTTTCAAATTTGTCAACTTATGTAGGGGAAAGTTACCGAATACAGACACTGTCCATCGGACAGTGCCCGAATACGGACACTCTCGGTATCTCAGAAACCATAAATCCTACAAAAAAATGTTTAATGAATAAAATATTCATAATTATATATAGTCTAAACAAATATTTTTTATTTTTTGATTAGTCAAAATATTTATAAATAATTTAAATATTTAGTGGTATATAGGGTATCCGTATTATAACATGGGGTGTACGTATTCGGACATTTGTACCGAATACGGACACCGTTATCTATGGAATTAAAAGATTAAATACAATTTTAAAATAAAAATAATATCTATAATCATATAATATTAATATATTTTAATTTTTGAATACAAATAATGAGTCATAAAATGTTAAAACCATTTATTGTTAAAGTGTCCGTATTAGGTTACTTTCCCCTATAGATATTGATAAATAATACAAATTAATACACTCAGCGAACTTATTAAAAATGAATTGATATCTTTATTATACAAAATATATTATTAAAATAATATAAATTGAAAAAATGAATCGAGCCTATAGCCTAGCGATCGAAACACCTATTTATTTATGTTGGCACTAAAATCCACTACTCCCTTCCTGCGCTAATGTGTCGTTATGTGTGTAGTGTAACCCTTGTGTAACTAAACTGATATTAATACTAGAAATATATCAGTTAAAGTAAAAATTAAAATAGCTATATTATAAAACTATATATTTTATAAAATTTAAAAATATTAAATTGTAACATCTACTATTCATCGATATATTACAATTTAACAAGTCATAACAACTATCCTCAACTACTCCTTTCTGTCCCCTATTTATATATATATATATATATATATATATATATAATTATATAATTCAGTCTAATGTGTCTACGTGTCTATTGAATTCGGTTACAGATATATCTCAGTAACCGATATCATCACACATGATTGATACTTATGATATTAGGCGAACGATCAATAACACTAAACAAGCAGGATGTATCGATGTCTCCATCACATCCATCATCGTCACGGATGACGTCACCGGAGGCTGATGAAACAGACAGGGGACGATGTGTTCGTATCACCATAGTATGATATAACATTAATAACTCACTATTATCGCACTTTTTAAATATATAGGTATTATATTACTAGTTTTTTATTTTTTATTTTTATTTGTTTCATATGATGTTAATGATAATAATAAGGTTTATTTGCACTTATCATTATATATATATTTATATATATATATATATATATATATATATATATAATGATATATATATATATATATATATATATATATATATATATATATATATATATATATATGTATGTATATATATATATATAGGGGAAAGTAACCTAATACGGACAGTTTAACAATAAATGGTCTCAAAATTGTATGACTCATTATTTTTATTCAAAAATTACAATATATTAATATTATATGAATATAGATATTATTGTGATTTTAAAATTTTATTTAATCATTTAATTCCATAGATAACGGGGGTGTCCGTATTCGGTACCCGTGTCCGAATAAGGACACCCTATATAACACTATATATTATTTATGAATCAATCAGACAAATTACAATTACATTATTAATAATTAATTTTATTAACAATTTAATATAATTTAATTAGTTAATAATTTATTTATTTTTATTATTTTTTTTAATTAATAATACAATTTAAGCATCTAAATAATAAAAATGTAGATTTAGTTTTATTGGTGGTATTAATATTATAACGCACGCGATTTAATAAAAATCAGAATAGTTCATACGCTGCGAGCTTATTGGTTATAGGGTGACCGTATTAATACATCTAGAGTGTCCGTATTGGGGAATTATATGACCTCTAGATTTATGCTTATAACTTAATGAATATTTGATAACAAATATAGAAGTTAAATATATACTTTTAGAATGATTTGTTTTTTAATAATATAGTGTTATATTTTATATAGATACATTTTTATATTCTTGAGAAAGTTTTCAGTTGAAATTTGTTTTCATAAATTTAAAAACGTAATAAAAAAATCAGTTTATTGGATATATCAGCAATATTTTGAATAATAAAAAAATAAAAAATACCTATTTAGACTATTTAAATAATTATGAATATTTTACTCATTACACATTTTGTTGTAGTATTTATGCTTTCTGAGATACCGAGAATGTCCGTATTCGGTCACTTTGCCCTACGTCGTTAAGTACCATGGGGCGTTATTAATTTAACGTTACTTAAAGTTCTTAACATAATTTATATTTAAATTAGCAAAGATATGGGAAAAGACCTATCAAAGACCTATCGCTATTTACGTGTTAACCTGTTACACTAATATAAATTATAAATATGTATGCATTTCATAAATAAAACAGAATAAAAGTAGGTATATATGAATGTAATATTTATTTTTTGTGTTGATAATTAAGTAAAATAATTAGTGATCTGTGTTTGTTTAGTATATTAAAATATTATATATATATATATATATATATATATATATATATATAGGTTTATAGGTTTATAATACTACTAGGTTTTTAACCTATAGTTATTAACTTTGATAATGACAGTTTTCAGCACGTGATTTAATATTTAACAACTGCTAACATATGTATTCAGACCATCGATATAAAGAAAGTTTCCTTTCTTTATATCGATTATTCAGACATATCGATACATGTATTAGTTTAGTTATTTTAGGTTTAGTAATCTATTATGTAGACATAATAATATTTTCTTAAATAATCCAATTGTGGTGCCTATAGGTATTTCTATCTATTTTCTCTTTTACCATAATTTATTTCTTCTATGGATATCAACCGAACATACAACGATAACATTTTCATTTTTGGCGTGATGTTAATAAATGGGCAATGATATCTGTTAATAATTATTAATGAACACAAATATGATATTATTAATAACGATATTTTTAATTTAAAATAACAAATAAAAATGTAATACTTAGTTCCTAAATATAATTTGACATAAATAATTGATAACTATAGTTAAAATAACTAATATATATATTAGTTTTTTTATAATATAAATCATATATATTATATGAATACGTAGGAAAACATCGTTCAATGTAGGTCGTATTATTATTCCTTTCACGAAACACAGTTTATAGATACTGAGACTCATTAATCTCTAGCCCTTCATATAGTATGCTATTTATTATAATACCTCCCAATGTAAGAAATCTAATCTCCATTTCAAGTATCTATATATATATATATATATATATATATATATATATATATATATATATATATATATATGTGTGCATATATAGGCATATATGGCTACAGATGTATATCGTATCGAGCTTATTAAGTTTAAATTATACAATTACACAGTTATTGCTATGTAAGAATAGTAATATGGAATATTACATAATAGCAATGACCTTGATAACACGTAACAAATGTTATGTAATATATCTAGGCAAAATATAGTAAATGATATTTTATTTGAAGTTAATACGAACTATATTAATGTATTCTATAAAATATATTATTCAAATGAAATTAAATTTTAATTAAATAAAGTTATAGTGAATATTGTCTAACATATGTAGTATCATTATATACTACCAATGAGTAATACCTGACGTATATTTTCATAAAATAAATAGTATTATATATTTTTTTTAAATGTTGTCTATTTATTAATTAAATTATATATATTTTTTTTAAATAATCGAAATATATCTCAGTAGGTATATAGCTCACCTACTCATACTCATATATATTATACAGTATAATTTATACTATATTATACATAGTATACCTAATAAATTAATATTTTCGAAATGTAAATATTGTATACAATCTATAGAAATATTAATGGGCGGTTCTTAAGGATAGGCGTTAAGGATAGGCGTTAAGGATAGGCGCTAAGGATAGGCGTTAAGGATAGGCGCTAAATCCAACCCAAAACACGACTAAAATGCATAAAAGTCTATCGGCTTACTAGAAATTAAACAATAATGCACCCTACATATAAATTATATATATATATAATTCTGAAGACCCATGTATCAGGTACCTATTTTAATATGTATGGCTTACACCATAGCAAAGTACATTATAGAAAAAGTTTTAATGCGTTATATATGTATCGTTATTATTATAAAACTTACATATATCTTTATTCTTTTATATAAGTTTTATATAATTTTAATAGTATATAAATAAATAATGAAATAAATAAGCAATTATAAATGGGTAAGTCGTCATAGTCGTGATCAGTTCACAGTTCTGTAGTGGTTCTAATGTGTTGTTACTAGCTATGGAATAATTCGTTGTACATAATATGGATGTTCCATCCAATATACTGGCATTTCCATTAGATTTTATAGTTGATGAATGTTATATTAGAAAGTAATATAAATATATATATATATATATATGTACTGAAGTAAAGGAAAGTCAATACGTTTCGTGGTTTGATATCAGTTTTATTCAAGAAGAACCTCCGCTGCCTCGTGGGTATCGACGCGATTCGATAAAATATACGTCCGTACGCTACCACGGTGCTGCCAACAAGACCTCAGAACCAAATCTAGGCTCTCTATTGCCACACCCACAAAAGGCGTTCCAATAATATTAATTTAACAATAATAATAATATGGTGTCGAATCTGTAGTATCCAGAAGCCCAGCGTCTTGGTGCTGGTTCGTCGTCGTGGCTGCGGGAGAAGGGTGCAGATCGGGATATACGTTCGGAGGGGGATACGTGGTGAAGATCGGGATATACGATAGATGGGACATTAGGTTATTACTGTAAAAATACGATAAAGGGTATAGGGTAACGCCTACGTGGTGGGGATAGGTGGTGAAGATCGGGATATACGTTCGATGGGACATTCTGTCATTATCCTAATACGATAAGGGATGGATGGGACATTAGGTCATTACATAATACCCGATAAAGGATATAGGGTAACGTCTACGTGGTGGGGGATACGTGGTGAAGATCGGGATATACGTTCGATGGGACATTATATACGTGGTGATTCTAGTTATATAAACATTTCATAAACCCTGACAAGTATCCCTCGCACCTATATTATATAATATATATGTTATGTAACATTCATGCTCACAATGATACTGCCTTAATACCACACTGCGCCGCCAATCTAATATAATACTCTAAACTCATTTGAACACACACTCACACAAAGTACACATATATATATATTATAATTGGAGTTAGAAAATAGCACAATAATTAGAATGTATAAGCTCTAGTATTTTTTAAATCTAAGTGATTATAGCTATATCTGATGTGAGTTTGTCCATTCGAATATCACGTTTTATGTATTCGTTCTCGTAGTGGTAAAGGGTGCCATGTACGTCGCGATATCAAGTATGCTGCGCACGGCGCTTACGTTAGTAGGGGTGGGTATTTTAGCGATAGCAGCGCAGCGTTGTGGGTCGGGTTTAATACTCGAGCTGGAATATATGAGACCGAAAAAAGCTATTTCCTTGACGGCTATTTCGCATTTTTCTATATTAAAGACGAGACCGTATTCGCGACCGCGGTGAAATAATGCTATTAAGTTTTCGTCATATGACTTCGTGTTTTTACCATATGTTAATAATACCGGTAAGATTAGTTAGCATAGTGTCCATAATCCTTCCCCGCAAGGTTCAATTGAAGTTAGTATAGCTTCAATGGAGCTAGATGGTTGATTCCTCAAGCTTAAATCCTGGATGTTAATGATCTGAGACATTTGCACGGTCATTCTAGTGCCAATGTCGAGCTGCCAGGGTGAATATTGCTACGAGAATTGAGACATTTTAGATTTGTTACGCATGTAAAATTAGATAACAATATGTATATATATATAGTTAATATGGTATAATAATATGCTATATAGATATAATAATATTATCAATATAATTATTTTACATAGTATAGCTAAAATAAAAGTGAAAATATAGTTATTTACATCATAATTTAATTTCTAAGAACTATACTTTTTTCAAATCTACCAACAGTGAAACTCATAATACTTTGTTAATATGGTATGCATTTATTACAAATCTCATAATATTGAATGCTATTTTTATGAATATTTACTAATAATATTACTAGAGTTTCTAAAATGTAAATTTAATCAATTATATCACTACCGAAAATAAATACAGTATGAGCTGAGAAAAATTCATACTAAATGCATACGATATACACAATGTACATATAATATACATCATAGTTTACATATTATACTCTTTTATAAAACCTCATTAATAAAGATATATAAATATATATTATACTAATTAATTAAAATAAACAATAGGCCAAAACAATGAGGGTTCATGCATAGGTCAAGTATTAACCTGTCAGTACGAAGTCTACCAAATTTATGGTTGATCAGTTGAAGGATCTCTTCGAAAGTGTCTCAAAGTCATGTCCTCGGATAGCATGTCTTTCTCAGTATAGCCGAGGTGGTAGTCAGTGGCATTCATTTAAATACAGATTATACATGTAGTTGGGGTATGGGATTACTATTTAATACTATTTAATAATATCTCATTGCTTATAAAGATTAATTAATTCATATACTAAATAAGAAACAGTACATAATAAGTCATATATGTAATAATGTCAGATGACCTCCATACACACGCACACTAAACCTATCAACAGCCCTCCTTTTAGAAATGGGTACGCATTAGTTGTACATGCAAGAAAACTTGTGATGTGATGAAGATGCTGAAGATGACGGAAATGCTGCTAATGTTGGATATAAAGAACTTAGCAGCTGTTATGTGTGCAACTTTCCATACGCGTCCGATATCCAGTTCACCGTTAATTATTACATAACGTGTATACCGTCTGGCGAATTTGGTCGACGATTGTACTCGCAGTCCGAATTAGCCAGTACGAGATTATCACTTCGGTCATAGGCATTATCAGCACCACCACCGGGTGAATGCTTCCAAGTCACGTCAGTGACATGTAGTCTTCCTGTCTTATTAATAAACATACTAAAACCTTAGCCACTGTCTCTTTACAATATAACATGGTGGCAGTTGTTTAAGAGAAAGAATCCACTCCCCTACTAAAGGCATCACTACCCCCTCCATCAAACAACCCCCTACACCCGCTATACCATATGCCAAACAACAACACGTCAAGAAACATTCGAAGCCATTCAATACCTTCTTGCCACGTCAACCCGCGCGATAATGTCAGGAAACGTTATTATATGTTATCAGGGAGTATTATATGTTATCTTCCTGATTTTATGAAACATTATATATATATTTAGTGTTGTGAGTTAATAAAAAACACGTTTTAAACAGACGTTTTAAACCGTTTTAAACATAGAATATAAAACGAAAAAAACAGAAAAAAAACAAGAGACATAAATTTATACATATATTTATTTAATTGTTAATATTTAAATTTAAATTTTAATTTAATTTGACAAATAATAATTACTCTGCTCTTTTTTTGATATAATAGATTGTATAATAATTGAAAAATGAATGATTATTTAATAAATGTATAAAATAAATGTATAAAAATATAATATTATTATTATAATAATAAAGTTAAATTAAATTTCTTTTATGTTTTGATATAATAAATTGTATAATAATATATTAATATATAAAACAAATATGAAAGTTCATAATATATATATTATTATATCAGAACATAAGAAATTTATAAAAGAAATTTATTTTTACCTTATTATTTATAATAATGTATTATAAAATAAATATGAAAGTTCATATAGCTTTTATAATATTAATTATATAATGTACATATCATATGGGTACATATATCAATAGATTGTGATACAATCTCCATGTCTATAATATTAAATAATACAGAAATACTCAGTGTTATATTGTAACAAAATAAATATTATAATTATTATAATTGTCATACTAATGTATAGTTTGACAAAATGTTTTAATGATGCTATTAATACAGATAATATATTATTTGAATTATTATTACTGATTATTCATATAATATGTATTTACTTTATTATTATTTTATTATTTAACAACATATCTACTTTATTATAGTAATTTTATTTTTTGTAACAGAAAAAAAACGGATAAAAAACGATTAAAACGAATTAAAAACGAAAAAAACCGTTTAGAACATGTTTTAAACAAACATTAATAAAATCGCGTTTTTTAACAACACTATATATACTACTTATTATTGTAAGAATTGAGGATGTTCCTCGTACTAAAATATCTATTTATCCTCTAAAATATGTATTATGTATATATCGTTATGTATATATCGTTCATTAAATTATAGATATATATATATATATATATATATATATATATATATATATTTTTATATATATATATATTTGTTAAATATATTTTATATATTGATATATATATATATTTGCATACATAACACATTGTTATACTATCGACGATATTACGTTTCAATTTGTATTATTATTGTGAGAAGGGAGGATGTTATGTGTGGAATTTTCCATACACGTACGATATCCAGTTCACCGTTAATTATTACATAACGTGTATACCGTCTGGCGAATTTGGTCGACGATTGTACTCGCAGTCCGAATTAGCCAGTACGAGATTATCACTTCGGTCATAGGCATTATCAGCACCACATGACTCCGGGTAAATGCTTCCATGTCACATCAATGCCATGTGTTCTTAATGATGACAGCAAGCTTATTAATCCTATAATAGCACTGCCTTCAGATAATGATGATGAATATAACGCTCAAATTTACAAGATGTTGATTAACTCTATTACCAGTGTGGTGAGCATTTTGCACGTCAACACGACCTCTGACCTATAATATTACTAGAGTTTTTAAAATGTAAATTTAATCAATTATATCAGTACCGAAAATAAATACTGTATGAGCTGAGAAAAATGCATACAAAATGCATACGATATACACAATGTACATATAATATACATCATAGTTTACATATTATACTATTTTATAACACCTCATTAATAAGGATATATAAATATATAGTATACTAATTAATTAAAATAAACAATAGGCCAAAACAATGAGGGGTCATGCATAATAATGTCAGATGACCTCCATACACACGCACACTAAACCTTTCAACAGCCCTCCTTTTAGAAAGGGGTACGCATTAGTTGTACTATATGAAAGGAAGAGTTAGGTCATAGGTTAACTGGAACACCAACAATTGACGATTAGACTAGACAATCTTAGGTAGCCTTATGGGATGATCTGACTAATATTGCGTAGCTATACAATACAACCTCCGCCTCCTCAAATATAAAACTATCATGGTACATTACATTTATTTAACAATCAATATAAAAGGATTTAATATTTATACAATAGATATTTGAGGTGGAGTAAAATAGCAGATGTTAAACTTAATATGACGGAGAAGATGAAAGTATAATCTCAATGATATGCACTCATGCCATTCTATGGTATATATGATATTTATTCTTAAACAGGTGAAGTGTTCTAATGAAAATGTTGATATATTGTATGGAACATACATATTATGTACAACAAATGATTTCATAGCTAGTAACGACACACTATTGCATAGCTAGTAATCATAACATAATTTTACTGACATCAAACTAACTGATAACGACTATGACGACTTACCGATTTACTATAGCTTATCGATATATAAATCTGATATTGTTAATTAGATAGCTTGGTTTTATAACAGATCAATAAGAATAAATATTAATTATGATCAGTGTAGTGATACATCAGAGGATATCGTCAACATTTGTCTATATGTTGAAATACTGCTTACACCACAGATAGCAAATGGGGTATTTTCTAATGCTAAGATATATAGATTGAAAGTGGCATCTCTACGTAGTGTATCTGATAATACCATATTTATAAAACTTTTGCAACATTCATATGTAGCAGATGATTTAGGAATGGATCACCGTATTATTATTATTAAAAATATTATTGATAAATATATAAATATAAGAATGTTCCAATTATCAAAATTAATTAATCACAACAATTTTATTAAAGAGAATCAGAAAAAAAATTACTAAATAAATATTATTTAATAATGAATACATTTTTATTTTATCATTATTTATTTATATACTATTACAATTAGATAAAACTTAAAGAAAAAAGTTAAATATATGTGAAGTTTTTATAATAATCACAATAATTAAAATTAACACGTTAAAATTTGTTCTATGACATGAGATGTATATCTTCAAATAGGTACGTGATGCATGCGTCTTCAGAATTATATATATATATAATTTATATGTAGGGTAAAATATTGGTTAATTTCTAGTGAACCGATAGACTTTTAGTCATTTTGGTTACATTCATTTAACTCGTTACATATCATATATCATTTATATCATATAGTATATGTATTTTTATGATAATTGTTTTATGATAATATATAAAGTACCATATTACACTCTTAAAACAAGATGTAAGGAAATGATACTACAAATATTTATTATAGCCAATACATATGTAATATTTCAGATAAATAGATAAAATATATACAATAGCAATATTCCCGGACATTTACCATTCAAAGAATACGATAATTGTCGACGATCTCAGCCGTAGATTCCTGATGAATACCAAGAATTACTACCTATCATGGCATATCATAGGCTCCACATCAACTGATATAAGGATATAGAACTAATAAAGCTGGCGTTGTATTTACGGAATATTGCACCATTAGACGACCTGTCCTATTTAAAACACAGACATTGGAAACTGTTTGTATTAATTCACAATTTAAAAAAATAATTATTAACACTTTGTGAAAATTTACAGACCAGGCCGAAAGGAGGATAAAAAAGAACAAAATTAATTAACATAGATTATAAATTGCATAGATATAATGATAGTATGTCCATCTATCACTCAATCCAACATTCCATTCTTGTATATGTGAAATATTTACTCTTAGTGTATACATGATGATAATATGATTATTAAAATAATATTAATTAACTATACTTTACATTACCAATAAATAATATATTTATATATATATATAGTATAGAATATACAATTGGTAATTGTTATATGATATGCGCGCCTCTAGCGAGAAAGAGGAGAAAGAGGAAGTAAACAATAACAAATAATTAAGAATATAAAATGTTAGTTATATTTATATAGTATAGATAATTAGATATATATATGTATTGTAGTATATAACAATTGGCGACGAGGATTAACTAAAAACACAGAATATCTATTATTAAGTTTAGTTTAGTAAAAATTAGTAAAGATGACTAATTTCGGAACTATTGGAGAATTCTGTGCCGATGAGGAAACGTTTTCAAGTTATTCAGAGAGAGTTGAAGCATATTTCTTAGCTAACGAAATTAAAGATGGAGAGAAGAAGAAGGCAATATTAGTGACGGTGATAGGAGCCAGGACATATAAATTATTAAGGGACCTATTAATTCCAAAGAAGCCGATGGAAGTCACAGTACAGGTATTATTAGAAACACTAACAATACACTATGAACCAATTCCATGCGAAATAGTAGAACGGTTTAGATTTAATACTTGCGATAGACAAGATAACCAGAAAATAGTTGATTATATTGCCGAACTAAGACGAAGAAGTGAGCATTGCAATTACGGTAACAAATTAGATGAACATATAAGAGATAGGCTAGTCTGCGGCGTTAAAAATAATCGAATACAACGAAGATTATTATCGGAAGAACAATTGACGTTAAAAAGAGCTATTGAAATCGCCGTGGGACTGGAACTTGCAGAATTGAATTTAGCAACAATTGATTCTTGTCATAACAATAATTCGGTAATAAACAAGATTGATTATACTAGACATAATAAACGAAAGGAAGAGGAAATCGGAAGTAAAGTAGAGCATAGTAGGAATGACAAGTACAAACTGAAATGTACTGGTTGTGGGAATAACGGTCATGAGGTAGACAAATGTAGATGGAAGAAATGTAAATGTTATACATGTGGAAAGTTAGGACATTTAAAATATAAATGTCCCCATAAAGAGACTAATTATTTAACACAAGAAGCAGATGATGAAGAACTCATATATTCCATGTTTACCGTAGAGACAAAGGAAGATGGAGTTATGACGACTACATTACGATTTAACGATATAAGTTGTACCCTACAAGTAGATACGGGTGCAGCGGTATCGATTATATCAGAGAAGACCATGAAGGAGTTATGGAAACCAAGTAAACAACCGAAGTTACTATCATCATCTGTAAAATTACGTACTTTCACGAATGAACTTATACCAGTGATGGGAAGAATAGAGGTAAAGACGGACGAAGGTAAATATATTAAATTGTATGTAGTAAGAGGATCTGTACCAAATATAGCAGGTAGGGATCTAATTAAACTGTTATGACTAGACTGGGGGAATGCTGTTCCATGTAATCGCATTGCACATAGCTCGATGGGTACATGGAAACAAGAGTTCCCAGAAATTTTCAGGGAAGGATTGGGTTGTATGAGGGGCATTAGTGGTAAATTATATGTGGAAAAAGATGTTAAACCAATATTTTTTAAAGCACGAAATGTTCCATACGCCATGAAAGACAAAGTAGAGACAGAGATAGAAAGATTGAGGCATGAAGGGGTTATTGTAGAAGTAACTCATTCAGAATGGGCAACACCTATAGTACCGATCTTAAAGAGAGATGGAACCATACGAATTTGTGGCGACTATAAAATTACTATAAATAAGGTATCGAGGTTGGATTGTTATCCAATTCCAAGAATTGATGATTTGTATGCAAATTTAGCAGGGGGGGTTGAATTTAGTACCCTAGACCTATCAAACGCATACTTACAAATGCCATTAACAGAAGAGTCTAAGAAATATACCACAATTAATACCCATATAGGACTATATCAGTATAATAGGTTGTGTTTTGGTATAGCTTCTGCTCCAGCGATGTTCCAAAGAGTCATGGATAACTTAATAAAAGGTATACCCAATGTATGTGGATATTTAAATGATATATTAGTAACGGGCGTAAATGAAGTGGAACACGACCGCAATTTAAGGAAGGTTTTAGAACGACTAGAAAAGGCCGGAATACGACTGAATGAAAATAAGTGCCAATTAAAAAAGAACGAAGTACAGTATTTAGGATATATCATTAATAAGGAGGGTCTACGACCTATAGAGTCGAAGGTAGAAGCCATACGAGATGCACCAAGACCGACTAATACAACACAACTTCGTGCCTACTTGGGCATGTTGAACTATTACGGAAAATTTCTAAAGAATATGTCTAACTTACTAGGCCCAATACACATATTGTTAAAGAAAAATAAACGATGGCACTGGTCTGACGAATGCGAAAAATCATTTATAAAATCAAAGAAGAGATTAATGTCGGCCGATCTACTAGTTCACTTTGATGCAAGTAAGGAGATCATAATTACATGTGACGCATCACAATATGGAATTGGTGCAGTGATGTCTCATATAATGGAAGATGCGACGGAACGACCAATAGCGTTTATTTCCAGAACTTTAGCGCCAGCAGAAAAGAATTATTCACAAATTGAGAAGGAAGCACTGGGGGTAATATTTGCAGTGAAAAAATTTCATAAATATTTGTTTGGAAGGAAATTCATTATTGCAAATGATCATAGACCTCTATTGACATTATTCAATAGTAATAAAGGTATACCACAAATGGTATCTGGAAGGATACAACGGTGGGCACTAACATTATCCGCATATGATTATACATTCAAATATTTGCCGGGAACTAAGATACCACATGCAGATGCACTCAGTAGACTACCATCACATAGGGCTACAGAAGAAGTTCAACCACTACCTGAAATAATATTTACCATAGAGACAATAGAGGACAAATTAATCGACTGTAAGTTATTGGAAAAGGCAGTAATAGAAGATACCATGTTAAAACAAGTTAAAAGATACATCAGAGATGGATGGCCAGAAGAGAATACTCTGAGAAATGAGGGTATTGGATATTATAGAAGGAGAACTGAACTTCATACTCATAATGAATTAATATTATGGGGGTCAAGAGTTATAATACCACGGTCATGGCAGAGAAAAGTATTGAAATTATTACACGAAGGACATCCAGGAATGACACGTATGAAGGGTTTAGCAAGAAGTTATTTCTGGTGGCCCTTAATGGATATGGATATAGAATCAATTGTTCGGGAATGTCCCGGGTGTCAAAATAGTAGAAATTTGACTGAATGCAAATACAGTTCGTGGCCAGATCCCCAACAACCTTGGAAAAGAATTCATATGGATTTCGCTGGCCCTTTTTTGGGTCATATGTATTTAATAGTAGTCGATGCATATACTAAATGGCTAGACGTAATAGTAATGGGGCACGTTACATCTTGTAAAATAATAGAAAAATTACAAGAAATATTCGCGACACATGGTTTACCACAGATTATCGTTACTGATAATGGTACAAATTTTGCAAGCTCCGAAATGTCACAATACATGAAGAATAATGGTATTAGACATCTATTTTCACCGCCATATCATCCAGCATCTAATGGAATAGCGGAAAGAGCGGTACAGACATTTAAGAAAGCTATGGGAAGAACAGAAGGAGAAGGATCAATTCACGAGAAAATACAGAGATTCTTATTAAATTACAGAATTACACCACATACACTAACAGGGAAGGCACCATGTGAATTACTGATGGGCAGAAGAATTAGATCAAAATTAGATCTCTTACTTCCCATGGACAAAGAAGGCGAGTACAAACAAGAAAAGAGGAACCTGTATAACCCAGGGGATGCTGTATTCGCAAAAGACTTTAGGAATAACCAGAATTGGCTAGAAGGTAGAATTGAAGAAATACATAATTCTATAGCATGGGTTAGACTACCAGATGGAAGAAGTATTAGACGTCATATAAACCATCTACGAACGAGAGGTAGCCAAAGTATATTGAGGAAACCACCAGAAATAGAGGAAGACGTTCGTTCAGAACCTGGCATAAGACAAGAACCTATTATAACACCAGGAAACGCTATAGAATCTGAAATACCACTGTCGAATTCGTTCCATTCAGAAGTATCAAGAGAACAAACAGAATCACAGAATATTGAAGATTCTCCGACGATTGATGTCCCACCAGTGAGGAGATCATCACGGGAGACTCGTCGACCCAAACGTTTCGACGAGTAGGTGATCCTGATTTATCAGGATAGACATCAGCATCGACTGATGTCGAGGAAGGAAGAAGAGACGTGTTATATGATATGCGCGCCTCTAGCGAGAAAGAGGAGAAAGAGGAAGTAAACAATAACAAATAATTAAGAATATAAAATGTTAGTTATATTTATATAGTATAGATAATTAGATATATATATGTATTGTAGTATATAACAGTAATTGAACTATTTATATTATTACTGGTAAAATGAATAATGTTAAATGTTTTCATTTGAAAAAATATAATTTAAGATCATGAAGCAAATATATTAAATTTGTGTGAGATCTTAAAATATATTTTAATTCAAATAAAATATGTAAATTTAATGTTACGTAAAAGAATATTACAATACAACCATACTCAATAAATATTTGTATAATATTGATATATTATCATTTTATCTATTATATATTAAATTTATCTCATTATATAATTAATTGATTAACACACATAGGTTTAACATTACATAGGTTTTTATATTCTATTAAATATAAAATTAAATTAAAGCAAATATGAATTTCATAATAAAAATAATAAACTATTATTTAAAAAATATGAATAAAAACTATATATAAGCTATTTGTATTACTGTGTTTTTCTCATTTAATGCATGAGTGATATCTCGCATAATAGTATTGAAACAAATACATTCCTCTATGTATTAGTCTAACCACTATTACACTATTCACAATTACAAGCTACTACTATTGTCTCGGTGAAATATTTATATTTAATATATATAATCGATGACATATCAATAAACTCAGACCATTATGAATATAATGATTATATTATACATAATATTATAATGTTTATACACGTATAATACACGTATTTCGATTACATAATTAGTTTCATGGTAATAATACAAATGAAATATTTTGTAATATGCTTAAACTATTTTATTATATTAATACATGTATTACATCTTTTTATATATTATTTCATGTATAATAAATATATGATTATGTTTAATAAAAAACTCACGATGGTATATTATATCGTTGAAATTTAAGATGATAGTACGTCTACTGCTGATCTATATATTATATGCCAAAAGTAGATCAAGAAAACTATCAGTGATGTATTAACAAAGATATATTTGCCCATCGAGAATAATAAAGTTAAGAATCCGCATATAATACTGGTCACACTCCAGTGCTAATATAATCATGATAAAACTCTATAACTTTACGAACATTTCAAAAAGAAATATCATAGAAAAAGGAACAACCAGTATTTCAATAATGTGCTCAACGAAATAATACATTTTCCAAAGAATATACAAGGATATAGAACTAATAAAGCTGGCGTTGTATTTACGGAATATTGCACCATTAGACGACCTGTCCTATTTAAAACACAGACATTGGAAACTGTTTGTATTAATTCACAATTTAAAAAAATAATTATTAACACTTTGTGAAAATTTACAGACCAGGCCGAAAGGAGGATAAAAAAGAACAAAATTAATTAACATAGATTATAAATTGCATAGATATAATGATAGTATGTCCATCTATCACTCAATCCAACATTCCATTCTTGTATATGTGAAATATTTACTCTTAGTGTATACATGATGATAATATGATTATTAAAATAATATTAATTAACTATACTTTACATTACCAATAAATAATATATTTATATATATATATAGTATAGAATATACAATTGGTAATTGAACTATTTATATTATTTCTGGTAAAATGAATAATGTTAAATGTTTTCATTTGAAAAAATATAATTTAAGATCATGAAGCAAATATATTAAATTTGTGTGAGATCTTAAAATATATTTTAATTCAAACAAAATATGTATATTTAATGTTACGTAAAAGAATATTACAATACAACCATACTCAATAAATATTTGTATAATATTGATATATTATCATTTTATCTATTATATATTACATTTATCTCATTATATAATTAATTGATTAACATTACATAGGTTTTTATATTCTATTAAATATAAAATTAAATTAAAGCAAATATGAATTTCATAATAAAAATAATAAACTATTATTTAAAAAATATGAATAAAAACTATATATAAGCTATTTGTATTACTGTGTTTTTCTCATTTAATGCATGAGTGATATCTCGCATAATAGTATTGAAATAAATACATTCCTCTATGTATTAGTCTAACCACTATTACACTATTCACAATTACAAGCTACTACTATTATCTCGGTGAAATATTTATATTTAATATATATAATCGATGACATATCAATAAACTCAGACCATTATTAATATAATGATTATATTATACATAATATTATAATGTTTATACACGTATAATACACGTATTTCGATTACATAATTAGTTTCATGGTAATAATACAAATGAAATATTTTGTAATATGCTTAAACTATTTTATTATATTAATACATGTATTACATCTTTTTATATATTATTTCATGTATAATAAATATATGATTATGTTTAATAAAAAACTCACGATGGTATATTATATCGTTGAAATTTAAGATGATAGTACGTCTACTGCTGATCTATATATTATATGCCAAAAATAGATCAAGAAAACTATCAGTGATGTATTAACAAAGATATATTTGCCCATCGAGAATAATAAAGTTAAGAATACGCATCTAATACTGGCCACACTCCAGTGCTAATATAATCATGATAAAACTCTATAACTTTACGAACATTTCAAAAATAAATATCATAGAAAAAGGAACAACCAGTATTTCAATAATGTGCTCAACGAAATAATAAATTTTCAAAAGAATATACAAGGATATAGAACTAATAAAGCTGGCGTTGTATTTACGGAATATTGCAACATTAGACGATCTTTCATATTTAAAACATCGTCATTGGAAACTGTTTGTATTAATTCACAAGTTAAAAAAATAATTATTAACACTTTGTGAAAATTTACAGACCAGGCCATAAAAGGAGGATAAAAAAGAACAAATTAAATTAACATTGATTATAAATTGCATAGATATAACGATATCTACCACTCAGTCCAATATTATAATAAAATATATTCACGAAAGGATTTCGGTACTATCAACTGTCGCATTACCTTTCTCTACACGTCTATACAAAACACCGTCTATTACTTCCACCCGTTCCTTCAAGATGACGGAAATGCTGCTAATGTTGGATATAAAGAGCTTAGCAGCTGTTATGTGTGCAACTTTCCATACACGTACGATATCCAGTTCACCGTTAATTATTATATAACGTGTATACCGTCTGGCGAATTTGGTCGACGATTGTACTCGCAGTCCGAATTAGCCAGTACGAGATTATCACTTCGGTCATAGGCATTATCAGCACCACCACCGGGTGAATGCTTCCAAGTCACTTCAGTGGCATGTAGTCTTCCTGTCTTATTAATAAACATACTAAAACCTTAGCCACTGTCTCTTTACAATATAACATGGTGGCAGTTGTTTAAGAGAAAGAATCCACTCCCCTACTAAAGGCATCACTACCCCCTCCATCAAACAACCCCCTACACCCGCTATACCATATGCCAAACAACAACACGTCAAGAAACATTCGAAGCCATTCAATACCTTCTTGCCACGTCAACCCGCGCGATAATGTCAGGAAACGTTATTATATGTTATCAGGGAGTATTATATGTTATCTCCCTGATTTTATGAAACATTATATATATATTTAGTGTTGTGAGTTAATAAAAAACACGTTTTAAACAGACGTTTTAAACCGTTTTAAACATAGAATATAAAACGAAAAAAACAGAAAAAAAACAAGAGACATAAATTTATACATATATTTATTTAATTGTTAATATTTAAATTTTAATTTTAATTTAATTTGACAAATAATAATTACTCTGCTCTTTTTTTGATATAATAGATTGTATAATAATTGAAAAATGAATGATTATTTAATAAATGTATAAAATAAATGTATAAAAATATAATATTATTATTATAATAATAAAGTTAAATTAAATTTCTTTTATGTTTTGATATAATAAATTGTATAATAATATATTAAAATATAAAACAAATATGAAAGTTCATAATATATATATTATTATATCAGAACATAAGAAATTTATAAAAGAAATTTATTTTTACCTTATTATTTATAATAATGTATTATAAAATAAATATGAAAGTTCATATAGCTTTTATAATATTAATTATATAATGTACATATCATATGGGTACATATATCAATAGATTGTGATACAATCTCCATGTCTATAATATTAAATAATACAGAAATACTCAGTGTTATATTGTAACAAAATAAATATTATAATTATTATAATTGTCATACTAATGTATAGTTTGACAAAATGTTTTAATGATGCTATTAATACAGATAATATATTATTTGAATTATTACTGATTATTCATATAATATGTACTTACTTTATTATTATTTTATTATTTAACAACATATCTACTTTATTTAAATAATTTTATTTTTTGTAACAGATAAAAAACGGATAAAAAACGATTAAAACGAATTAAAAACGAAAAAAACCGTTTAGAACATGTTTTAAACAAACATTAATAAAATCGCGTTTTTTAACAACACTATATATACTACATATTATTGTAAGAATTGAGGATGTTCCTCGTACTAAAATATCTATTTATCCTCTAAAATATGTATTATGTATATATCGTTATGTATATATCGTTCATTAAATTATAGATATATATATATATATATATATATATATATATATATATATATATATTTATATATATATATATTTGTTATATATATTTTATATATTGATATATATATATATTTGCATACATAACACATTGTTATACTATCGACGATATTACGTTTCAATTTGTATTATTATTGTGAGAAGGGAGGATGTTATGTGTGGAATTTTCCATACGCGTCCGATATCCAGTTCACCGTTAATTATTACATAACGTGTTTACTATCTGGCTAATTAGGTCGAGGATTGTACTTGCATCCCGAATTAGCTAGTACGAGATTATCACTTCGGTCATAGGCATTATCAGCACCACATGACTCCGGGTAAATGCTTCCATGTCACATCAATGCCATGTGTTCTTAATGATGACAGCAAGCTTATTAATCCTATAATAGCACTGCCTTCAGATAATGATGATGAATATAACGCTCAAATTTACAAGATGTTGATTAACTCTATTACCAGTGTGGTGAGCATTTTGCACGTCAACACGACCTCTGACCTATAATATTACTAGAGTTTTTAAAATGTAAATTTAATCAATTATATCAGTACCGAAAATAAATACTGTATGAGCTGAGAAAAATGCATACAAAATACATACGATATACACAATGTACATATAATATACATCATAGTTTACATATTATACTCTTTTATTACACCTCATTAATAAGGATATATAAATATATATTATACTAATTAATTAAAATAAACAATAGGCCAAAACAATGAGGGGTCATGCATAATAATGTCAGATGACCTCCATACACACGCACACTAAACCTATCAACAGCCCTCCTTTTAGAAAGGGGTACGCATTAGTTGTACTATATGAAAGGAAGAGTTAGGTCATAGGTTAACTGGAACACCAACAATTGACGATTAGACTAGACAATCTTAGGTAGCCTTATGGGATGATCTGACTAATATTGCGTAGCTATACAATACAACCTCCGCCTCCTCAAATATAAAACTATCATGGTACATTACATTTAATTAACAATCAATATAAAAGGATTTAATATTTATACAATAGATATTTGAGGTGGAGCATAATAGCAGATGTTAAACTTAATATGACGGAGAAGATGAAAGTATAATCTCAATGATATGCACTCATGCCATTCTATGGTATATATGATATTTATTCTTAAACAGGTGAAGTGTTCTAATGAAAATGTTGATATATTGTATGGAACATACATATTATGTACAACAAATGATTTCATAGCTAGTAACGACACACTATTGCATAGCTAGTAATCATAACATAATTTTACTGACATCAAACTAACTGATAACGACTATGACGACTTACCGATTTACTATAGCTTATCGATATATAAATCTGATATTGTTAATTAGATAGCTTGGTTTTATAACAGATCAATAAGAATAAATATTAATTATGATCAGTGTAGTGATACATCAGAGGATATCGTCAACATTTGTCTATATGTTGAAATACTGCTTACACCACAGATAGCAAATGGGGTATTTTCTAATGCTAAGATATATAGATTGAAAGTGGCATCTCTACGTAGTGTATCTGATAATACCATATTTATAAAACTTTTGCAACATTCATATGTAGCAGATGATTTAGGAATGGATCACCGTATTATTATTATTAAAAATATTATTGATAAATATATAAATATAAGAATGTTCCAATTATCAAAATTAATTAATCACAACAATTTTATTAAAGAGAATCAGAAAAAAAATTACTAAATAAATATTATTTAATAATGAATACATTTTTATTTTATCATTATTTATTTATATACTATTACAATTAGATAAAACTTAAAGAAAAAAGTTAAATATATGTGAAGTTTTTATAATAATCACAATAATTAAAATTAACACGTTAAAATTTGTTCTATGACATGAGATGTATATCTTCAAATAGGTACGTGATGCATGCGTCTTCAGAATTATATATATATATAATTTATATGTAGGGTAAAATATTGGTTAATTTCTAGTGAACCGATAGACTTTTAGTCATTTTGGTTACATTCATTTAACTCGTTACATATCATATATCATTTATATCATATAGTATATGTATTTTTATGATAATTGTTTTATGATAATATATAAAGTACCATATTACACTCTTAAAACAAGATGTAAGGAAATGATACTACAAATATTTATTATAGCCAATACATATGTAATATTTCAGATAAATAGATAAAATATATACAATAGCAATATTCCCGGACATTTACCATTCAAAGAATACGATAATTGTCGACGATCTCAGCCGTAGATTCCTGATGAATACCAAGAATTACTACCTATCATGGCATATCATAGGCTCCACATCAACTGATATAAGGATATAGAACTAATAAAGCTGGCGTTGTATTTACGGAATATTGCACCATTAGACGACCTGTCCTATTTAAAACACAGACATTGGAAACTGTTTGTATTAATTCACAATTTAAAAAAATAATTATTAACACTTTGTGAAAATTTACAGACCAGGCCGAAAGGAGGATAAAAAAGAACAAAATTAATTAACATAGATTATAAATTGCATAGATATAATGATAGTATGTCCATCTATCACTCAATCCAACATTCCATTCTTGTATATGTGAAATATTTACTCTTAGTGTATACATGATGATAATATGATTATTAAAATAATATTAATTAACTATACTTTACATTACCAATAAATAATATATTTATATATATATATATAGTATAGAATATACAATTGGTAATTGAACTATTTATATTATTACTGGTAAAATGAATAATGTTAAATGTTTTCATTTGAAAAAATATAATTTAAGATCATGAAGCAAATATATTAAATTTGTGTGAGATCTTAAAATATATTTTAATTCAAATAAAATATGTAAATTTAATGTTACGTAAAAGAATATTACAATACAACCATACTCAATAAATATTTGTATAATATTGATATATTATCATTTTATCTATTATATATTACATTTATCTCATTATATAATTAATTGATTAACACACATAGGTTTAACATTACATAGGTTTTTATATTCTATTAAATATAAAATTAAATTAAAGCAAATATGAATTTCATAATAAAAATAATAAACTATTATTTAAAAAATATGAATAAAAACTATATATAAGCTATTTGTATTACTGTGTTTTTCTCATTTAATGCATTAGAGATATCTCGCATAATAGTATTGAAATAAATACATTCCTCTATGTATTAGTCTAACCACTATTACACTATGCACAATTACAAGCTACTACTATTGTCTCGGTGAAATATTTATATTTAATATATATAATCGATGACATATCAATAAACTCAGACCATTATTAATATAATGATTATATTATACATAATATTATAATGTTTATACACGTATAATACACGTATTTCGATTACATAATTAGTTTCATGGTAATAATACAAATGAAATATTTTGTAATATGCTTAAACTATTTTATTATATTAATACATGTATTACATCTTTTTATATATTATTTCATGTATAATAAATATATGATTATGTTTAATAAAAAACTCACGATGGTATATTATATCGTTGAAATTTAAGATGATAGTACGTCTACTACTGATCTATATATTATATGCCAAAAATAGATCAAGAAAACTATCAGTGATGTATTAACAAAGATATATTTGCCCATAGAGAATAATAAAGTTAAGAATCCGCATCTAATACTGGCCACACTCCAGTGCTAATATAATCATGATAAAACTCTATAACTTTACGAACATTTCAAAAATAAATATCATAGAAAAAGGAACAATCAATATTTCAATAATGTGCTCAACGAAATAATAAATTTTCCAAAGAATATACAAGGATATAGAACTAATAAAGCTGGCGTTATATTTACGGAATATTGCAACATTAGACGATCTTTCATATTTAAAACATCGTCATTGGAAACTGTTTGTATTAATTCACAAGTTAAAAAAATAATTATTAACACTTTGTGAAAATTTACAGACCAGGCCATAAAAGGAGGATAAAAAAGAACAAAATAAATTAACATAGATTATAAATTGCATAGATATAACGATATCTACCACTCAGTCCAATATTATAATAAAATATATTCACGAAAGGATTTCGGTACTATCAACTGTCGCATCACCTTTCTCTACACGTCTATACAAAACACCGTCTATTACCTCTAACCGTTCCTTCTCCATCCACAACATACGTGCGGCTAAGAAGCAAGGACTCCCGTGACAAAAGATGCTGATGGATCGACACGGATATCATCACGAAGATAAGGTAAGCCATATTCACATTATAGAATATACAATTGGTAATTGAACTATTTATATTATTACTGGTAAAATGAATAATGTTAAATTTTTTCATTTGAAAAAATATAATTTAAGATCATGAAGCAAATATATTAAATTTGTGTGAGATCTTAAAATATATTTTAATTCAAATAAAATATTTATATTTAATGTTACGTTAAAGAATATTACAATACAACCATACTCAATAAATATTTGTATAATAGATATATTATCATTTTATCTATTATATATTACATTTATCTCATTATATAATTAATTGATTAACATTACATGGGTTTTTATATTTTATTAAATATTAAAATTAAATTAAAGCAAATATGAATTTCATAATAAAAATAATATACTATTATTTAAAACAGATGAATAAAAACTATATGTATATTTGTATTACTGTGTTTTTCTCATTTAATGCATGAGTGATATCTCGAATAATAGTATTGAACCAAATACATTCCATTATGTATTAGTCTAACCACTATTACACTATGCACAATTACAAGCTACTACTATTGTCTCGGTGAAATATTTATATTTAATATATATAATCGATGACATATCAATAAACTCAGACCATTATGAATATAATGATTATATTATACATAATATTATAATGTTTATACACGTATAATACACGTATTTCGATTACATAATTAGTTTCATGGTAATAATACAAATGAAATATTTTGTAATAGGCTTTAACTATTTTATTATATTAATACATGTATTATATCTTTTTATATATTATTTCATGTATAATAAATATATGATTATGTTTAATAAAAAACTCACGATGGTATATTATATCGTTGAAATTTAAGATGATAGTACGTCTACTACTGATCTATATATTATATGCCAAAAATAGATCAAGAAAACTATCAGTGATGTATTAACAAAGATATATTTGCCCATAGAGAATAATAAAGTTAAGAATCCGCATCTAATACT
This sequence comes from Osedax fenrisi, assembly GCA_964019155.1. Taxonomy (NCBI): domain Eukaryota; kingdom Metazoa; phylum Annelida; class Polychaeta; order Sabellida; family Siboglinidae; genus Osedax; species Osedax fenrisi. The sequence goes on from OZ025242.1 coordinate 6,425,547, forward strand.
GGTCACACTCCAGTGCTAATATAATCATGATAAAACTCTATAACTTTACGAACATTTCAAAAATAAATATCATAGAAAAAGGAACAACCAGTATTTCAATAATGTGCTCAACGAAATAATAAATTTTCAAAAGAATATACAAGGATATAGAACTAATAAAGCTGGCGTTGTATTTACGGAATATTGCAACATTAGACGATCTTTCATATTTAAAACATCGTCATTGGAAACTGTTTGTATTAATTCACAAGTTAAAAAAATAATTATTAACACTTTGTGAAAATTTACAGACCAGGCCATAAAAGGAGGATAAAAAAGAACAAAATAAATTAACATTGATTATAAATTGCATAGATATAACGATATCTACCACTCAGTCCAATATTATAATAAAATATATTCACGAAAGGATTTCGGTACTATCAACTGTCGCATTACCTTTCTCTACACGTCTATACAAAACACCGTCTATTACCTCCACCCGTTCCTTCAAGATGACGGAAATGCTGCTAATGTTGGATATAAAGAGCTTAGCAGCTGTTATGTGTGCAACTTTCCATACACGTACGATATCCAGTTCACCGTTAATTATTACATAACGTGTATACCGTCTGGCGAATTTGGTCGACGATTGTACTCGCAGTCCGAATTAGCCAGTACGAGATTATCACTTCGGTCATAGGCATTATCAGCACCACATGACTCCGGGTAAATGCTTCCATGTCACATCAATGCCATGTGTTCTTAATGATGACAGCAAGCTTATTAATCCTATAATAGCACTGCCTTCAGATAATGATGATGAATATAACGCTCAAATTTACAAGATGTTGATTAACTCTATTACCAGTGTGGTGAGCATTTTGCACGTCAACACGACCTCTGACCTATAATATTACTAGAGTTTTTAAAATGTAAATTTAATCAATTATATCAGTACCGAAAATAAATACTGTATGAGCTGAGAAAAATGCATACAAAATACATACGATATACACAATGTACATATAATATACATCATAGTTTACATATTATACTCTTTTATTACACCTCATTAATAAGGATATATAAATATATATTATACTAATTAATTAAAATAAACAATAGGCCAAAACAATGAGGGGTCATGCATAATAATGTCAGATGACCTCCATACACACGCACACTAAACCTATCAACAGCCCTCCTTTTAGAAAGGGGTACGCATTAGTTGTACTATATGAAAGGAAGAGTTAGGTCATAGGTTAACTGGAACACCAACAATTGACGATTAGACTAGACAATCTTAGGTAGCCTTATGGGATGATCTGACTAATATTGCGTAGCTATACAATACAACCTCCGCCTCCTCAAATATAAAACTATCATGGTACATTACATTTAATTAACAATCAATATAAAAGGATTTAATATTTATACAATAGATATTTGAGGTGGAGCATAATAGCAGATGTTAAACTTAATATGACGGAGAAGATGAAAGTATAATCTCAATGATATGCACTCATGCCATTCTATGGTATATATGATATTTATTCTTAAACAGGTGAAGTGTTCTAATGAAAATGTTGATATATTGTATGGAACATACATATTATGTACAACAAATGATTTCATAGCTAGTAACGACACACTATTGCATAGCTAGTAATCATAACATAATTTTACTGACATCAAACTAACTGATAACGACTATGACGACTTACCGATTTACTATAGCTTATCGATATATAAATCTGATATTGTTAATTAGATAGCTTGGTTTTATAACAGATCAATAAGAATAAATATTAATTATGATCAGTGTAGTGATACATCAGAGGATATCGTCAACATTTGTCTATATGTTGAAATACTGCTTACACCACAGATAGCAAATGGGGTATTTTCTAATGCTAAGATATATAGATTGAAAGTGGCATCTCTACGTAGTGTATCTGATAATACCATATTTATAAAACTTTTGCAACATTCATATGTAGCAGATGATTTAGGAATGGATCACCGTATTATTATTATTAAAAATATTATTGATAAATATATAAATATAAGAATGTTCCAATTATCAAAATTAATTAATCACAACAATTTTATTAAAGAGAATCAGAAAAAAAATTACTAAATAAATATTATTTAATAATGAATACATTTTTATTTTATCATTATTTATTTATATACTATTACAATTAGATAAAACTTAAAGAAAAAAGTTAAATACATGTGTTTTTATAATAATCACAATAATTAAAATTAACACGTTAAAATTTGTTCTATGACATGAGATGTATATCTTCAAATAGGTACGTGATGCATGCGTCTTCAGAATTATATATATATATAATTTATATGTAGGGTAAAATATTGGTTAATTTCTAGTGAACCGATAGACTTTTAGTCATTTTGGTTACATTCATTTAACTCGTTACATATCATATATCATTTATATCATATAGTATATGTATTTTTATGATAATTGTTTTATGATAATATATAAAGTACCATATTACACTCTTAAAACAAGATGTAAGGAAATGATACTACAAATATTTATTATAGCCAATACATATGTAATATTTCAGATAAATAGATAAAATATATACAATAGCAATATTCCCGGACATTTACCATTCAAAGAATACGATAATTGTCGACGATCTCAGCCGTAGATTCCTGATGAATACCAAGAATTACTACCTATCATGGCATATCATAGGCTCCACATCAACTGATATAAGGATATAGAACTAATAAAGCTGGCGTTGTATTTACGGAATATTGCACCATTAGACGACCTGTCCTATTTAAAAAACAGACATTGGAAACTGTTTGTATTAATTCACAATTTAAAAAAATAATTATTAACACTTTGTGAAAATTTACAGACCAGGCCGAAAGGAGGATAAAAAAGAACAAAATTAATTAACATAGATTATAAATTGCATAGATATAATGATAGTATGTCCATCTATCACTCAATCCAACATTCCATTCTTGTATATGTGAAATATTTACTCTTAGTGTATACATGATGATAATATGATTATTAAAATAATATTAATTAACTATACTTTACATTACCAATAAATAATATATTTATATATATATATAGTATAGAATATACAATTGGTAATTGAACTATTTATATTATTACTGGTAAAATGAATAATGTTAAATGTTTTCATTTGAAAAAATATAATTTAAGATCATGAAGCAAATATATTAAATTTGTGTGAGATCTTAAAATATATTTTAATTCAAATAAAATATGTAAATTTAATGTTACGTAAAAGAATATTACAATACAACCATACTCAATAAATATTTGTATAATATTGATATATTATCATTTTATCTATTATATATTACATTTATCTCATTATATAATTAATTGATTAACACACATAGGTTTAACATTACATAGGTTTTTATATTCTATTAAATATAAAATTAAATTAAAGCAAATATGAATTTCATAATAAAAATAATAAACTATTATTTAAAAAATATGAATAAAAACTATATATAAGCTATTTGTATTACTGTGTTTTTCTCATTTAATGCATTAGAGATATCTCGCATAATAGTATTGAAATAAATACATTCCTCTATGTATTAGTCTAACCACTATTACACTATTCACAATTACAAGCTACTACTATTATCTCGGTGAAATATTTATATTTAATATATATAATCGATGACATATCAATAAACTCAGACCATTATTAATATAATGATTATATTATACATAATATTATAATGTTTATACACGTATAATACACGTATTTCGATTACATAATTAGTTTCATGGTAATAATACAAATGAAATATTTTGTAATATGCTTAAACTATTTTATTATATTAATACATGTATTACATCTTTTTATATATTATTTCATGTATAATAAATATATGATTATGTTTAATAAAAAACTCACGATGGTATATTATATCGTTGAAATTTAAGATGATAGTACGTCTACTGCTGATCTATATATTATATGCCAAAAGTAGATCAAGAAAACTATCAGTGATGTATTAACAAAGATATATTTGCCCATCGAGAATAATAAAGTTAAGAATACGCATCTAATACTGGCCACACTCCAGTGCTAATATAATCATGATAAAACTCTATAACTTTACGAACATTTCAAAAATAAATATCATAGAAAAAGGAACAACCAGTATTTCAATAATGTGCTCAACGAAATAATAAATTTTCAAAAGAATATACAAGGATATAGAACTAATAAAGCTGGCATTGTATTTACGGAATATTGCAACATTAGACGATCTTTCATATTTAAAACATCGTCATTGGAAACTGTTTGTATTAATTCACAAGTTAAAAAAATAATTATTAACACTTTGTAAAAATATACAAATCAGGCCATAAAAGGAGGTTAAAAAAGAAATAACATATGTGAAATATTTACTCTTAGTGTATACATGATGATATGATTATTAAAATAATATTAAGTAACTTAAAACTCAATCATCTATACTTTACATTACCAAGAAATAATATATATATATATAGTATAGAATATACACTTGGTAATTGAACTATTTATATTAATACTGGTAAAATGAATAATGTTAAATGTTTTCATTTGAAAAAATATAATTTAAGATCATGAAGCAAATATATTAAATTTGTGTGAGATCTTAAATATATTTTAATTCAAATAAAATATTTATATTTAATGTTACGTAAAAGAATATTACAATACAACTATACTCAATAAATATTTGTATAATATTGATATATTATCATTTTATCTATTATATATTACATTTATCTCATTATATAATTAATTGATTAACATTACATAGGTTTTTATATTTTATTAAATATTAAAATTAAATTAAAGCAAATATGAATTTCATAATAAAAATAATAAACTATTATTTAAAAAATATGAATAAAAACTATATATAAGCTATTTGTATTACTGTGTTTTTCTCATTTAATGCATTAAGCAGCGTTCACATATAGCAACTTTGCTGCAAAATCGCAGCAACTTTGCAGCAAAAATCACGACGAACAAAATCGCCAGGTGTGAACACCACGGCAAAATTTGCAGCAAAAAACATTCACGTGCAAAAATCGCAGCAACTTTGCAGCAAAATGAATAGCGAACATGTTTGCTATTTGTGCAAAATTTTGTCCAAACGCAAAGACTTTTCTATAATTATTGATAAACAATAAACAAGCATTATTTAAAATGTCCGATGTTAATACCCAAGCGATCTCACTCTCTATCTTCCAATGCAAACTTATCAAATATGTAAACAAATCAAATAAATGTAAACAAACAACATGTTGGGATATAGAAAAATTAAATTTAAAAATATTAAAATTTATATATTTCTTTAAATACATAAATACATAATTACTACTTAAGTTATATTTATTAATTTAATAGTTTTAAATAATATAAAAAATATTAAACTATTATTTAATACATAAATCCCTATACTTATATTTAAACCTATATTTTGAAAAGAGAATACGGGCGGGTGGCACAAATTAAATATCTATAAATAGCAAACTTCACTAGTTGCGCGCATGGCGTGCGTTACGCAAATTTATTATACGCTCTAGTGCACACGAACATAAAATCTAAATGAAAACATGTATATTTGGAATGATAACTTTATAAAAATATACGTATACACTATTCGTTTTAATTGATTAATTCATATTTTCAGATTGATATTTTTGGGTTGTTTGATTTAGTTTTATTCTTAAGTTTTTTATAGCTGCTTTATATCCCGAAGTGAGCCTATACAAAGTAATTATTAACTAAGAATAATTTATTCGCGCGACGCACGCCTTGATAGATACGCATGAACTTTGTTATTTATAGTTATTTAATGTGTGCCTACTGTCGTACTACACTTTTGAAATATGAAATGTAATTTAAAAAAATATTTATTAAATTATTTAAGTATATATAGTTGAATATCAGGTTATATAACCTTTTTATAATATATTTTTATATACAATAAATAGTTAGTTATATTATAATTAATATGTAATAATTTATTATAATATATATGTAATAATAAACATTTTTTGATATAGTTTATAAATGTTTTAATTTTAATAATTTTCTTGATTTTCTAATTCCACATTTGACGATTTCTAGTTTCTAAATTTTCAACTGATAATGTTGATTTTAGACAGTTTTTAATACAAAATAATACAACTTTCCTAGTAACTACACATATATCAGAATATTTAAAATGTACATCATTAATATTCAAAATATATAAAAAGGTATTACATATGTTTTCTTTATGAACGATATGTTTTATATACAAGTTGAATAAAATATACAATTTTTTTATATAATTATTAAATACTATAGTTGATTGAATACGATTCATACTATTTTTTGACATATCCATACTTAATATACACTTTAGGCGCTTAGTTCGCAGATATACACGGCAGTATCACGACCCGAAACTTAGTTCACAGATATACACGGCAGTATCATGACCAGAAACTTAGTTCGCAGATATACACGGCAGTATCATGACCCGACACTTAGTTCGCAGATATACACTGCAGTATCATGACCCGACACTTAGTTTGCAGATATACACGGCAGTATCATGACCCGACACTTTAGGCGCTTAGTTCGCAGATATACACGGCAGTATCACGACCTGAAACTTAGTTCGCAGATATACACGGCAGTATCACAACCCGAAACTTAGTTCACAGATATACACGGCAGTATCACGACCCGAAACTTAGTTCGTAGATATACACGGCAGTATCATGACCAGACACTTTAGGCGCTTAGTTCGCAGATATACACGGCAGTATCACGACCCGAAACTTAGTTCACAGATATACATGGCAGTATCATGACCCGACACTTTAGGCGCTTAGTTCGCAGATATATACGGCAGTATCACGACCCGAAACTTAGTTCGCAGATATACATGGCAGTATCACGACCCAAAACTTAGTTCGCAGATATACACGGCAGTATCATGACCCGACACTTTAGGCGCTTAGTTCGCAGATATAAACGGCAGTATCACGACCCGAAACTTAGTTCGCAGATATACACGGCAGTATCACGACCCGAAACTTTGTTCGCAGATATACACGGCAGTATCATGACCCGACACTTTAGGCGCTTAGTTCGCAGATATACATGGCAGTATCACGACCCGAAACTTAGTTCGCAGATATACACGGCAGTATCACGACCCGAAACTTAGTTCGCAGATATACATGGCAGTATCACGACCCGAAACTTAGTTCGCAGATATACACGGCAGTATCATGACCCGACACTTTAGGCGCTTAGTTCGCAGATATACACGGCAGTATCACAATAGAATACTTAGTTCGCAGATATACACGGCAGTATCACGACCCGAAACTTAGTTCGCAGATATACACGGCAGTATCACGACCCGAAACTTAGTTCGCAGATATACACGGCAGTATCACGACCCGAAACTTAGTTCGCAGATATACACGGCAGTATCACGACCCGAAACTTAGTTCGCAGATATACACGGCAGTATCATGACCCGACACTTAGTTCGCAGATATACACGGCAGTATCATGACCCGACACTTTAGGCGCTTAGTTCGCAGATATACACGGCAGTATCACAATAGAATACTTATTTTTTAATAGATATATTACATATCTATAATATAAATATATAATTATATATTGTATTTATATATATGTGTATTTATGTAATGTATATATTTATTTATAAAATCACTATTTAATATAATATTTGTATATCTATATAATTAAATATCACAATATAAAATATAGAAATAATATATATATATATATAGTATTTGTATTTTGAATTTAATTCTGTCATTAAAAAAATACAAATAATAGGATGCTATATTACGTATCAGTGGAAAACCGGCACGTATATATATATTTGAGGATTACTATTTATTGGTTAATAATGTGCTTAGTACACTATTTTTATTTTATTTAATAAAATCATTTTTTAAATGTGCATACTTTGACACGCGATGTATGCGCGCCGATGTCATAAGGTATAGCGCGCCGGTTTCCACTGTATTCTCATATTATATATTCAGCGATTTTATGACTATTTTAAAATTATTAATGATTATTAATACTTTAAATTTTCGAAATAAGAGTATATAATACATTATAAAATATTTACATATGCTATGCATACCTCATAGAGTTACGATTATAAAATAGTCTCTATAATACATAATTAATTATAAAAAAAATTCCAAATAATAATTTTGTGAAAATTTTTTTCATATTTATTAACATATTGTTCATCATCTAGTGGAAATCTATGGTAGGGAAAGGTATAATTTATTGAATAGTTGTCACAATTCATAATGGCACATCTGAATCCCGCTTTGATTGAGTTTGAAGACATTTTCGTGACATTTTATGAAAAATATAGTTACTATGGATTACAATCTATAGATCCCGTAATGGAGTCACTGGGATTTTGTTGTTTACATCCATCACTTTTACATATTCGGAAAATCACGAGAGTGAGACCGCTTGGGTTAATACTTCCATTATTATAGAATTTTACGAAGAACATAGATGTCTTTGGGACCCTGCTAACAGGGATTACTGTAATAAAATACAGAAAAATAAGCTGTTACAGCAATTACAGGTGGATTTAAATTTACCAAGTAAGTATCATGTAATTTTAAATTATATTGTATTAAAATAATTTATTAATTTAAAACTTTGATTAAAACTATTTTAAATTATGTTTGTAACTTACGTTAGTTTACTAGGTAAGTTAACTTAGTAATTTAATAATTACTAGGGATGTAAATGAATATGAATTGGAGCTTTTTCAATTTGAACCCGAATTGAAGCTTTCCAAATTATAAAAAACCGAATACTAATACGAATACGAATTGAATAATTCGTGATACGAAAATGAATAATTTATAATTATTTGTATGCATTATATTAATAATAACATTTTTATATATTAAATATATTGTCTCTGTAAACTACAAATATATGTTTAGATAATATACATATTTAACGTAATTTTATCAATTTGCATTCATATTAAATATAATATTTAATATTGTATTATATTCAATATATTAAATATTATATATATTTAATATAGTATTCTTATATTGTGTTATATTCAATATATTATATATTATTATAATAACTATATTAAGTATATTTAATATTATATTATATATAATATTATTTAATTATTAATATTATAATAATTATGTATTATTAAATATGGTAATAATCGGGAATCATCGAGTGGATGACGTAGAAAACATCCATCATTATATTCGATTAATATCAGATGTGTACTGAGTAATATATATAATATATAAATATTTATATTATATTATATAATATAAAATATTATATAAAAGTTTGTATTAAACTATGCACATCATTTTAAATTAAATAAAACGTATTAAGCACAATATTTTATAGGCTCACTTCGGGATGTAATGCATCTAAAAAAAACAATCAGAACAAACACGAACAACCCAAAAAATATCAATACGCAAATACATATATGTAATCAAATTCCTATATATTAACTTTTCATATCTATTGAATATAATGCATTTCTACGATTAAATATACCTTCCGTATAATAATTATTATAGCCGCAGATATTTACAAAAAATTACCTAATCGCTAATATACGCAAATACATATATGTAATCAAATTCCTATATATTAACTTTTCATATCTATTGAATATAATGCATTTCTACGATTAAATATACCTTCCGTATAATAATTATTATAGCCGCAGATATTTACAAAAAATTACCTAAACGCTAATATACGCAAATACATATATGTAATCAAATTCCTATATATTAACTTTTCATATCTATTGAATATAATGCATTTCTACGATTAAATATACCTTCCGTATAATAATTATTATAGCCGCAGATATTTACAAAAAATTACCTAATCGCTAATATACGCAAATACATATATGTAATCAAATTCCTATATATTAACTTTTCATATCTATTGAATATAATGCATTTCTACGATTAAATATACCTTCCGTATAATAATTATTATAGCCGCAGATATTTACAAAAAATTACCTAAACGCTAATATACGCAAATACATATATGTAATCAAATTCCTATATATTAACTTTTCATATCTATTGAATATAATGCATTTCTACGATTAAATATACCTTCCGTATAATAATTATTATAGCCGCAGATATTTACAAAAAATTACCTAATCGCTAATATACGCAAATACATATATGTAATCAAATTCCTATATATTAACTTTTCATATCTATTGAATATAATGCATTTCTACTTTTCATTTTCTTCTTTTAGATCATTACGTACACTTTTTTTAATATTTGTTACTATTATTACCATAAAATATATTTCTCCTTAATAATTATTCTTATTAATTATTTTATTAATAATAGTTTTACATTATATTATCAAATATATTCTGTAATGAAAAGTAAAATAGTTCAATCGAATATGAAGCGAATAGTATCATTTAAACTAATTTAATATGATATGAATATTAGAATTTGTAAACGAATCAAATCGAATTTATATTTAGCTATTCATTTAAATCCCTACTAATTACTGACTAAATAACTACCTTATAGTGTATTATATATAAAAACTATATATAATGAGAATTTAATTATTTAATTAAAATTATATTAAATTTAGTTGAAATTATTATATTACTATTGATAATATTATAGCTGTATGCAGCTATATATATATATATTAAATAATTTAAAACTATCACAAATTATAGTTAAAGAAATTATAAAAAAATGGCGAAATGCGAGGACTTATTACAAGAGGTTGAAGAAGGCTTTCCTCGAGGAAAATAAGGTTGCGAGTGGTAGCGGGGTGAGTGAGGCTCACTATGAACCTAATTGGCCTCACTACGAATCGCTAAAATTTCTGGATATAAGTCTAGAAATTAGACCGTCAATATCAAATGGTTTGATATTTTTATTTTATTTCTTTATTATTTAAATTTTTTATAATTATTTATTCTAAGTAGTAGTTTATTGTTCTAAGTAGTATAACATACATTTTTTGCACTACAGATTCTATTGACTACTCCGAAATTTATATCGATGCAGATCTTAATCAATTCGATACAATAGAGAGGTTAGTTTTTTTATAATTTATAATATAATATGTCTAATAATAAATATTTTCAGCGCTGACTTATATAGAATAATATCACCGGCACCTCCGCAATCACCGGCACCTCCGCAATCACCGGCACCACCGAAATCACAGGCACCACCGAAATCACAGGCACCACCGAAATCACCGGCACCACCGAAATCACCGGAATCACCGGCACCTCCGCAATCACCGGCACCACCGAAATCACCGGCACCTCCGCAATCACCGGCACCACCGAAATCACCGGCACCTCCGCAATCACCGGCACCACCGAAATCAATGCCATCTACTTCATCTGTTCGGACCGCTCCCAATAGATTCGGCAAAAAAAGGTTTTTATTTGCATATCATCAAAGATTTTGCGAAGCAAAGATATAACACTCCCTATGCATGCAACGTAATTTAGTAATATCCCCTGCCGCTGCTAGCAGTAGTATCGAAATCACTGAAATAGATTTAGGTTCGGCTCTGTTTGCATACAACAATGTTTTCATTGCTCTATTAAATTACATGCAATATAAATTAACTTTTACTTACTAAATATATACTTATAGCATTTAAAACATAAATGTCATATTTGTTTGTTATATATTAGTAATGAACACTTAGTTTTCATCATATAAATATTAATTTAAAGTATATTATTTAAGATTTTAAAAGTGTATAGTTAAATACAAATTTACATTATAAACAACGCATAGTTCCTAAAAGTAACCCGCTATAGGTGGCACCAGGGTATTTTGTATACAAATTCGAATTACACGATTTCGCGTGTGTTATATCTTTCCTTCGGAAAATCTTTGATATCATTGTATTTAATTATTAATTTAATTAACTAATATATTATAATTTATAGGAAAATAAGTTGTATTACTGGATCAACCAGAAAAATCCAGGAGCCCACACCTATTCCGGAGGGAGACCTCATTAAGGCTATCAATAACCTGGCAGATAACAAGACACCTAACCAGCTTGAGGCGTGGGCTTTCGTAATTGCTAAAGATATGGCGGGATTAACAGAGGAAGATCAGCGACATTGTAGGAGGAAAATGGAGAGTTTAATTGATTCATATTTAGACAAATAGTAATTATTATTTTAGTTTTTTATTTTTATATTTTATTTCATATATATACTTTATTTTATTTTTATATATTTTTATAATATTTTATATATACTACATTTTATATTTATACTAGAATAAAAAAATGTAATAAATTATATTATTTATTAAACTTTATCTTCTTGCCAAGGAACTGCACCTTGATCATTTACATAATCGCAAATAGCATCTCTAGTACTTCTTGCCGATTGCCCAGAAGCATTAGCTGCAACAGAAAGTTCCAGTGAATTTAAATCTGCGCACGTGTACTCATCATGACTGTTTCTTCCTCGTCCATCTGATCTCAAGAAGTTATGTAATAGGCATACTGTCAAAACAATGACGTAGACTTTGTCTGGATGTACCCGTATTGCAGATCTCAATATCTGGAATCTAGATGATAATATGCCAAATGCATTTTCTACTATACGCCTTGCTCTACTCAATCTATAGTTAAAAATTCGTTTACTATGTGTTAGATTTCTTTGCGGATATGGTTTCATAATGTGTGATGTCAGAGGGAAAGCTTCATCCGCTACAAGATAATAGGGAACCTTGACATTCGTGCCTGGTAAACATGTTTGTTCAGGTATATTTAGTATATTGAGTTGGCTTGACAATTTCTTGCTAAATTCGCAGGAATCAAATACACCACCGTCACTTATTCGTCCGTTGACTCCGATGTCTACGTATATAAACTTGTAGTTAGCATCCACTATTGCCATCAACACTATGCTATTGAAGCCTTTATAATTGTAATAAAGAGATCCAGAATTAGGTACGGCTTGTATAGTGATGTGTTTTCCATCTATGGCACCGATACAGTTTGGAAATTGCCATCTTGTTTCAAAATCTGCCGCAATCTTCCTCCATTCTTCTTCCGTATTTGGGGTCTGAAATAAATATATACATGATAACAATTATAATTATTTATTAAGTAAATACCTTTATGTGATCTTTCAAGTGATCGCAAATTGCTTGGCATGTCTCCGGAACCATTTGAGATATTGTAGATTTACCAATTCGGAATTGATATGATAAACTTGCATACGAATCACCTAAAACGTTACATAATTATAGTATTTTATTATATTCAATGAATATATACCATAATAGTAAACAAATAAATCATTATGCGGCACTTTTATAGTATTTGTGTTTAGAAAGTTTGAAAGCGACGGTAATGTGGCAGGCGGAGGTTTGCAACTAAGGTGGCTGATGGTAAATGATGGCAAAATGATAATTTATATAACAAATATTACAATAACATAAATTAAAAAAATCTCATTCTCATATAATGATACATTGATTAAACTAACCTAAATTAGAATAAAGTTAATTATTTATAATTATTAAATGTAGGTATTCATCCTAAGTGTTATATTATATTCACTATAAAGCTTATTTTTCAATGTATATTTTTAATATCATTAATAGTATATCTTGATATATATATATATATATGTTATTTAATTTATTATTAACATTAATTGTATAAGGTAAAGGTAAATTGATAACGATGAGCTATATATTTTCTCCATCCTATAACTTACGTAATAAAATACAACTTAAAAACACATTATACTTTTTAAAATATTACATATACAAAATCTTATATTTATAATCGGTTTATTATTTTTTAAAGAATTTTTTATGAATTTGCACCCTGGTTAATGTTTAACCAATGTACCATATACTATATGATATAGGTATATAGATATTTATTTTTTTAAGTAATTTTATAAAGTAAGTTAATGAAATATTGTAATTATTAATTTAATTTGTATTATCTAATTTAGTTCACTAGAATTTTACGTATAGTTACCTACTGCACTAGTTGGGAACGGTTTTCAAAATGTTACCATCAATTGAAACGGGTGGTGATCGCTAATAGAAACAAGCGATATATTAATAAATCTAATATAATACATATAGGATATACAAACACACACAGCCTTATATATATATATATATATATATATATATATATATAAGTTACATTGTGTATACACATGAGTGTTGTATATATATGGGTGTTTATTCTAATTAGTAATCTTATTTCTATCAATTGATGTATCGTACTGTATGATTTATATAGTGTATGATACATATTGATGTGTGAATAATATTCCCTGAATATAAATAAAATCTATTTTTATCTGTATACGCTATGGGCGCTCGCCGCCCGCCTCAATCGCTAGTAACTATTTGAAAACACGCACATATACGTGACCGCCGTCATGCAGGCCGCCACCCACGCACATTTTAAAAACCAGCGCCATATATCATAAACCATATTAATTTAATATTAATAATATCAAACCTGATGCTAAATATCGTAGAGTTACGGCGACGCGTTCTCCAACTGATATGGGTGTTCTATATCGGGTATGTTCGCGTACCAACATTGGCGTAACAGCAGCTACTATGGAATTAAATTCGCTAACATTCATCCTGGTAAAATTATGGAAGCCTGCTGGGTCTTCCTTCGCCATTTCTTTTAATAGGTTATATGACCCAGCGCGAGGGGTATGTCTCCTTAATAACCAATAATTAGACCACATTCGTCTTTTATTTTTTTTATAATACGGTATTTATTTAATAAATATGTACTTAATAAATGTTTTGCTATAATTTTTTTATCAACATTATTATTATAATTTAGAGAAAAATTTGGTAAATACATGTTTTATTTATATACTATTTTATTTAGTAACTGTAACAATTATATAAATTTAATTTTATAAATGAATTAATAAACAAATATAAATATATTAATTCTCTAAAGTTCAAATTTCAAAGTTCAAAGTTCGACAAAATCGTAGACGAAAATGTTTGCTAGGTGTGAACACTCCGGCGAAATCGCTGCGATTTTGCTGAGTATTTTGCTGCAAAATAGTATGCAAAATTCTGTCTCGACGATTTTGCAAGCAAAATCGCTATATGTGAACGCAGCTTTAGAGATATCTCGCATAATAGTATTGAAACAAATACATTCCTCTATGTATTAGTATAACCACTATTACACTATTCACAATTACAAGCTACTACTATTGTCTCGGTGAAATATTTATATTTAATATATATAATCGGTGACATATAAATAAACTCAGACCATTATGAATATAATGATTATATTATACATAATATTATAATGTTTATACATGTATAATACACATATATTTTGAATATATTTTGTGTATTAATAAACATATAATTATATAATTGTAGTTGTTATTATCTATATTTTTATATTAATAAACACCTATTTTATAATTAGAGCTATATATTTATAATAATTATGTACAAAATACCCATACTAAATATTGTCTTCTAATCTTTCTATACATTATAATATATTTGTAATGTGATCCCTTCATAAACAGCAATTTACTGACCAGGATTGAAATAGGACAACATTTCTTTAAAAATAATAACATATATATATTCTTAGTTTAGCTCAAATATATGTTATGTTGATCCAACATAAAATTATATCGCAAAACTAATTAAAAAAGAATAGCTCTAGTTATTGCTGTTACAGGAGGAAGTTGGCACATTTAAATACATTTATAAATATGTTTTAATTAAATATATACTTAGAATCACTTGATTTATATTATGTGCTTATATGTTATTGTGGCGGGAATTCTAATTTTAAGCTAATTATAGTTTTTTGATATACAGACTTCCTCTAGTTACATTATAATATTATTATTAACTGTATATTAGTTTATATTTTATTGAATAGTCTTAGATTCGATTTTAAATATATCTAAATTAATAGGGTATTTTTAATATTTATAAATGATAATGTATCATTTATAAATCATTTTGTATTTCCTATATTCCATAATTATCCTAGACTCCTTTTATAGTAGTTATATATTAATATAAATATTTATTAATACACACAATAATGAATTATATTTTTAATTTTATTGCACTTATTATTGTTCTATATTTGTATAGGTAATAGATGAACTCCAGCTATTTTATATTTGCAGCTTGCTGCTATTATCTGAATTATTGGAGGAATAAAATCTTACAATAATCATCTATAACTATGTAATGACATGTACTGTTCTACATGTAATAGCCCATATTATAATGTAAATATTTAAGATGGGTTTGGAGCAACCTCTGTCGTAATGAAAAAAAAATATAAAATGAGATTTTTATTGTTGAAAATTAGTAAAATATTATTTGTTCCTTAAAATAATATATAAAACATCTATTTATAACTATATTGGGGTTACTATTTTATTTTAATGTGATACATTATTTCAATATACATATGTATTAATATTTTAAATAAACTGTATTTCTTCCTTTACTATAATTTATCGACCTCCAAAACAAGACTATACCACCTTCTATAATGAATTTTATGACTATATAACTGATACTCCACTATCTAACAATAATCATAACTTTATTCTAGATGACTTTAACTACCACTTCGATTAAAATATGCATCCCCATTCCACATTCAAAAATCTTACTGACTCTCTCTCTCAATATCAATTTATAACTTTCCCTACTCATATTGCTGGTCATTTACTTGATCTAATTTTTTGTAGATCTCATAGTAGTTGTCAGTGTATCACTGATTGTTGTAAATCTGACTTAATTACCGATCATTTTCTAATAACTTGTCGATTAGTTCTTCCTTACTCCACATCTATAGAAAAAAAATCCATCACATACAGAAACTACAGATCTCTTGATTATGATTGTTATGCCTCGAAACTTAAATTAATCCTCCTTTCATTGCCGTGTTCCATTGATTCACTCAATTATGCTCTATCTTACTTGATTGATAAATTTGCCCCTCTAAAAACTCAAACTATTAATATCCATTCAAACTCTCCATGTTTTTCCTCCGAACTTGTTTCTTTCAAACGCAACCTATGTAAATTCGAACAAATCTTCCACAGTAACCCCTCTTCTTGTAACCTCTTAATATTTTCTACATATCGCAAGTTCTATAAATCTGAAATCTCTAAAGCCAAGTCTGCTTTTTATATTAGTAAAATAAATAACCTCACATACAATCCCCGTGCCTCTTTCGCCCAGTAAGCTTCTCTCCCCTACAATACCTATCAATATACATCATATACCTAATATTGCAAAAAATGAATTATGTTATGAATTCGCTAATCATTTTACTGATAAAATTCAACGCACCTGCACTTCTATTTCATCTCTCCTAACAATTAGCTCTATTCCATGCATCTGTATTAGTAAACCAATCCAATATTATTTTTCTAAATTCTATATGCCTTCTATTTTCACAATATCTAATATTATATTTAAGTCTTCCTCTTATCATTCTTCTGACCCAATTAACCTAGCCGCCTTTAAAAAACTAAATTATACTCTATCCCCCTATATTCTTGATATTATAATTATTTCCCTAAATGATGGTTTTTTTCACACTTCCTTTAAGCATGCTATAATTACACCTATACTCAAAAAACCTTTACTTGATCCTAATATAATTGCTAACTATCGCCCCATTTCACAACTTCCATTTCTCAGCAAAATTCTGGAACGAATTGTTGCCATACAATTGAATAGATTTATAGCTGAAAATAAATGATATGATATATTCCAGAGTGCATTTAGACGAAGACACTCAACTGAAACTGCACTACAACAAATATATACTCTACAGTATCTCCATCTATCTCCTGCCAACTTATATTATTAGACCTCTCATAAGCCATTCCGTTCTTATCTCAAGATTAGAAATAATTGGTATACACGGAATCTTACTAAAATGGTTTTCCTCCTATATATTAAATCGATCAGCATCCGTTAAAATTTGCAATTTCTCTATAAAATCTCGTCCTCTTCATTATGGTGTTCCCCAGGGATCTGTTCTCGGCCCCCTCCTCTTCTCAATATCCTCCCTATACATGATATTATTGGTCAATTTCCAGATGTCCACTATCAAATTTACGCTGATGATATTCAACTATATTCCTCCCTACCCAACTCCTCCAATGTACTAATAGATAACTCACAATTATGTAAATGTGCATAAACTATCAGATCATGGCTTCTATCTAACAACCTTCTACTTAACACTTCAAAATCTGCACTCCTAAATATACCATCTAACTATCATTATTTATCTCCTGTCATCACCTACGGTGTCCCCATCTATCTATATATATATATATATATATATATATATATATATACAGTGCGCTCTCGATATACCGGCTCTCGATACACCGGCAAACGCGTTATATCGGCACATCTCTGAATGACCGATTTCTTTCCTATCTCTTAAATGATAATAATTTTCGATGCACCGGCACTCGTATACCGGCTCCGGCGCCTAATAACTAGGCGCAAAAGTCGAATTATAATCGATATACCGGCATATATATACATATTTCCCAAAATTGCTCACTATGATTCATACTTAATTGCGATTAATTATTAATATATCTTATTTATATTAGAAACCCGTATGTTAAAAACTTAAATATTAAGTGATTATGATTTAAAGTAAACATAAAGTTATAGTTTAAAATCATTTGTTATTATCTATCTATTAGAATACATTTATATAATAAAGTCATAATTTAAAAGAAATAATTTTATAAATAATCTTAATGATATACATTAATTAAATTTAGTATCTAAACGTTTGGATATATTATGTATTAATAATAAAAAGCAAACTCCTTTATCTTTTGTAAATAATTCAAAATAGTTTATTTTATTTAGCATTCGTTTCATACCATTATAATAATATTTTATACCATCTTATATGAGTTTATACCTATTTTATAATAATTAAAAGTAGTTCATTTTATTTTATTTTGCATTCGTTTCATACCTTTATAATAATATTGTATACCATTTTATACGTGTTTATACCTATTTTATACCATTATAATAAACATAATATTTAATATTCTTCTTCATATATTCTTTATTTTCTGCTAGATCGATATACCGGCACTCTCGATATGCCGGCACAATTCCTCATTCCCGATGGTGCTGGTATATCGAGAGCGCACTGTACATATATATAATGTATTAAACTATTTATATAAATAATAATTATGATATACAGATTCAATATTTCAGAACGAATAAGTAAGCCGTCATGATCCTTGGTTCAGTCTCGGGCCTACTATGGTGTAGGTAGAAAAGCCAATAATATATTGGAAATGAATATTATATAATGTTTTTAATATAGGCGTAATTAATTATTTTATTTTATATAAAAAAAATAACATTAACTTAAATAAACAGTATATTTTATTATGTTATAAAAATGATTTACGTGCATAAATGATTGATTCATATGAGGCCTGCAAATGAGCTATATATTTAACTATATATTTAACTATATATTGTATATATACTATATTTATTAAATATATGTTGTATATATTTACTATATTTTGTATATATTAACTAATGTTATATATATACTGTATTTAGTATAAATTATATTTATAATTTAAAATGTAAACGAATTTAAAAAAATAATTTAATAAATTGCGATTAATTAATTAATATGTTAGATTTTTTCATATTATTAAATAATATTCAATATAGATTCAAATAAAGTAAATACTTACATTACAGAAAATAAATATTTCATAGTGAAAATTCAATTGAAAGTATATGAATAATTTATTTTTTAAATCTAATAGAAATATACTTTATATCATTTGAGAATTATTATTTATAACTTATTCAATAATTCTTAATTATTAATTAATCAAATTAAATAATTTATTGTTTCTTGTTTATTCTTATATATTGTTACCACTTAATAAAATTAAATGCATATACACAATATTAATATTATATACATTAATTTAGGTTTGAAATATAATTATTTTATTGTAAATAATTAATTATAATTATTATTTTTAATTGATTATAATATTTTGAAAAATTAATTAATTACATATTTTTTTCCAGATTAATAAAATACGTTATTTAATAAACAAAATAAAATGTACTTGTGATTCTAGAAAATAAATATTTCATTGAAATATAATTTTTTTATTTTAAAGAATTAATTATAATTATAATTGTTACTTTTTAATTGATTATAATATTTTGAATAATTAATTATTTACTAATTTTTTTTTTTATATTAATAAACGTTGTTATATACTAAACCCAAAAATTATAACTTATAATAGAACATTTTTTATATTTATATTCATTTTCATTTATAAAAAGGTTGGTAGATATTTTTACGCTCGGATCTAGGCGACATGTAATTATAACATGCTCAGGTGCTAAGGGTTAAGTACACTATTTAAATTATTTTATCATCTAAATTGTAATTCTCAATATTTATTTTTCAATGTCGTACACGATTATAAAAAAGATCTTAGGTCAATAAAATAGTTGCATTTAGATTGATAAAAAAGTGTATCTAAATTTTCAATATATGCCGAATTTATTCATATCAAATTATGTTATACAATTATTTTCAATACTCGCTTAATTAGAGCCATGAGTATTAAGTTGAGACCACATTTAAGAATATTCATGAGAATTTGCGAATAATTATCATTTTTATATATAAAACATTGGTGAATATATAATAATATAATATTATGTGAATATTCGCGAGTGTGGCATCTGATTTAGTTTGGCAAACAAATTAACTAGTTAAGCTGTTGAATAAGTCATACCTCTATATCTGAGGTGTTTTCTATCTTGTTAATCGGGTAATCCAAGTAGTCAGTCAACTCTTTGCTGATTTCTTGTTTTTCATAAGGATCTTTACCACCCTGTGAATGTGAAGTTTGAGATACAAATATGTAACTATCATAGTTAATAATAATACACTCCCTATGTAAACTTCTAGGGCTCTCACTCTCGTGATTTTCTAACTATGTAAAAGTGACAGATGTAAACATGATTTCATTTTGGGATCTAAACGATATTTATAATAAACTTTTACGAAAATGGCCACAAACTCTGTTAAAGCTGGATTTAGATTCTCAATTATGAACTGTGACAACTATTCGATAAATGACACATTTCCATATCACAGATGTCTACTAGATGAATAACGGTATGTTAATAAATATAAAATAATTCAAAAATGTATTATCTGAAATTTGTTTATAAAATTATTTATAATTAATTATATATTTTATAGACTATTTTATAATCGTAATTCTATGTGGTATGATATGTAAATATTTTATAATGTATTATATACTCTTTATGCGAAAATATAAAGTAATAATAATCGTTAATAAATATAAAATAGTTTAATTTAGTCATAAAATCGCGGAATATATAATAATTGCTTCGATTGTTTTAATTTTTTGAATGACAGAGTAAAATTCAAAATACTCGTTTCGGTAGTTGACATGCTTCAGCGCACGCGATTAATTAATTATAACATGATGATATTGAAGATATTATATATATTCATTATTCTTGCTATATTTTACATTGTGATATCTAAATAAATAAATTTAAAAATATTATATTAAATAACGCTTTATTATATACATTATTCTTACTATATATTATATTGGGATATATATTTATAAATAGATAGATATACAAATATTATATTAAGTAGCGATTTCATAAATAAATACATACATTACATAAATATATATATATATATATATATAATTATTTATATAATAGATATGTAATATACCTAATATGTCTAATAATTAGATTCTAATTATAAATAAATTATAAAATAAGTATTTTTTATAATTAAGCATTCTTTGGACATAGCGAATGCATATTTAATTTACGATTAATAACAAGAATGAGTCTTGACGTGTTCTATATATATAATATTTATGTATTTAGTTATAATTATTTTATCGTGGGCACTGAAGCATGTCAACTATCGCAACAATTATTTTAAATTTTCCCTGTCATTCATATCATTCAACTCTAAACCAATCAAAACAGGCGGAGGCCTTATTATATATAGTTATTCATTACATCAATCATTAAAGTATCGTTATAATACAACTTCACATTTAGTTTTATATATATATATATATATATATATATATATATATATATGTTATATAGAGGTCCTATACATATATTTGTGTTCACCTCGTGCGCTATCATGCGCGCTAACAATTTTGTAACATGTTACATACATCGGAGCAAGCTGCTAATTAAACATCTAAATTGGCGGGTCGTGTATATCTGCAAACGAAGCACCTAAAGTGTCGGATTGTGATGCTACAGTGTGTATCTGCTAACGAAACGCCTAAAGTGTCATGATGCTGCAGTGTATATCTGCTAAAGAAACATCTAAAATGTCTGGTCGTGATTCTGCCATGTATATCTGGTATCGAACCTTTCATTTCGATACTATACTGTGTACACACGTGTTCACACATATGTTAAACTAAATACTACCCCTCGATATACCGTAAGAGGTCAAATTGTCATAATCTCCGTTTTTTTTCGTTTTATTCCTATAATTTTCGGATACCACATTCCATATCGATGTAAATTCTTTTATTGAATTAATAAGTATATTTAAATCGATACTACTCAGGTTATATCGTAATATAATATAATAAATTTAAATTATATTTAAAAAATTAGAAATTAAAATTATCTATAAATGCTATGTGTCAATCACAAATTACGTTAAAAATTTTAAAACGCCTATTACACACGGAAAAACGCAGAAAATATTGAGAATGTCCATCTTTTAAAAAAAAAAAGCTACGGAAAGCTGCGTAATGTATTGAACATTTTCAATTCCAGCGTAATTCCATCGAAAAACGCAGTTGAAAAATCTGTGGAATCTCTGTGTGTATGCCCCTTTATATTGTCAAATTAACAAGTTGATGTAATTGGATACATTTTATAAATGAAATAAAATCATACTGTGCTATATTTATATATTCATAAAATTACACAATGAAAATATTACTAAATAGTTATACAGTATTGTAAAAAAATATATGTTTAACTATATTTAATTTCATATATATATAAAAATAAATATTCTATTCAGTATTTATATATATATATATATAATTAACAATATATATATATATAGATATATATATAATATATTTAATTAAATATCATGGTATAAAATCAAATAATGAATACATTCAAATAATTTCTCAATGAAAATATTATTAGTTCTATTGTTTAATATATATATTTTTTTTTACAATATTAAGCCCCTGTCACACCGAAAAAGACGGCCGATTTTTCACCTATATCGTACTGATTTTCTCTCTCTATGTGCGACCCCTACCGATATATCACGGATATCATGACAATATCGCTATTCATAATTTGGAGATATCTCTAAATATTTAACGATTTCTCTACAATTTCGTTACTGCGCATATTGGTGAAAAATCGGCCGCTTTTTTTGGTGTGAATGGGGCTATTACTAATACAAAAATAAATATATTATATTCAATATTTTATATATATATATTGAATTATTTACTCATTTATTTAAATTTCAATATCATATTATATATTAAAAAAAGTGTTCTTTACATAGAGTCAACATTAATAAAGGTTGTTTTTAAAAAAATATAAAAAATCTTATAATATTGATTTTAATGTAGTATTATTTAACTTTATAATTCTATATTATCTATTACATATAATATCTATAACTAATATATAATTGTAAATTATATCGACAATAATAGATTTAATATATTATAGATAATATTATATTTAATTGTATAGATAACAATAGGTTTTTACCACGGTAAAAACATGTTTTTACCGGAAAGGTTATTACCGGTTATTATCATAGACGGTAATAACCTATGGAACACTGAATGGTGTATATTTTAAAAATTGGGATATATGTGTATTTCATAGGACATTATTTTATTTTGTATTAAAGAACGTTTAAAATCAACCTTATCAGTTGAAAATTTTGAATCAAATGAAATCGTGAAAAGTTGTATAAGATAATATTAACATTGTACCATTTATAAATTATATTAACAAATGTTTATTATAAGTTATAACATATAAATTATAATAAATTATTACATATAAATTATAATATAACTAATTATTTATTAAATATATAAAGGTATAGCTGATATACAACTATATATATTTAAATAATTCGATAAATATTTTTTAAATTATAAATATTTCATAATATAGATTAAATTATAGGGTTTAAATAATATGTATAGGGATTTATAATTATATAATAATTTAATATGTTGTATATTAGTTAAAACTATTAAATTAATAAATATAATTGATGTACTATAATACTAAGAATTTATGTATTTTTGTATTTAAAGAAATATATAAATTTTAATATTTATACATTGAATATTGGGTATCTATATCCACATATGAGATTTGTTTACATATTTTACAAGTTTACATAGGAAGATAGAGAGTGAAAGCGCTTGGGTTTAACTAATGGATGTGATTAATCCATATATTTATAGCATAGTAAAATAAACATCTATACATGTATAATTATTATAATAATTATTATTATTATAATTATTATAAGGTGACGGGTCAAAACTAACGCGCGATAGTTTAAAAAACAAACGCGCGAGGCGGGAGTTGAATCATTGAATTGAATTTAGGTTGATCATAAAATACGAATTTGAATTAGGTCATAAAATGTATATATTATAGAAAGGACATATGTCCTGCATTATAATATATTGTATGTATATGTAAATATATATCAATATATTATAATTACATACGATATCAATATAGTTTCTCATAACACATTTAATTTCAACTAAAAGCAATGTATTATATTTATATAATAATATAACATAGCGATACGTAAATTATTATAGTAATTATACTTTATATTCTTTAATTTTAGAAAATATTATAAATTTTATGTTTGAAATAACTTAATTATAATTCGAATATTCTACGTGTATATGTTATACATATAGTATCGTAAAGCCCATTTAATTTCAAGTAGAAACAATATAGTACATGTATATAATAATATAACACATAGATACGTAAATTATTATAGTAAGTATACTTTATATTCTTTTCAGACAAATTTAATTTTTTAGAAAATATTATAAATTTTATGTTTGAAATAACTTAATTATAATTCGAATATTCTACGTGTATATGTTATACATATAGTATCGTAAAGCCCATTTAATTTCAAGTATAAGCAATATAGTATATGTATATAATAATATAACACATAGATACGTAAATTATTATAGTAATTATACTTTATATTCTTTTCAGACAAATTTAATTTTTTAGAAAATATTATAAATTTTATGTTTGAAATAACTTAATTATAATTCGAATATTCTACGTGTATATGTTATACATATAGTATCGTAAAGCCCATTTAATTTCAAGTAGAAACAATATAGTACATGTATATAATAATATAACACATAGATATGTAAATTATTATAGTAAGTATACTTTATATTCTTTTCAGACAAATTTAATTTTTTAGAAAATATTATAAATTTTATGTTTGAAATAACTTAATTATAATTCGAATATTCTACGTGTATATGTTATACATATAGTATCGTAAAGCCCATTTAATTTCAAGTATAAGCAATATAGTATATGTATATAATAATATAACACATATATACGTAAATTATTATAGTAAGTATACTTTATATTCTTTTCAGACAAATTTAATTTTTTAGAAAATATTATAAATTTTATGTTTGAAATAACTTAATTATAATTCGAATATTCTACGTGTATATGTTATACATATAGTATCGTAAAGCCCATTTAATTTCAAGTAGAAACAATATAGTACATGTATATAATAATATAACACATAGATATGTAAATTATTATAGTAAGTATACTTTATATTCTTTTCAGACAAATTTAATTTTTTAGAAAATATTATAAATTTTATGTTTGAAATAACTTAATTATAATTCGAATATTCTACGTGTATATGTTATACATATAGTATCGTAAAGCCCATTTAATTTCAAGTATAAGCAATATAGTATATGTATATAATAATATAACACATATATACGTAAATTATTATAGTAAGTATACTTTATATTCTTTTCAGACAAATTTAATTTTTTAGAAAATATTATAAATTTTATGTTTGAAATAACTTAATTATAATTCGAATATTCTACGTGTATATGTTATACATATAGCATCGTAAAGCCCATTTAATTTCAAGTATAAGCAATATAGTATATGTATATAATAATATAACACATAGATACGTAAATTATTATAGTAATTATACTTTATATTCTTTTCAGACAAATTCTGCATATTATGCATATTACGCGTATATATTTATAAATAGATTATTCACATAAATGAAATTGGATATATATATTCATTTCTGTGTATACGCGACTCCCGCCTCTAGTTGTTTTCTTTTTAACTATCGCGCGTTAGTTTTGACCCTGATTCTATTATAATAATAAGTTTAGTAAACTTCATTCACGATTAATCAATATTATTGATTTGTATGCTTATAATAATTAAATATAAATATATATATATATATGTGTGTTATACATAATGATATAACGTAGTTATACAGATATATTAATACCTCGTTATATTTTCGCATCGTTACCTATATCATTTAGTATATGTGATAACTTTAAAATATTAATTATAATGGCAACAGGAAGTTTTTAATTTGTTACCAATCAAATAATAAATAGAGAACACGAGATGTATTACTACCAAGATCCATATATATAGAGTACCGTATGGAGTACCGTATAGATCTATATCGATATAGTGGTACTCTAAATCTATGCCAAGATCCCGGCTAACAGTAACAGCATCATAATAGCATAAATAATAGCCAGAAAAATATGAATACATAGACAAATATAAATTTATATTTATAGTAATAGTTAATAATAGTTATATAAACTATAGTTATAATAAACTATAACTATAATATATTATAAAAAAATAAATAATGAATAATATAAAATAAATACAAGAATATAACGTAGGACCTATTGACCCAAACGCTGCAACTCCTTGTTATTTGAGAATATGTGTCTTTACAAGCACTTATATAATTACGCTTATAAAAACACTTTATATTGATATAAATACTTATAAATAATTAGAGAAATTTTACAAATGTATAAATAAGATATTAAACATCATAAATATGTAATAAAATGTTTTTGTTCAAATAAAAATATTAATCATATTTTAACTCGGGCATCAACCTTTAAATGAGAAAAATAAAAAGTGTATATAATTTATTTAAATGAAATAACAAATATTTATCTTATAATACCAATCTATATTTCAGTATCTATTGATACTATAGTAGATCTAATCTATCCTAAATAATAGTAAAATGTTATAATATCCCAGCTAACAGTAAGAGCAGCATAATAGAATAACATATTATCCGCAAATGTTTAAATTTTGCTGTTATGCTGCTCTTATAAAGTTTGATTTTGTTGCTATTATGATGCTTTTATGCTGCTATTATGCTGCTATTATAAAGTTTGTTTTTGTGTATATTATGCTGATATTATGCTGCTATTATTATCATATATGCTATTATGCTGCTCTTACTGTTAGCTGGGATATATGGTAAAATGGTATATATATAGGGTCCCTATAGGGTCTCAATATATTATGGTATAAGTAGAGTGTAGTACCCTACATTGGATGATTACAAGTATAATGATATATAGTAACACATATGTCCTATAGGACATATTTATTACTATATATCATTATATGTCATATGTCTATATATAGAGTGCAAAATATATCTTCAGCTGCAAGGCTAAATTATATATTTAAGTGGATATTAATTTGAATATAGTACATTATTTAATATATACTAGTATATTGTAAAGTAAAACATTTGGAGTATCCTCATTACTACCCCTATTATAACGACAATACTGCTCTACAGAAATACCTAAAAAGAGATCATGATCTCTGCAGTGAAGGTAGATCAGATAGACTCTGATGAGATTCTGAACTTCACACAACAGTTGAACAGCAAGTCAGGTTCCGCCATGGAGACGAAGATGATGAAGCAGTATATACAAATATCATTAGTAACCAGCCTATGAACAGTTATTTACATTAGTAAACAGCCTTGTGCATTAGCATCACTAAAACCATTCTGCAAGGAATGGTTGAAGGATCAAGAAAAAGAGGTAGGCCTAAACGAAAATATATAGATTATGTTAAAGAGTGGGCGAAAATGGAAATAGATATTTTGTTAAAAGTTGATAACCGTGATAAATGGCAAAGACGATGTTTTTTGCCAACAAAGTTTTGATACCCCCTACGATTTCCGAGTCACGGGATTAAAGTAAAGTAAGTAATAATCCTAGCACAGTTGTAAATGTTAGTAACCAGCTTAGTGATGTATTATTTACCTTAGTAACTAATTGATTACCTTATTAATCAGCCTATCAACCAGTTATTTAAGTTAGTAACCATCCTAGCGATGGATTATTACTTTAGTAACCATCCTAGAAAACAGTTATTTACCTTGGATACCAGCCGAGTAGAAACAATTTTACCTATCCACCAAGGTACAGCTTATTATCTTAGTTACCATCCTAGCTACCAGTTATTTACCTTGCTTACCAGTCGAGTAATAACATTTTTACCTTATCCTCCAAGATATGGCTTATTACCTTAGTAACTAGGCTATCTACCAGTTATTTACCTTTGTTACCAACCTTGCGATTACATTTTTTATCTTATTACCCAGACAAACGGTCTCTTATTTAACTTTATAACCAGCCTATAAGTGGGATATAGTGACTATTACCTTAGTAACTATGAAGATAGCTATGGTTTATATACTGTTTAATTATTAGAAATTGTTTGTATGCTTTATTATTATTACTTTATTATCCTAATGTTCTAATATAATTGCAGAATAATACTAATAACCTTAAGAATAGATTCATTCTCTAGCGGGGAATGAGCTAATAATCACAATGAACAAAAGAGGAAAGGTGAAGGTCAATTTAATCTATGAAATAAGTCTATTATGTATATCAATTTATATAAGATTTATAATAATTGCACACAAAGTATACAAATACATATGTAATATTACAGTTTTAAAGATACAAGTTCAAGTAAATATTTGCTCCTTCGGAAAATCTTTGCTATTTATTTGAAATATAGTATATTATATAATTCCTTAATATAGTATATAATTATTAATAGTATATTTAATAATATACATAATATAAACTAGTACTTATAATTTAATAATTTAAATTCAATTATAGATTGTCTTCATTAGTTCCAAATATATAGTATTCGCATGAACTCATATTGAAAGATAGCAATTTCTATATTCTA
The DNA here is from genome assembly GCA_964019155.1 of Osedax fenrisi. Taxonomy (NCBI): domain Eukaryota; kingdom Metazoa; phylum Annelida; class Polychaeta; order Sabellida; family Siboglinidae; genus Osedax; species Osedax fenrisi. The sequence goes on from OZ025242.1 coordinate 6,455,224, forward strand.
TATATTGAACTATAGAAATATTAAAATAGGTTCAAAATATATATACAATAATTCATTTAAAATAAACAATTTGAATAAGTAAATAGTCAATAATACTTATCATATGTAACTTTAAACTAACAACAACCTTTCTTTGATTGTTTATATTTCTTACAATCTATAATTATAGGTAATTTATATTTAATAAAGAGAACACCTTCTGGGCTTATGAGCTAACATTTTCGATTATTTTATACTTATTTATCGTTACATTACGAAATAACTTGCTGTTTATAAAATACAATATATTACATTAAGTAACTATATTAATAATAATATACATTACATCTTGTAAAACGAAAGATTTTTATTAAGCTTCATAATACATTTAATATTTATAAAGCAATATTTCTATGCCCCATAAATATACGTATACATATTTTGATTAACGGAAAGATTTAGAAAATAAATTCATATTCAAAATAACAAATATATGAATGTCAAATACCTAACTAATATTAAGAATGTTATGAGTGTCATATATATTATATATTATATAGGTACTATAAAGCAACTACCATCTTTAATACAAGAATTAATAAATATTTAATTAACAGACACCAATCTTGTTAATTCAAAATATTAAAAATAATTTAAATATGCAAATTAATAAAAAATCATTAAATTATTATTACTAATTTTAAATAATAATCATATTAATTAAATGTATAAGTGATAATTACTACAAAATGCATTATGGTCATGCATAATATTTATTTTAAATGTATTATATAATAACTAATAAATAAAATGGTTACAAAAAATATGGTTTATTGTTATGATTACAATATTTATAGTAAAATATTAACATAAAGTCATGCCCCCAACCGGAAAAAGTTGCCATCGAATTAACGATCTTCTATCTCAACGAATCTGTCGTTACTACTCCTCTCCATAGCAGCGAATTTATCTGAGTATCTGCATTCGCTGTTACGCCGCTCCAACTCGGTCGTAGCGGATCATGTATCGATGATCTACGGCTTCAAGAAAATCTGTACAGAGATTTTCGCAGTGTTCATTAGTTACTAGGCGCGGCGGTCCATCTCCTCTGTAAACATTCTAGCTCTGTGTTATGAACAGGAGTTTTAGGTCGGCGACAGCGCGGTTCTTTAACTCAACTATCACATCCTCCTCCCCTGTATTTAGGGGCGCGGGGCCTGTTGATAGGGCTGTTGACGGGGCCTGTTGATAAGCCCATCGGAGGAGTGTCATTATTGGACAGTCGTTTGCAGGTACGACAGACGACCGTACGACCTGGTACTACCTGGTACGTTCCCCTTTAACTGATGCTACTCTGATTAGAACCTAGGTTCTGCGTCACGGGAAGGGGGAGTTTCTGCGGATTCGGTTTTTATGACGGTGTAAGCAACAGTCGAAGACGTAGCAGATGAGGAGGTGGGAAGATGAGGAGGAGGTGATGGGTCTTCAAAATAAATGTCCAGTGATATAAATGGAGCATCAAATAAAGTATTTGTATGATATTTTACATTAACATGATCTTGGCAAACTGGGCATCTTTATAACTGAATATTTATATTAAGGTTATTTATAGATAAATATTATTTATAAATATAACCGATATGAAATTCTATAATATATATATTTAATGCAGGTTATTTTATGGGGAAAAGAGATATATTTAGGACAGGTTATATTATAGGAAAAATATGATATGTAGTCTGGATTATTTTATAAAAAAAATAGATATGTTTAACCAAGGTCATTGTATAGAAAAATAGATATATTTAAGTAAGTTTATTGTATAGAAAAAATGGGTTTATTTAGCTCAGGTTATTTTACCCTGGATAAGTTGCTCACTGATATCCAAATAAAAATATATATCTCTTAACTCTGGTTAACCTGGGTCACAATCCAGGTTGGTTACTAGTTTGTATATATATATATATTAGTGGCGTAACATATCACCGGGTAGTGTTGAACAAGGATCGGAGCTCGGAGCAAAGTTATGTAACTTGAGCTAGACCTTGCCCTTGCGAGGAGGAGGCTGGGCCGTCATTGTTTATCTTCGTGTAGACCTCCTCGTACAGGTGATGCATGCAATTCTCTTACAGACTGACGATATCTCCGTATCTAAATGAAGTAGGTCGAAGATCAGTACGGTGTGATAAGTACATGCCAGTATTTGAATTGTGTCGGCGATATCTATATCGTTTCTTTTTATTATAATTCAGTGATTCTGAAATAATCAATACTAAATGAATGCATTAATAAGTGGTATGAATAGATACATAGTAAAGTATTATAATTTATAATAAATATAGTATTAATTCAATAGCTTAATGGATAGAGAATTATTAGAATGTCAATTTAAATTTGTTATCATTATATTATGAATATATTTAGTAAAGGTAAAAAAAATAGATTTTATAATAAAAATAAATATGTATTAGAAAAAACGTCTAATAATATAATTTCATAATAATGAAATTACTTATAGTGTATTTATTCCAAGTCTATTGCATATCTATATAATGTATATAACATATAATGAATATAATGAATACACACCAGTGCAATACAATCATTAACTATTTCAAACATAATCACAGTTTGTTGTTAACATTATCATATACATATATTCATATCAATATCAATAATGATTTATATTTCAATATTATAACATACACGTATTCATCTATATATGTTATCATTCATCCTTTTGATGCATAAGGAATTTAGTAATATGTCTATTTCTGTCATAAGGAAATTATGTCAATTTCTACTTTATTTGTGTCTACATAAAAATATATATAGCTTTAAAACCATAAATATTCTATAATTATAAGTTAGTAAATGAAAATGTATACAAAATCTATTGAATTAATCTAATAAATGGTGTACTTTTTATATTTAAATTATATATAACCAATATAATATGAATATATAAACATATATAATGGTGTATACAGCTTTTTTTAATAATGAAATTGTCAATTTAATATTTTATTATATAAAGGAGTAGAAATGGATCTATATATACATTGTATATTTATTTTAGAAAATTAAATTAGTTGTCATAATATTTTATGAATCAGTGAATAAATAAAAATTTCAATTTTAAATAAAATTTGTATTAGATTCGAAAAACTATGAATAAATATAAAAATTATATAACAAATATCTTTACTAGTTGATATTTCATTTATAGAAATAATGACCTACTTTTCGCATCCTACATATAAATATACAAACTGTTTACCCCAGTCTCCAAGGTAGGTGATGCGAAATAAGTCACCTGTTTGTAAATATGAACAATTTAATATATAATATGTTACATATAATGATAAATATAATTAAAATATATATTAAAATACTAAACGGGTTAATATTTTAATACGATTAATTATGATTTATCATAAATAATTTATTTGCAGTATATTATAATATAATTAGATTATAATATTTTATTAATAAATGATTATGCAATATCTATATATAACTACAAATATACACAATATATATTTTGATAAAGAGATTTTAATATTAGTGTACATTTTAAGATAGTAACTATATCTCTAAAATATAGTATATAATTTAACTATAATTTAAATATTGTAAATTAATTTTTTTAAATATAAAATAATTATTATAATACATTAATTAGTATGTTAATTAATATATATAATTTTGTATAATTTTAAAATATATATTTATATGTATAATAAATCAGTATCGATGGAGTTATCGATGACCTTGAATATTTCACATCAACTTACCGGCAGGAAATGGTTTCGCTATTTTAGGACTGTTGAATTCAACTACGACATTTTCTTCCCTTTTTCTATGATAAATTATGTCTAGATTAAGGTAATGAATATTACTATACTCTTTGTAATTTTTATATATATATATATATATATATATATATATATATATATATATATATATATATATATATATATACTTTAAATATATATGTTTTAGATAACTATATTAATTATTATTATGAGCTATATATTAATAATAATTATTTGTAGATTAACAACAAATAGCACATTTTAATTGGATTTAACTATATTAATTGATTTTTATATTTTTATGATAGATATTTTGATATAAGAAAGAGATAAATATAGATAGATAAGAGATAGATTATAATCTATATAATCAATATTAGTATCTATAGATACTAATAGAGATATACTCGCCATTGGTGAGTGTGTAGTAGTGATGTAAATGATGCAGAGCTTTTGATGTCGAGCCGAGACTTTCATTTTCGGGAAAAAAACGAGACTGAGCCGAGCCGAGACTCTAGCCAAACGAGCCTGAGCTGAGCCGAGACTCTAACAAAACTAGCCCGAGCTGAGTTGAGATTTAGGTAACTGAGTCTGCATCATGCTTTAGATGTGAGCATCATCTACATCACAAGTGTGCAGTTTAGCAGAGAGGTGTTCAGTCCTAAGTTGTCCTTCATTGCGATGATACTCTTATTCACAATATGTTGTAACTGTGTGTGTATGAGTTTGGGTATGTATGTGGATATGTGTACGGGTAGGTATGCTAGTATGTGTGTAGATATGTATGCTAGTATCTATGTAGGTATGTGTGTGGGTGTGTGTGGGTATGTGTGAGGGTATGTGTAAAGGTATGGGTATGGGTATGTGTGTGGTATGTATGTGGGTAAATGGGTGGGTATATTTATGGTTATGTATGTGGGTATATGTGTGGTATGTATGTATGTTGTTGTTGTTGTTGTTAAAGTATTTATTTAGACACTTCATTAATAATAATAATTCTATAATGTGGATCGAACAATATATATCACATATAGAATGGATTATGGAATAGAAGATGGATTAGGGACTGGTCTAAAATGTATGTTAATAGGTGATTATAGGAGGCTAGGGATAGGGGTAGGGGGTGGGGGAGGGAGGGGGATTGAGAAAGTGGGAGGAGTAATATGAATGGTTGAGTACTTGTAGTTTGATTTGTTGTTTGATAATTGTGAAGATATATTGATTAGGGTTAGGTCCTGTTGGTCAAGGCGGATAGATATATCTTTAATGAGGAAGGGAAGAGTATTGAGTAGATCAGTCATAGTAGTGGAAAGTGGAGGGATAGTGGGTGAAGGAATGAGTGTGGGTTTTTGGAGTCAAATTTTGCACGAAAATTTAAATGAAGGAGATTTTAATACACTCACAACATTTTTAAGTACGGCACTGCTTGTTATCCAATTGTAAGGCAAGCTATTATGTGCATTGAGGCATTTAAAATGTATAGCTGAGTTACATGAACAAGTGACAAAGTTTGTACATGTAATTATAGAGTTACATTGGATGCATGTATTAGACATATTGATGTGTATGTATATATTTATATTTACTATGTGATAATTTTACAAATTCTTGGAAATATCAATAAATATTTTATGGCTTTTTTATGGCTTATTTCAATAATAATACAATAATACAAAATACAAATGCATAAACTATATGTAAATGTAGTTATATAGTATAATAATATTAACCAATTAGTAAATAAGATTTATGTAATATGTGTGAGGGTATGTGTGTGGGTAAAGGTATGTGTATGGGTGTGTGGTATGTATGTGGGTATATGGGTGGGTATATGTATGGTTATGTATGTGTGTATGTGTATGGGTATGTGTGTGAGTATGTGTATGGATATGTGTGAGTATGTGTGTGGGTATGTGTGTGAGTATGTGTATGAGTATGTTTGTGGGTATGTGTGTGGGTATGTGTGTGGGTATGTTGTTGTTGTTGTTGTTGTTTAAGTATTTATTTTAAGCACATCATTAATAATTATAATTCTATAATGTGGATCTAACAATATATATCACATATAGATAAAAATAGCGAATGTATACATTATATATATATAATATTATATATATATAATTCGCACGATAATATTACGAATAAACGAACATCAATGTTTGGCGATAAGAAATTTTTTTAATTTCATTTTAAAGATATTGATTGATAAATTTTTATTTCTCAGTTGCGGGGGTAGTTTATTCCATCTAATTGTTGATGAAGAGCTGAATTTTCTCCTTTCGTATTTGATGCAATGGGTAATAGGTTGGTGTAGTATAGTGGAATTGTTATTACGTAAAAGTCTAGTGTTTGGTTTATTTTTATTTTGTTTCGTAAATTATAGGGTAAGTTATAAGTAATAGTCTTTTTAAGTATTGTAAGTATTTTGTAGTTGATAGAGTCTTCAGTGTTTAGCCAATTAAGTTGTTTACGTAAGTCAGTAATGCTAGTTGTATAGTCTGTCTTCTGTAGTCAGTATATATTTCTAATTGAGCGGTTAATTATTTTGTCTAGTTTGTCTATTTTCAGTTTTTCAGTTCCTGTGAATAGTGAGTTGCAGTATTGTAGTCTTGAAAGTATGAGAGTCTGAGTCAGTAGTTTTGTAGTATTTCTATTTAAGTATGGTCGTATTTTTTTAATATTGAATAGCTGTGCAGTCGTAGATTGAGTAAGTAAGCTGTAATGTTTATCTAGATGTGTGTGAGTATGTGTGTGAGTATGTGTGTGAGTTAAGCTGGAGTGGCTCGGACTTTTTTTGTTGAAAATTTCTGCACCTTCTAGCATTTTATGTTTGGAGTATTTCTGTCACAATGGTATACTTTTTTTTTTTATATGTAGTATTCGCCGTGCGCCAGAGCTTTTAAAAATACCTATAAATATTTGTCTATAGAAAAAATACCGCTATTACCTATATTGAAATCACATGACAATTACATTATAAACCATTATAAACAACTAATTTTCAAATTTATATTCATTTTATTATACTTTTTAACCACGAACCTTCTTACTAATACACCTTTTTATATTTTATATAACCCCAAACCATTTACTAAATGACAAATAACAACATATATGGATATAATCGGCTAATCTTACTGTATAAATAATAACTATAAAGATATTCGAATATGGGATATTGATACTAAAATGAGATTTTATATATTTATGCTATTATAATAAAATTTGTATAGTTGGAATACTTATCAAATTCTATAATAGAAGTCATATCTTAGTTTTTTTAAATTTTTATTTAAAAAAAAGTTATGACCACAATTGTGAAAAAAAAATTAGTAAAAATGTTTAATTGTGTAGATAGAAATTATGAATGTATTAATTTATTTATAATACATATTATAACATAACTCATTCAATAATGAATATTATATAATGAAATTAACATAATATATATATTATAAATATAGCTATCTAAATATGTATAGAAATAAAAAAAATATCAGCATTTCTGACCAATATGGGGAACATTGGGATTTTTTTTTTTAATAATATTTTTTTTATCTAAAATTAATATAATTTATATTTTTACAAAGCTCTTTAAATTCTATAATATAAGTTGTATCTTGGTTTTTACAAATTTACAAAAGAAAAAAAATGATAGAGCAAACTAATAATTTAAAATTTATAAAAAAATAAGATAAAAAGTAAAATTTATTTTAAAACATTTCTAACGATTTAAATTCTTTAAAAAAACCCTATTATTAATCCAGTCGATTGAAAAAAAAATTTTGTAATAGTGCGTAAACTTTTTTTTTTCAAATATAAAATTTATCATATTTTTACATTAAAATAGTAAATAAATAACCATATTTTATACTATACATTATTTTTTTTAAATGAATTTCATGTAATAGTACACTCATATACTTATGTATATATATTTATGTTTATATTTTTTTATAAATAATTTTTTTTTAATTAAAATTAAAATATTTTGTATTTTTCCAAAATTTCCTGGAAATTTCCTGGAAAATCGAAAAAAAATATTGTACAAATATTATCTTATACAAAAATATATAATTCAAACCATAATTGCAGATAAAACTACAATAAAAATTGTTAATGATGTTAAATCGAAGTTTCAAATATTTCCTATCTCCTCCATGTTAAACTTCCTATCTCTTCATGTTAAACTTTAATGAGGTGGCGCACCTCCAATAATTAATTTTTTTAATTTTTTTTTGTATTCAATTTAATATGTTATCTAGTTAATATAAAAAAAAGTGCAGTAATTTTCAAAAAAAAATTACCGAGCCACTCCGGCTTAGTGTGAGTATATGTGTGAGTATGTGTGTGGGTATGTGTTTGGGTATGTGTGTGGATATGTATGTGGGTATGTGTGTAGGAATGTGTTTGGGTATGTATGCTAGTATATGTGTAGGTATGTTTGAGGGTATGTGTGTGGGTATGGGTATGCTAGTATGTGTGAGGGTATGTGTGTAGGTATGGGTATGCTAGTATGTGTGTAGGTATGTGTGTAGGAATGTGTGTGGGTATGTATGCTAGTATGTGTGTAGGTATGTTTGAGGGTATGTGTGTGGGTATGGGTATGTGGGTATGTGTGTGGGTATGTGTATGGGTATGTGTGTGGGTATGTGATAGTAGTAGTAGTAGTACATTGATTTATTCACAAAAATCCAATTTTCAAAAAATTGTTCGGATGTGATATATATTAATAATTATTATAATACATTAATTAGTATATTAATTAATGTATATAATTTTGTATAATTTTAAAATATATATTTATATGTATAATAAATCAGTATCGATTGAGTTATCGATGACCTTGAATATCAAATTACCACATCAACTTACCGGCAGGAAATGGTTTCGCTATTTTAGGACTGTTGAATTCAACTACGACATTTTCTTCCCTTTTTCTATGATAAATTATGTCTAGATTAAGGTAATGAATATTACTATACTCTTTGTAATTTTTATATATATATATATATATATATATATATACTTTAAATATATATGTTTTAGATAACAATATTAATTATTATTATGAGCTATATATTAATAATAATTATTTGTAGATTAACAACAAATAGCACATTTTAATTGGATTTAACTATATTAATTGATTTTTATATTTTTATGATAGATATGTTTGATATAAGAAAGAGATAAATATAGATAGATAAGAGATAGATTATAATCTATATAATCAATATTAGTATCTATAGATACTAATAGAGATATACTCGCCATTGGTGAGTGTGTAGTAGTGATGTAAATGATGCAGAGCTTTTGATGTCGAGCCGATACTTTCATTTTCGGGAAAAAAACGAGACTGAGCCGAGCCGAGACTCTAGCCAAACGAGCCTGAGCTGAGCCGAGACTCTAACAAAACTAGCCCGAGCTGAGTTGAGATTTAGGTAACTGAGTCTGCATCATGCTTTAGATGTGAGCATCATCTACATCACAAGTGTGCAGTTTAGCAGAGAGGTGTTCAGTCCTAAGTTGTCCTTCATTGCGATGATACTCTTATTCACAATATGTTGTAACTGTGTGTGTATGAGTTTGGGTATGTATGTGGATATGTGTACGGGTAGGTATGCTAGTATGTGTGTGGGTATGTGTGAGGGTATCTGTGTAGGTATGTGTGTGGGTGTGTGTGGGTATGTGTGAGGGTATGTGTAAAGGTGTGTGTATGGGTATGTGTGTGGTATGTGTGAGGGTATGTGGGTGGATATATGTATGGTTATGTATGTGGGTATGTGTGTGGGTATGTGTGGGTATGTATGTGGGTATGTGTGCGGATATGTGTGTATGTTGTTGTTGTTGTTGTTAAATATTTATTTAGACACATCATTAATAATAATAATTCTATAATGTGGATCGAACAATATATATCACATATAGAATGGATTATGGAATAGAAGATGGATTAGGGACTGGTCTAAAATGTATGTTAATAGGTGATTCTAGGAGGCTAGGGATAGGGGTAGGGGTGGGGGAGGGAGGGGGATTGAGAAAGTGGGAGGAGTAATATGAATGGTTGAGTACTTGTAGTTTGATTTGTTATTTGATAATTGTGAAGATATATTGATTAGGGTTAGGTCCTGTTGGTCAAGGCGGATAGATATATCTTTAATGAGTAATGGAAGAGTATTGAATAGATCAGTCATAGTAGTGGAAAGTGGAGGGATAGTGGGTGAAGGAATGAGTGTGGGTTTTTGGAGTCAAATTTTGCACGAAAATTTAAATGAAGGAGATTTTATTACACTCACAACATTTTTAAGTACGGCACTGCTTGTTATCCAATTTTAAGGCAAGCTATTATGTGCATTGAGGCATTTAAAATATATAGCTGAGTTACATGAACATTGTTCATTGAACAAGTGACAAAGTTTGTACATGTAATTATAGAGTTACATTGGATGCATGTATTAGACATATTGATGTGTATGTATATATTTATATTTACTATGTGATAATTTTACAAATTCTTGGAAATATCAATAAATATTTTATGGCTTTTTTATGGCTTATTTCAATAATAATACAAAAATACAAAATACAAATGCATAAACTATATGTAAATGTAGTTATATAGTATAATAATATTAAGGGGACGGGCTACCCTTCAAATTATGTAAAAAAAATTATTTAAACTTTTTTTTTTTATATTATATGTAACTTATACAAAATATTATCTTTAAAATGGTGTTTAAATTATGTTCATTACATTATTCATTTTGTTTATATTATATTATTTGTACCTATATAATCATATTGTTTATATTCATATATTATATTTGAAACTTGATTTACTCAGAATAATTATTTTGCATTTTGTATATCTCCAATTAATGTCTCTTCTTATTCAATATTGAATATTTTTTCTTCAAATTTTCACAATATTATATATAATATATAAATGAACAGTATGATTAATTATTCTATATATATATAATATATGTAAATTTATATAAATTGTAAATTTAGTGATAATTTGTGATAAATATCTTAATTAATTATTTTTTTTTATAATTAATCATTTTTATATTATTTATGTTAATAATTATTAAAATATATTCAACCATATGATAAAGCTATATGTTTATAATAAGATTGTTAAAAAATTATTACAAAAACTTTAATATTATAAGAGTTTATATATTTTTAAAACATGCTATTTTCCCTATCTTTTACATGTATACTGTTTATAAGTAGCTGGTGCCCTTAACCAATTAGTAAATAAGATTTATGTAATATGTGTGAGGGTATGTGTGTGGGTAAAGGTATGTGTATGGGTGTGTGGTATGTATGTGGGTATATGGGTGGGTATATGTATGGTTATGTATGTGGGTATGTGTATGGAAATGTGTGTGAGTATGTGTATGGGTATGTGTGAGTATGTGTGTGGGTATGTGTGTGAGTATGTGTATATGTATGTGTGTGAGTATGTGTGTGGGTATGTATGTGGGTATGTTGTTGTTGTTGTTGTTGTTTAAGTATTTATTTTAAGCACATCATTAATAATTATAATTCTATAATGTGGATCTAACAATATATATCACATATAGATAAAAATAGCGAATGTATACATTATATATATATATATAATATTATATATATATATAATTCGCACGATAATATTACGAATAAACGAACATCAATGTTTGGCTATCAGGAATTTTTTTAATTTCTTTTTAAAGATATTGATTGATACATTTTTATTTCTAAGTTGCGGGGGTAGTTTATTCCATCTAATTGTTGATGAAGAGCTGAATTTTCTCCTTTCGTATTTAATGCAATGGTTGGTGTAGTATAGTGGAATTGTTATTACGTAAAAGTCTAGTGTTTGGTTTATGTTTTATTTTGTTTCGTAAATTATAGGGTAAGTTATAAGTAATAGTCTTTTTAAGTATTGTAAGTATTTTGTAGTTGATAGAGTCTTCAGTGTTTAGCTAATTAAGTTGTTTACGTAAGTCAGTAATGCTAGTTGTATAGTCTGTCTTCTGTAGTCGGTATATATTTCTAATTGAGCGGTTAATTATTTTGTCTAGTTTGTCTATTTTCAGTTTTTCAGTTCCTGTGAATAGTGAGTTGCAGTATTGTAGTCTTGAAAGTATGAGAGTCTGAGTCAGTAGTTTTGTAGTATTTCTATTTAAGTATGGTCGTATTTTTTTAATATTGAATAGCTGTGCAGTCGTAGATTGAGTAAGTAAGCTGTAATGTTTATCTAGATGTGTGTGAGTATGTGTGTGAGTATGTGTGTGAGTATGTGTGTGAGTATGTTTGTGAGTATGTGTGTGAGTATGTGTATGGGTATGTGTGTGGGTATGTGTGTGGGTATGTATGCTAGTATGTATGAGGGTATGTGTTTGGGTATGTGTGTGGGTATGTATGTGGGTATGTGTGTAGGAATGTGTGTGGGTATGTATGCTAGTATGTGTGTAGGTATGTTTGAGGGTATGTGTGTGGGTATGGGTATGTGGGTATGTGTGTGGGTATGTGTATGGGTATGTGTGGGTATGTGATAGTAGTAGTAGTAGTACATTGATTTATTCACAAAAATCCAATTTTCAAAAAATTGTTCGGATGTGATATATATTAATAATTATTATAATACATTAATTAGTATATTAATTAATGTATATAATTTTGTATAATTTTAAAATATATATTTATATGTATAATAAATCAGTATCGATGGAGTTATCGATGACCTTGAATATTTCACATCAACTTACCGGCAGGAAATGGTTTCGCTATTTTAGGACTGTTGAATTCAACTACGACATTTTCTTCCCTTTTTCTATGATAAATTATGTCTAGATTAAGGTAGTGAATATTACTATACTCTTTGTAATTTTTATATATATATATATATATATATATATATACTTTAAATATATATGTTTTAGATAACTATATTAATTATTATTATGAGCTACCCAAGCAACCAAAAGTGTGTTTCATGCAACCATTAATGGTTACAGTTCGTATTACAGCTGTAACCATATGGTTACAGTTCGTATTACAGCTGTAACCATATGGTTACAAACAGTAGTACGGCTGTAACCATATTTATTAGTTTGAATAGAGGGGTTACAAAACGTATACGTTACTATAGTACGGCTGTAACCATATTTATTAGTTTGAATCATAGAGCTAGAAAGAATTCTCTCTGGTTATGTGGTGTCAATAGATAGGTTACAAAACGTATACGATACTATAGTACGGCTGTAACCATATTTAGTAGTTTGAATAGAGAGGTTACAAAATGTATACGTTACTGTAGTGCATCAGTAACCACACACACATATACATATATATATATATATATATATATATATATAAATTATATTATATTTATATTATATTGTATATGTAAAACTTATATATATATGTTATAAAGTGAAGTCTGCAGATATATTGATTAATGTAATATACATTTATGTCGAATTGAATTAAATTCAATTCGGTCATTACATAATATCGATATATCTGCATGCATAAATTGTTTTAGGCTTCACGCTCTGTTGATTGCATAGCTATGTGTAGATTTATATTTTGTAATTAAATTTTTATTTTTTGTATAAATTGTTATTCGTTTTGTATTTTATATTTGTTATCGTGTGTCTATTTCGTGTGATTTGTTTCCTATAAAAGGAATGCGGCTCGGTGAGATTGATACACTTTCGGTTCTGCGTCTCACCTGGTTGGTACATATTGTCATTGTCATCATTATTATTACTGTGTTATTATTATTTTTTATGTTATTATACAGGTCTTCGTCAATAAAGTTATATACGAATAAACTTCACTTTGTTATATATATATATACCCAGTAAGTAAAGTAATCAGTGATAGTGGCACTATGGTGCCGCATATTAGTGCTATTTAAATTGCGGTACTAATTAATTATAGATAAATAATTATTTATCAAAGTTCTAGATGTATTTATTGCTACTTTGAACTTGAATACATACTATGCATTGCATAGTATAAGTAACCGATGAACTTTAACTTAATGCCAGTTAACAATAAAAATTATGCATAACATTATTACCTATACAACTTTTAATTGTATATATATGGTATATACATATATATACATATATATATATATATATATATATATATATGTATATATATATATATATATATATATATATATATATATATATATATATATATATATATAATTTAACTAATTATTATTTAATATTACAGAAATTAGCTCAAATGTATATGTGAAGACACCACCTCTTTCAATTATTTTGAAAGAAATGAAACAGAGATTTCAAAGGACGAACAAATAATTCTAATTATAATAAATATTTATATATAAATAAATTTGTTTTATTATTTATATAACTATTGGTTTATGGTTACAGACAATAGTACGGAAATCCGGATTTGTACTAGTACATTGTACTATGGTTACGGACAATAGTACGAAAATCCTGATTGCGTTCATGTACATCGTAACTATTACAGAAACTTACCAAAAAACTGTTACCAATAATAGTACACAAGAACTGTTTCTGTACATGTACATTTTATGATTTTGGTTGCTTGGGTATATATTAATAATCATTATTTGTAGATTAACAACAAATAGCACATTTTAATTGGATTTAACTATATTAATTGATTTTTATATTTTTATGATAGATATGTTTGATATAAGAAAGAGATAAATATAGATAGATAAGAGATAGATTATAATCTATATAATCAATATTAGTATCTATAGATACTAATAGAGATATACTCGCCATTGGTGAGTGTGTAGTAGTGATGTAAATGATGCAGAGCTTTTGATGTCGAGCCGAGACTTTCATTTTCGGGAAAAAAACGAGACTGAGCCGAGCCGAGACTCTAGCCAAACGAGCCTGAGCTGAGCCGAGACTCTAACAAAACTAGCCCGAGCTGAGTTGAGATTTAGGTAATTGAGTCTGCATCATGCTTTAGATGTGAGCATCATCTACATCACAAGTGTGCAGTTTAGCAGAGAGGTGTTCAGTCCTAAGTTGTCCTTCATTGCGATGATACTCTTATTCACAATATGTTGTAACTGTGTGTGTATGAGTTTGGGTATGTATGTGGATATGTGTACGGGTAGGTATGCTAGTATGTGTGTAGATATGTATGCTAGTATCTGTGTAGGTATGTGTGGTGGTGTGTGTGGGTATGTGTGAGGGTATGTGTAAAGGTATGTGTATGGGTATGTGTGTGGTATGTATGTGGGTAAATGGGTGGGTATATTTATGGTTATGTATGTGGGTATATGTGTGGTATGTATGTATGTTGTTGTTGTTGTTGTTAAATATTTATTTAGACACATCATTAATAATAATAATTCTATAATGTGGATCGAACAATATATATCACATATAGAATGAATTATGGAATAGAAGATGGATTAGGGACTGGTCTAAAATGTATGTCAATAGGTGATTATAGGAGGCTAGGGATAGGGGTAGGGGGTGGGGGAGGGAGGGGGATTGAGAAAGTGGGAGGAGTAATATGAATGGTTGAGTACTTGTAGTTTGATTTGTTATTTGATAATTGTGAAGATATATTGATTAGGGTTAGGTCCTGTTGGTCAAGGCGGATAGATATATCTTTAATGAGGAAGGGAAGAGTATTGAATAGATCAGTCATAGTAGTGGAAAGTGGAGGGATAGTGGGTGAAGGAATGAGTGTGGGTTTTTGGAGTCAAATTTTGCACGAAAATTTAAATTAAGGAGATTTTAATACACTCACAACATGTTTAAGTACGGCACTGCTTGTTATCCAATTGTAAGGCAAGCTATTATGTGCATTGAGGCATTTAAAATGTATAGCTGAGTTACATGAACAAGTGACAAAGTTTGTACATGTAATTATAGAGTTACATTGGATGCATGTATTAGACATATTGATGTGTATGTATATATTTATATTTACTATGTGATAATTTTACAAATTCTTGGAAATATCAATAAATATTTTATGGCTTTTTTATGGCTTATTTCAATAATAATACAAAAATACAAAATACAAATGCATAAACTATATGTAAATGTAGTTATATAGTATAATAATATTAACCAATTAGTAAATAAGATTTATGTAATATGTGTGAGGGTATGTGTGTGGGTAAAGGTATGTGTATGGGTGTGTGGTATGTATGTGGGTATATGGGTGGGTATATGTATGGTTATGTATGTGGGTATGTGTATGGAAATGTGTGTGAGTATGTGTATGGGTATGTGTGAGTATGTGTGTGGGTATGTGTGTGAGTATGTGTATATGTATGTGTGTGAGTATGTGTGTGGGTATGTTTGTGGGTATGTATGTGGGTATGTTGTTGTTGTTGTTGTTGTTTAAGTATTTATTTTAAGCACATCATTAATAATTATAATTCTATAATGTGGATCTAACAATATATATCACATATAGATAAAAATAGCGAATGTATACATTATATATATATATATAATATTATATATATATATATAATTCGCACGATAATATTACGAATAAACGAACATCAATGTTTGGCGATCAGAAATTTTTTTAATTTCTTTTTAAAGATATTGATTGATACATTTTTATTTCTAAGTTGCGGGGGTAGTTTATTCCATCTAATTGTTGATGAAGAGCTGAATTTTCTCCTTTCGTATTTAATGCAATGGTTGGTGTAGTATAGTGGAATTGTTATTACGTAAAAGTCTAGTGTTTGGTTTATGTTTTATTTTTTTTCGTAAATTATAGGGTAAGTTATAAGTAATAGTCTTTTTAAGTATTGTAAGTATTTTGTAGTTGATAGAGTCTTCAGTGTTTAGCTAATTAAGTTGTTTACGTAAGTCAGTAATGCTAGTTGTATAGTCTGTCTTCTGTAGTCGGTATATATTTCTAATTGAGCGGTTAATTATTTTGTCTAGTTTGTCTATTTTCAGTTTTTCAGTTCCTGTGAATAGTGAGTTGCAGTATTGTAGTCTTGAAAGTATGAGAGTCTGAGTCAGTAGTTTTGTAGTATTTCTATTTAAGTATGGTCGTATTTTTTTAATATTGAATAGCTGTGCAGTCGTAGATTGAGTAAGTAAGCTGTAATGTTTATCTAGATGTGTGTGAGTATGTGTGTGAGTATGTGTGTGAGTATGTTTGTGAGTATGTGTGTGAGTATGTGTGTGGGTATGTGTGTGGGTATGTGTGTGGGTATGGGTATGTGGGTATGTGTGTGGGTATATGTATGGGTATGTGTGTGGGTATGTAATAGTAGTAGTAGTAGTACATTGATTTATTCACAAAAATCCAATTTTCAAAAAATTGTTCGGATGTGATATATATTAATAATTATTATAATACATTAATTAGTATATTAATTAATGTATATAATTTTGTATAATTTTAAAATATATATTTATATGTATAATAAATCAGTATCGATGGAGTTATCGATGACCTTGAATATTTCACATCAACTTACCGGCAGGAAATGGTTTCGCTATTTTAGGACTGTTGAATTCAACTACGACATTTTCTTCCCTTTTTCTATGATAAATTATGTCTAGATTAAGGTAGTGAATATTACTATACTCTTTGTAATTTTTATATATATATATATATACTTTAAATATATATGTTTTAGATAACTATATTAATTATTATTATGAGCTACCCAAGCAACCAAAAGTGTGTTTCATGCAACCATTAATGGTTACAGTTCGTATTACGGCTGTAACAATATGGTTACAGTTCGTATTACAGCTGTAACCATATGGTTACAAACAGTAGTACGGCTGTAACCATATTTATTAGTTTGAATAGAGGGGTTACAAAACGTATACGTTACTATAGTACGGCTGTAACCATATTTATTAGTTTGAATCATAGAGCTAGAAAGAATTCTCTCTGGTTATGTGGTGTCAATAGATAGGTTACAAAACGTATACGATACTATAGTACGGCTGTAACCATATTTAGTAGTTTGAATAGAGAGGTTACAAAATGTATACGTTACTGTAGTGCATCAGTAACCACACACACATATACATATATATATATATATATATATATATATATAAATTATATTATATTTATATTATATTGTATATGTAAAACTTATATATATATGTTATAAAGTGAAGTCTGCAGATATATTGATTAATGTAATATACATTTATGTCGAATTGAATTAAATTCAATTCGGTCATTACATAATATCGATATATCTGCATGCATAAATTGTTTTAGGCTTCACGCTCTGTTGATTGCATAGCTATGTGTAGATTTATATTTTGTAATTAAATTTTTATTATTTGTATAAATTGTTATTCGTTTTGTATTTTATATTTGTTATCGTGTGTCTATTTCGTGTGATTTGTTTCCTATAAAAGGAATGCGGCTCGGTGAGATTGATACACTTTCGGTTCTGCGTCTCACCTGGTTGGTACATATTGTCATTGTCATCATTATTATTACTGTGTTATTATTATTTTTTATGTTATTATACAGGTCTTCGTCAATAAAGTTATATACGAATAAACTTCACTTTGTTATATATATATATACCCAGTAAGTAAAGTAATCAGTGATAGTGGTACTATGGTGCCGCATATTAGTGCTATTTAAATTGCGGTACTAATTAATTATAGATAAATAATTATTTATCAAAGTTCTAGATGTATTTATTGCTACTTTGAACTTGAATACATACTATGCATTGCATAGTATAAGTAACCGATGAACTTTAACTTAATGCCAGTTAACAATAAAAATTATGCATAAAATTATTACCTATACAACTTTTAATTGTATATATATGGTATATACATATATATACATATATATATATATATATATATATATATATATATATATATATATATATATATATATATATAATTTAACTAATTATTATTTAATATTACAGAAATTAGCTCAACTGTATATGTGAAGACATACCACCTCTTTCAATTATTTTGAAAGAAATGAAACAGAGATTTCAAAGGACGAACAAATAATTCTAATTATAATAAATATTTATATATAAATAAATTTGTTTTATTATTTATATAACTATTGGTTTATGGTTACAGACAATAGTACGGAAATCCGGATTTGTACTAGTACATTGTACTATGGTTACGGACAATAGTACGAAAATCCTGATTGCGTTCATGTACATAGTAACTATTACAGAAACTTACCAAAAAACTGTTACCAATAATAGTACACAAGAACTGTTTCTGTACATGTACATTTTATGATTTTGGTTGCTTGGGTATATATTAATAATAATTATTTGTAGATTAACAACAAATAGCACATTTTAATTGGATTTAACTATATTAATTGATTTTTATATTTTTATGATAGATATGTTTGATATAAGAAAGAGATAAATAAAGATAGATAAGAGATAGATTATAATCTATATAATCAATATTAGTATCTATAGATACTAATAGAGATATACTCGCCATTGGTGAGTGTGTAGTAGTGATGTAAATGATGCAGAGCTTTTGATGTCGAGCCGAGACTTTCATTTTCGGGAAAAAAACGAGACTGAGCCGAGCCGAGACTCTAGCCAAACGAGCCTGAGCTGAGCCGAGACTCTAACAAAACTAGCCCGAGCTGAGTTGAGATTTAGGTAACTGAGTCTGCATCATGCTTTAGATGTGAGCATCATCTACATCACAAGTGTGCAGTTTAGCAGAGAGGTGTTCAGTCCTAAGTTGTCCTTCATTGCGATGATACTCTTATTCACAATATGTTGTAACTGTGTGTGTATGAGTTTGGGTATGTATGTGGATATGTGTACGGGTAGATATGCTAGTATGTGTGTAGATATGTATGCTAGTATCTGTGTAGGTATGTGTGTGGGTGTGTGTGGGTATGTGTGAGGGTATGTGTAAAGGTGTGTGTATGGGTATGTGTGTGGTATGTGTGAGGGTATGTGGGTGGATATATGTATGGTTATGTATGCTAGTATCTGTGTAGGTATGTATGTGTGGTGGTGTGTGTGGGTATGTGTGAGGGTATGTATGGTTATGTATGTGGGTATGTGTGCGGATATGTGTGTATGTTGTTGTTGTTGTTGTTAAATATTTATTTAGACACATCATTAATAATAATAATTCTATAATGTGGATCGAACAATATATATCACATATAGAATGGATTATGGAATAGAAGATGGATTAGGGACTGGTCTAAAATGTATATTAATAGGTGATTCTGGGAGGGATAGGGGTAGGGGGTGGGGGAGGGAGGGGGATTGAGGAAGTGGGAGGAGTAATATGAATGGTTGAGTACTTGTAGTTTGATTTGTTGTTTGATAATTGTGAAGATATATTGATTAGGGTTAGGTCCTGTTGGTCAAGGCGGATAGATATATCTTTAATGAGGAAGGGAAGAGTATTGAGTAGATCAGTCATAGTAGTGGAAAGTGGAGGGATAGTGGGTGAAGGAATGAGTGTGGGTTTTTGGAGTCAAATTTTGCATGAAAATTTAAATGAAGGAGATTTTAATACACTCACAACATGTTTAAGTACGGCACTGCTTGTTATCCAATTGTAAGGCAAGCTATTATGTGCATTGAGGCATTTAAAATATATAGCTGAGTTACATGAACAAGTGACAAAGTTTGTACATGTAATTATAGAGTTACATTGGATGCATGTATTAGACATATTTATGTGTATGTATATATTTATATTTACTATGTGATAATTTTACAAATTCTTGGAAATATCAATAAATATTTTATGGCTTTTTTATGACTTATTTCAATAATAATACAAAAATACAAAATACAAATGCATAAACTATATGTAAATGTAGTTATATAGTATAATAATATTAACCAATTAGTAAATAAGATTTATGTAATATGTGTGAGGGTATGTGTGTAGGTAAAGGTATGTGTATGGGTGTGGGTATGTGTATGGGTATGTGTGTGAGTATGTGTATGGGTATGTGTGTGAGTATGTATGCTAGTATGTATGTAGGTATGTGTGTAGGTATGTTATGTTGTGTAGGAGGAATATGGTAACGACAGCGAAGGCTTTAGTATGTTTATTTGGATATAACGTAATACAATGTGAATGATACATGGCTCGATATTTATACACATGCGAGGCATGTGCATTCAGCCGAATCGGTTGGACGAGTCCATTAATACATGGGGGTGTCATATTAGGATAACATCCCTCTTTCTCTGATAAGAGTGGCCTACGCTATGGTACTGGATATCCATCAGTCACGTAGTATCGGATACTTGGTGGAGCAAGCCTGTTTAGAGAGGTTCATGAATATGATTTTGGAGGTGGCCATGGGGATGGCAATGCATGCGTTGCGTATGGCTGTGAGGGTATTACGGATTTCGCGAGTGACGACAAAGGCGTCACGGGTTTCGTGCGTAACGGCAAGGGCTGGAGCATCACGGAGGTCGTGGGTGACGGCTTGGTCGTCACGGAGGTCGTGGGTGACATATGGGGCATCACGGAGGTCCTATTTGACGGCTGGAGCGTCACGGAGGTCGTGGGTGATGGATGGGGCGTTACGGAGGTTGTGGGTAGTTGCTGGGGCGTCACGTAGGTCTTAGGTGGCGGATGGGGCATCACGGAGGTTGTGGGTAGCGGCTTGGGCGTCACGGAGGTTGTGGGTGACGGCTGGGGTATCACGGATGTAGTGGGTAGCGGCTGGGGCGTCACAGAGGTCGTAGGTGACGGCTGGGGCGTCACGGAGGTCATGTGTGTGGGTGTTTGTGGGTATGTTTGTGGGTATGTGTGTAGATGTTGTTGTTAAAGTATTTATATAGACACATCATTAATAATAATTATTCTATAATGTGGATTGTATTGTGGATTGGATGTAATTGTAATGGTTTATTTAAACACTTAAATATATAAAAACATATCTTAAAAGTGTATAGACAATATACAGATATTCAGCAACACAGTTGCTATGGATGAGTATAAATATATATATATAATAATAATAAACATAACGAGAATAAGAAACGATAATGAACGATAATAAAATAATAATAATAGTCATAATTTAGATTTATATAGCATTCAGTGTTGCCTTGTTTTGTGAGTGAGGCATAGCAGTTTAAATAGGCAACGATTTTTAAAGGTTAACCATTTAAGTGAGGAAAGTGAAAGAATTGAAGAGACATAGGTAGTATAATCAGAATAAGATAAATTAAAAGTAGAAGCACGAATAATACGATCAATTTTAGATATTGATATAGAAGGAAGAGAGCAGAGAAGAGAGTTACAGTAGTCAAGACGAGAACAAAATGCGTGTTAAAGTATTCTAGTATGTGTGTGGGTATGTGTGTGGGTATGTATGTGGGTATGTGTGTTGGTATGTGTATGGGTATGTGTGTAGGTGTGAGGGTATGTGTGTGGGTATGTGTGAGGGTATGTGTGTGGGTATATGTATGATTATGTATGTGGGTATGTATATGGGTATATATGCTAGTATGTGTGTAGGTATATGTGTGGGTGTGTATGGGTATGTGTGTGGGTATATGTGTGGTATGTATGTTGTTGTTGTTGTTGTTGTTAAGTATTTATTTAGACACATCATTAATAATAATAATTCTATAATGTGGATCGAACAATATATATCACATATAGATAATAATAGCGAATGTATATAATTCAATGTTGGGCGATAAGAAATTTTTTTAATTTCTTTTTAAATATATTAATATATAAATATTAAATATATTAATTGATAGATTTTTATTTCTAAGTTGCGGGGGTAGTTTGTTCCATCTAATTGTTGATGTGGAGCTGAATTTTCTCCTTTCGTATTTGATGCAATGGGTAATCGGTTGGTGTATTTTAGTGGAATTGTTATTACCTAAAAGTCTAGTGTTTGGTTTATGTTTTATTTTTTTTGTAAATTATAGGGTAAGTTATAAGTAATAGTCTTTTTAAGTATTGTAAGTATTTTGTAGTTGATAGATTCTTCAGTGTTTAGCCAGTTAAGTTTGTTACGTAAGTCAGTAATGCTAGTTATATATTCAGTCTTCTGTAGTCGGGTTATATTTCTAATTGAGCGGTTAATTATTTTGTCTAGTTGTCTATTTTCAGTTTTTCAGATCATGAGAATATCATGAGAATATCATATTAAATGTGTTAATAAATATATTTATATAAATAAATTCTAGAATATAATCTACTATAGATAATCTAAGTTAACTTATACTATCATAGTAGTATCTATATGAATAATTTTATTCTTAAATAAAATGTCTGTTTGTCCGCATATATAACTATAGGCTGCGTTCACATCAAAAAATACAGCAGGATAATGGCCCAATAGTCTGAATTCGTCGAATATCAAAATCAGACAGTTCCGGTGTAAATGGCTATACTGCATGTCGATATAGGAATGATAATGAGAAGCAGCAAATATCTGGCTATAAAATATATCGATTAAATGCCGATATTGGACTGTATTTTTTGGTGTAAATGCAGTTTACATAAGTTAAAAGTAAGTAAGGTACTTTAGGTATGCAGATGAAATGTTAATAAAGAGTGAATTTTAATAATGTTAAATGAAATCTTGTTAATCAATATATTCTAGATTTTATTCTAGAATACAAAGATAACAAATAAATTCGTAAATACAATTTTCAATATGTTAATTTTATTAAAAATATTGTATTTTTATCAAAGAAAACTAAAATATATATTTAAGTTAATACTAAAATATATGTAATTTAATATTATATAGCTTATTTATGTATGTTCACGTTTTATTAATGTCTATGGAATTCTAAAATAGTAAACTTAAACATATTATTAAATTATTAAATTTAAAATTTATATTACTAATTAACTAATTAAATTATAATTAATTAAATGATATTATATATTAACACTATTATATAATGATCATAATGAAGATCATAATGATGCTCATAATGAAGTTCATAATGTAGATCATAATGAATATCATAAATAATATCATAATGAAGATCATAATGATCATCATCATGATTATGATGATATTGCTATAATAAATCAACTATGAAAATGTAACTATAATTGAATTATTATTAACAACATTATACATTTGTTAAATATATACATAATTGTGATAATTTAGTTACATCTGTGCTATACTTTTACATGATTAAATATATATCATCATTTTTATCTTGAAACTTAAATAATTTTGTTTACCAATATCATGGAAATATTCTGAAATATACATTTTTAAAATGATTGTCAAAATCATTGTGTGTGTCTTAAAGACACACATCTAGTGATATATAATTATTATAATAATAATCATTTATGTTATTATAATTATTATTATAATGATTATAATGATTATTATTATAATAATTATAATAATCATTATTATAATCATTATAGTGACTATAATCATTATTATTATAATAATTATAATGATTATAATAATGATTATAATAATGTTTGTTACTTACTTTTTTTGGTTAAATAACATATTTGTACATTTAATTTTAAATGTATTAATAAATATAAATAAAAATAATAAAAATGTATTATATTAATTTACATTAATTGATAAATAATCAGATAACTATAATTTAAATGGAAAAATAAATGATAATTTTAAATATTATTTTTTAAATTGTTTACACCAAAGATAACGAAAGTAATGTACTAAAATAGAATACAAGAATCTCGGACGATTTATTAAATTAAGTTTATTTTATAATCTTTTTCAATCTTTATTCGAATCTTTTTTATTTAATTATTAAATACTGATTTCAAATATAATATATGCATAGACTACACTCACACTCAATTACTATATTCATTTATGTGTTTCAAATCATCATCACTAACGCTACATCTCACACCATGGGAGTCCCACCATATTTATCGGTTATCCTATAATATCCCGTTCAACAAGATCGATTTGTACTCGTTTATATTGTTACTAATCTCCACCAACATAGTAATCACCCTGTAACATAGTAATCATCCCTGCCAATATAAACGGTCTACAGGATACATTTATTGATTTATTGATACGGCGACATCACTTGAACTAGTTACCCAGCAAACAGTAAGAGCAGCATAATAGCAGCATAACAGCAAATGCTAGAGCCTCAAATGTTTACATTGTGCTATTATGCTGCTATTAAATGTCTATTATGCTGCTATTAATTTGTAATGATATTATGCTGCTGTTATGCTGCTGTTATGCTGCTATTCTGCTGATATTATGCTGATATTAATTTTAAATGTCTATTATGCTGCTATTATGCTGCTATTAATATAATATTTACCAATCTACTATTTCAATCACATGATATTAACATATTTCCGGAATATGTCATGTATTTGTTTACGGCCATCTTTAACAAACAGCATTTTTTATTAAATATAGACTACACCCGAATACACATTATTAGAAAATAATGATACATACTAATATTGAGGTTTTTAAAACATTATTTTATATTAACAACCATTCATTGAATATGATATATTTAAAAACATAATATTATGTATATCATAATATTATTGCAATAATATTATATTTACAATGTTTTAATAATACGATATTTTATTATTTTAAAATAATTAACACAATTATAATTGTATATATATACAATGAATATTTTCAATTTAAAACCATCATATTATATATTAATCATAATCATAATTATTTTATAAGTATTATGATAATATACATTTGTGATTTAATTTAAAATTAATTTTCTATATATATTTAATCAATAATGCTAGCTTTCAATATTCATTATATATCATATTCCTATTATTTTAATAATAACGTATGTTAACTCAGCATATGTTTTAAATATTGTTGTCACAAAAGTTGTGTAGTTGATATTATAACATATATAATTACAATTTTAATATTATATTATTATAATATTATTATAATATTATTATATTATTATAATATTATTATATTATTATAATATTATTATATTATTATTTTATTATATATATATGATATATATATTTATATATATATATATATCTAGATATTATCTATACATATAAAAGAAAGTCTATTTAATTATATGAGTGTGTATATCTGGTAAGCTAACTCGAGAACCGGGGTACGTCGAGAAAATCTGTTATACCCGATCTTAATAAATTTCCAACTGTATGGTCTTGGTCCGGAAATTTTTTTGAATTATTTACCGCGTACCCCAGAAAAACCCGAAAAATTGACTTTTTGCCATTAACATATTTTTTTGTCATCTAAATGTCGCTTTTTTGAAATATTTTTTTTACATTTTTTAAAATATTTATGAATTTTTTTTTACATTTTTCAAATATTTTTTTGATATATTTTTTAACATTTTTAGAAATATTTTTAAACATTTTTTTGAAATATTTTAAACATTTTTTTGAAATATTTGTAACATTTTTTGGATATTTTGTAGACATTTTTTTGAAATATTTTTTTTACATTTTTTCGAAATATTTTTTTGAAATTTTTTAAAATATTTATGAATTTTTTTTTACATTTTTCAAATATTTTTTTGATATATTTTTTAACATTTTTAGAAATATTTTTAAACATTTTTTTGAAATATTTTTAAACATTTTTTTGAAATATTTGTAACATTTTTTGGATATTTTGTAGACATTTTTTTGAAATTTTTTTAAAATATATTTTATAATATTATTAATATTTTTTGTATTTAAAAAAAATATTATTTGAAATATTTTTTTATATTTTTCAACTAATCATTGAAATATTATTATTTTAAGATGTAATTAAAATATTATAATTATATAAATATTATAAGATATAAATATTATACTTTTAAAATATTTTTAGAATATTTATAAAAAATATATTTTGCAATATTTTGAAATATTTGTTGTATACTAGCAATACATAATCAGGAATAGCTATAATTAATAAATAATAGATAGGCAAACAATCATAAATCGATCAACGCAAGGTGCGGTTTGGGTTTTCGACATTTCCCAGTATTCAAAAAAAATTCAACACAATATCTTGCATCCTACTCTACTCGGATCAAATAACATATGTTAGACTCATCTTGAACACAAGTTTAAAACACATACTATTCGATGCAAGTTGAACACATTTTGAACACAAGCTTAAAACGCATGTAATTTCGATGCAAGTTGAACACATCTTTAACACAAGCTTAAAGCCCATACTTTCAATTTAAGTTGAACACATCTTGAACACAAGCTTAATACCCATACTTTTCGATGCAAGTTTAACACATATTGAACACAAGCTTAAAACCCATACTATTCGATGCAAGTTGAACACATCTTTAACACCAACGTAAAACTCATACTATTCGATGCAAGTTGAACACATCTTGAACACAAGCTTAATACCCATACTTTTCTATGCTAAATATTTGTGAAATATTTTTCACTAATTTTTGAGATATTAAAAACGAATATTTGTCTATATTTTGTTGATATTTTAGCTAACATTTATTTTATTGTATATATATATATAGCAATGCAGAATCAGGAATAGTATTTAGAATAATTAATAAATAATAGATAATATGAAAATAATCAAAAACCGAGCAACGCCGGTTCGTGTACGGCTATATATATATATATATATGATATTAACGATATGACCTAGGACCTATAGGTATATATAATTATAATAAATTATAATTAATTGTAGGTTATCATATGTATATCATATGTATATATTTAAATAATAACGTTAATTATAATGATAACAAATCAGGTTATATCGAAGTAGAAGGAATCACAGGTATTGACTGATATAGAAGTGTTCGAAGAAAATCGTTAATCGGTCAATTTGTAAAACGAACACAACGAAATTATGAAGTTAAAAGATTAGCGATTATAATCTTATATAAATATCAATATATATATATATATATATATATTATCCAGTTATGTATAGTATCCATGTAGATCTCGAGTTGTAATTCAGCAGAGTTTGTGGTTTAGGAGTGTAATTCAATGTCGTCGGCGTAGAGTGTGTAGTGAACATTGGGGAAGGTATTTATTATACTTGAGAGCTCTCAAGGGGTGGTAGGTATATCGCGAAGATGATGGGTGAGAGGATAGAATCTTGAGGAACATCATAATACAGTTTGCGTGGTGATGACAATTTTTCATTAATTTTGACCAAAAAGTAGCGATCACCAATAAAGTTTGAGATATATTTTAGCACAGTTCCGGTAATGCCTAGTTTATCTAGTCGTGTTAAAAGGATATCGTTGTCAAGGGTATCTAATGCCGAGGAAAGGTCTAGTAAGATTGCTTGGGTTGGTGATTTATTATCAACTGATATTAGAAGGTTATCCAGAAATTGTATTATGGCAGTTTCCTTACTATAGTAACCATATATGGTTGGGTCTAAAAGCATGTTTTCTCGGATCAAGGATGTAGTAACGGTTTAAGAATTGTAGGGGTTGGTAGTAAACAGTTTTTCAAGTAGTTTGGCGAGTTGAAACAGTTGGGAAATTGGCCGGTATTTGGAAAGTTGAGCTTGGTCAGCTGTTGGTTATTTCAATATCTGGGTTATAGGTTATAGAGTGTTAAATTATGGGGTATATCACACGTGGAGAGTGATGGATTGATAATATCTTTAAGTATGATACAAAGTTGGTCAGACAGAATAATCGTAACAAATATAAGTAGTACATCAGTTGGGGAGATAGATTTATCATCAGTGTAAGATGTTGAATTTCTGTTGAAGAGATTAGAATGAAGTTTTGCATATATATGTTGGTGGGTAGTTAGGTAGCCAGTTATAGTTGTAATGTAGTTGTATGTCGATGCAGTGTCAATAAGGTTGTTGTGAATGATTTAGATTTTCTCAATAAATAGTATTTCAGAGAAGTTCAGCGGGAATTTCAGGGAGATGGGTTTGTTTAAATCGTCCGAGAAGACAGTCAGTGATTTTGTAGAGAGTTTTAATGTTATTTGCAGCAGCAGCTATGTTAGATTAGTTGAAGAATTTAGATTGGATCCGAAACATTTTATGACAATAACCATTAGGTGCCAGAATAAAGTTAGAGTGGTTCTGATGGGTAGGGTTTTTTGTAGAGTCTGTCAATGTTATGTGTATGTCTATTGAGGGAACAGAGATCAGAGTTAACTCAATGAAAGATAGTATGTATATATATGTTGGAGTATATTGAGTAGCGCATGTTTGTCAAGTAAAGCAGACAGTATTGTTGTTTGAGACGGTGGGTCATGTTTTGTAGTTAGTGTTGAGTTAAAGAAATCAGTTTTAAACGATATATAGTCGATAATCATTATTTTCCTATGATGATAGAGCCATGCAGCGGTATATTTTTTGGAGGAGATATTTAATTGAGATGTCATGAAAAATAGTCATTAGCAGTGTTGATTGTTGGATTGTGAGTGGTGGCTAGGGTTAGATTTTGTGATTTGTAAATTTAAAGTATTCCTTAGTCTATGAGTAGGGACGGCCATGTGTTGTTTTAGGTTAAGTTCAGAGCATAGTATTTGAAAGTCATATATATATAAATATGAGCCTTTGTCGACAATCGAATATATTCATGAATCTCATCTTCGCATGCAAATCTATAACATTAGGTTTAATATAATGTAAGTAAATATATATACCAGAACGGCGGTTTACTCATAATCATGTATAATTCATTATTATTAAATATATCGGAAATAATATTATATACATATATTTAAATAAATGTGGTTATATATATATAGATATATTTATATTTATTACCAAATATATATATGTATTATATCAGTAAATTAATAACTTATATATATATATATTAACTATGAATGAATTATCCAATATATATTATCCCATATATAGGGTAATTATTATATATTTGAAAATATTTCTAAAAAGAGAAATATTTTATAGCGATTCCTAGTCGACAATCGATTGAATACATTTATGAATCTCATCTTCGCGTGCATGTACACAACATTACGTTGTATTTAAGTGATGTAAATATATATATATATATATATATATATATATATATATATATATATATGTAATTTTATAAATATATAATATAATATAATTGTAATATAATAAAATATAATCTTATATATATAAGATTATATTATATTATATTACAATAATATATATATATATGATAGTTATAATCATATATGATTGTTTGTATAGACCTATTATTTGTTATTGCTTCCCATGTTTTTAGGTGATATAGATAAACCATTGTAGAATACAGAGCACCAATGTCTTTCTTTATAACTCCTTTAGTAGACTTGAACATTTCCAAGTGATCTTTAGGATTTTTACTCTGTAAATCCGGAAAACTAGCTTTGATAGATGTGTATATAGTTTCACTTAGTTCTTTGCAGGCCGTATCCTCAACCTTACGAAGTTTCCGAATATGATGGCATCAGCTAAATTAACGTATATATCGACTTCATTCGGCGCGCCATTTTAGTGTTGATAGGTTCTAGCGCTTTGGGAACATTCATCCAATGACAATACTCTATCCGAGGGTCCACGTAAATCAACAGAACAATCGTCTGCCAATATAAATTTCTCTCTTTTCTCGGACTGAACCAACTTTAATTAGAATTTCCATTTAATTTCGTAATATTATTACTTATATTTTCACCATCCGATTTATATATTCTTATTTCATTATTGTCATTGATTATTATTATTCATTCTTCTTATTGCGAAATAACCTCTTAATATTAAAATTTAGTTTCAACACTATTTTTTTCAATTATTTGTAATGAGTAAAACCATTTTAGGCATTAAATATACTATAATAGCTTATAAACTGATAATATTTCATATATTATTTTTTTATAAAACTGCCTTTATAAAATTATATACTACTCCAGCCCGTCTCCTGTACTGGTAGCGCCACCTTTGTTTTTCATGATTTTTATTTCATCTAAATAATCTTCCTCTCCTTCTTCGTCAGATGTATTCACTAAATATTTGTTATCTTTAAATTCATCGACGATGGTAGTCATGGTTGTAATAACATTATCTAAAACTATCCGCACATTAATGTTACAAACTGCTCTGTTCTTTCTTTGTTTATTGGTGTGTTGCGAAAGATACGAATAGGATGCTGACTTTGACATATCTTCCATATTACATAATCCATTCATAATTTGTACTTTCAACATCTCTGGTATTTAACTTATCGGTGATGTGCTCTCTGGTTTTTTTCATATAAGCAGTATGATCGTTCATTGTGTGTCGTAATGGAAGTGATGGGAAGACATTGCGGTTATCTGGCTTTAATAGCTGCCCTCGCATCAGAAGCTGATTGGGTATTATGTTTGTCAAGTAAAGCAGACATTATTGTTGTTTGAGACGGTGGGTCATGTTTTGTAGTTAGTGTTGAGTTAAAGAAATCAGTTGTAAACGATATATAGTCGATATTCATTATTTTCCTATGATGATAGAGCCATGCAGCGGTATATTTTTTGGAGGAGATATTTAATTGCGATGTCATAAAAAACAGTCATTAGCAGTGTTGATTGTTGGATTGTGAGTGGTGGCTAGGGTTAGATTTTGTGATTTGTAAATTTAAAGTATTCCTTAGTCTATGAGTAGGGACGGCCACGTGTTGTTTTAGGTTAAGTTCAGAGCATAGTATTTGAAAGTCATATATATATAAATATGAGCCCTTGTCGACAATCGAATATATTCATGAATCTCATCTTCGCATGCAAATCTACAATAGTACATGTTATTTAAGTGATATAAATATATATATATATATATATATATATATATATATATATATATATATATATAGTAATTTTTGTAATTAATTATGTAATTTTATAAATACTATAATATAATTGTAATATAATAAAATATAATCTTATATATGTAAAATTATATTATATTATATTACAATTATATATATATGATAGTTATAATCATATATGATTGTTTGTATAGACCTATTATTTGTTATTGCTTCCCATGTTTTTAGGTGATATAGATAAACCATTGTAGAATACAGAGCACCAATGTCTTTCTTTATAACTCCTTTAGTAGACTTGAACATTTCCAAGTGATCTTTAGGATTTTTACTCTGTAAATCCGGAAAACTAGCTTTGATAGATGTGTATATAGTTTCACTTAGTTCTTTGCAGGCCGTATCCTCAACCTTACGAAGTTTCCGAATATGATGGCATCAGCTAAATTAACGTATATATCGACTTCATTCGGCGCGCCATTTTAGTGTTGATAGGTTCTAGCGCTTTGGGAACATTCATCCAATGACAATACTCTATCCGAGGGTCCACGTAAATCAACAGAACAATCGTCTGCCAATATAAATTTCTCTCTTTTCTCGGACTGAACCAACTTTAATTAGAATTTCCATTTAATTTCGTAATATTATTACTTATATTTTCACCATCCGATTTATATATTCTTATTTCATTATTGTCATTGATTATTATGATTCATTCTTCTTATTGCGAAATAACCTCTTAATATTAAAATTTAGTTTCAACACTATTTTTTTCAATTATTTGTAATGAGTAAAACCATTTTAGGCATTAAATATATTATAATAGCTTATAAACTGATAATATTTCATATATTATTTTTTTATAAAACTGCCTTTATAAAATTATATACTACTCCAGCCCGTCTCCTGTACTGGTAGCGCCACCTTTGTTTTTCATGATTTTTATTTCATCTAAATAATCTTCCTCTCCTTCTTCGTCAGATGTATTCACTAAATATTTGTTATCTTTAAATTCATCGACGATGGTAGTCATGGTTGTAATAACATTATCTAAAACTATCCGCACATTAATGTTACAAACTGCTCTGTTCTTTCTTTGTTTATTGGTGTGTTGCGAAAGATACGAATAGGATGCTGACTTTGACATATCTTCCATATTACATAATCCATTCATAATTTGTACTTTCAACATCTCTGGTATTTAACTTATCGGTGATGTGCTCTCTGGTTTTTTTCATATAAGCAGTATGATCGTTCATTGTGTGTCGTAATGGAAGTGATGGGAAGACATTGCGGTTATCTGGCTTTAATAGCTGCCCTCGCATCAGAAGCTGATTGGGTATTATGTTTGTCAAGTAAAGCAGACAGTATTGTTGTTTGAGACGGTGGGTCATGTTTTGTAGTTAGTGTTGAGTTAAAGAAATCAGTTGTAAACGATATATAGTCGATATTCATTATTTTCCTATGATGATAGAGCCATGCAGCGGTATATTTTTTGGAGGAGATATTTAATTGCGATGTCATGAAAAACAGTCATTAGCAGTGTTGATTGTTGGATTGTGAGTGGTGGCTAGGGTTAGATTCTGTGATTTGTAAATTTAAAGTATTCCTTAGTCTATGAGTAGGGACGGCCACGTGTTGTTTTAGGTTAAGTTCAGAGCATAGTATTTGAAAGTCATATATATATAAATATGAGCCCTTGTCGACAATCGAATATATTCATGAATCTCATCTTCGCATGCAAATCTACAATAGTACATGTTATTTAAGTGATATAAATATATATATATATATATATATATATATATATATATAGTAATTTTTGTAATTAATTATGTAATTTTATAAATACTATAATATAATTGTAATATAATAAAATATAATCTTATATATGTAAAATTATATTATATTATATTACAATTATATATATATGATAGTTATAATCATATATGATTGTTTGTATAGACCTGTTATTTGTTATTGCTTCCCATGTTTTTAGGAGATATAGATTAACCATTGTAGAATCAGATCATCAATATCTTTCTTTTAACTCCTTTAGTAGACTTGAACATTTCCAAGTGATCTTTAGGATTTTTACTCTGTAAATCCGGAAAACTAGCCTTGATAGATGTGTATATAGTTTCACGTAGATCTTTGCAGGCCGTATCCTCAACCTTACGAAGTTTCCGAATATGATGGCATCAGCTAAATTAACGTATATATCGACTTCATTCAGCGCGCCATTTTAGTGTTGATAGGTTCTAGCGCTTTGAAACATTCATCCAATGACAATACTATATCCGAGGGTCCAAGTAAATCAACAGAACAATCGTCTGCCAATATAAATTTCTCTCTTTTCTCGGACTGAACCAACTTTAATTAGAATTTCCATTTAATTTCGTAATATTATTACTTATATTTTCACCATCCGATTTATATATTCTTATTTCATTATTGTCATTGATTATTATGATTCATTCTTCTTATTGCGAAATCACCTCTTAATATTAAAATTTAGTTTCAACACTATTTTTTTCAATTATTTGTAATGAGTAAAACCATTTTAGGCATTAAATATATTATAATAGCTTATAAACTGATAATATTTCATATATTATTTTTTTATAAAAACTATTGCCTTTATATAATTATATACTACTCCAGTGGGCCCGTCTCCTGTACTGGTAGCGCCACCTTTGTTTTTCATGATTTTTATTTCATCTAAATAATCTTCCTCTCCTTCTTCGTCAGATATATTCACTAAATATTTTTTATCTTTAAATTCATCGACGATGGTAGTCATGGTTGTAATAACATTATCTAATACTATCCGCACCTTAATGTTACAAACTGCTCTGTTCTTTCTTTGTTTATTGGTGTGTTGCGAAAGATACGAATAGGATGCTGACTTTGACATATCTTCCATATTACATAATACATTCATAATTTGTACTTTCAACATCTCTATGGTAATTAACTTATCGGTGATGTGCTCTCTGGTTTTTTTCATATCAATAATTCTATAATAATCTCTTCGATACAATTTTTCTATATTAATATTTTGATTATTTTCCATTCGCTTTATTTTTCTTGATAACATCAAGTCATCAATATAATTATCATCAATCAATTTGTTAACTCGGTCTATTATGTCACTAAATATGATTTCTTCTCTGCATTCTTGTAGTTTTTGATTGAAGGATTTTTAAGATATAATTATTAAACTTACAATAATAGTTACATTAAATTTCTCCAAAATTGAAACGATTGAAAATACCATAGATATGCCAAGACTAAATAAAGGTGATTTCATATTAGCTAATATACCAGTAGATTTACCTGAAGCCATACCATTTTCCGACACCCATCATTTGTCTTTCTAGATCACATCCTGCACTGGTCTCAGGGTGATCTTCGCTTATATCTTTATCCTTAACGTAAGTAACATCACTAGTTGTAATGTTACTCGCGTTGAAGATCAAGATATAGGCGAAGATGATTCATCGAAGTATTCTTTATCCGCGTGACGGTCAGTTTTAAACTCTCCAAGATTACAACTTTCTGCTGCAAGTGATATTCCCCGGTGTGAAGAGCCAAATCGTAGAACCAAGTGAAGTTGTTGTGATCGTTGTTCACGAAGTGGTGGAATAGACATCGTAAGTCGAGTTCAGATACAATATTAATATTAGGAAAATTCGACCTTTCATTGACTTCCATACGGCCAAACTCCTTACGCATTCATTTGTTCTCTATTGACGTTTTTTATGTGATACAGATACACCATTGTCGAATACAGAATATCAATATCTTTCTTTATAACTCCGTTTGTAGACTTGAACATCTACAAGTGATCTATAGGATTTTTACTCTGCAAATCCGGATAACTATCCTTGATAGATGAGTATAGAATTTCACTTAGTTCTTTGCAGGCCGTATCCTCAACCTTACGAAGTTTCCGAATATGATGGCATCAGCTAAATTAACGTATATATCGACTTCATTCGGCGCGCCATTTTAGTGTTGATGGGTTCTAGCGCTTTGGGAACATTCATCCAATGACAATACTCTATCCGAGGGTCCACGTAAATCAACAAAACAATCGTCTGCCAATATAAATTTCTCTCTTTTCTCGGACTGAACCAACTTTAATTAGAATTTCCATTTAATTTCGTAATATTATTACTTATATTTTCACCATCCGATTTATATATTCTTATTTCATTATTGTCATTGATTATTATGATTCATTCTTCTTATTGCGAAATCACCTCTTAATATTAAAATTTAGTTTCAACACTATTTTTTTCAATTATTTGTAATGAGTAAAACCATTTTAGGCATTAAATATATTATAATAGCTTATAAACTGATAATATTTCATATATTATTTTTTTATAAAACTGCCTTTATAAAATTATATACTACTCCAGCCCGTCTCCTGTATTGGTAGCGCCACCTTTGTTTTTCATGATTTTTATTTCATCTAAATAATCTTCCTCTCCTTCTTCGTCAGATGTATTCACTAAATATGTTTTATCTTTAAATTCATCGACGATGGTAGTCATGGTTGTAATAACATTATCTAAAACTATCCGCACCTTAATGTTACAAACTGCTCTGTTCTTTCTTTGTTTATTGGTGTGTTGCGAAAGATACGAATAGGATGCTGACTTTGACATATCTTCCATATTACATAATCCATTCATAATTTGTACTTTCAACATCTCTATGGTATTTAATTATCGGTGATGTGCTCTCTGGTTTTTTTCATATAAGCAGTATGATCGTTCATTGTGTGTCGTAATGGAAGTGATGGGAAGACATTGCGGTTATCTGGCTTTAGTAGCTGCCCTCGCATCAGAAGCTGATTGGGTATTATGTTTGTCAAGTAAAGCAGACAGTATTGTTGTTTGAGACGTTGGGTCATGTTTTGTAGTTAGTGTTGAGTTAAAGAAATCAGTTGTAAACGATATATAGTCGATATTCATTATTTTCCTATGATGATAGAGCCATGCAGCGGTATATTTTTGGAGGAGATATTTAATTGCGATGTCATGAAAAACAGTCATTAGCAGTGTTGATTGTTGGATTGTGAGTGGTGGCTAGGGTTAGATTTTGTGATTTGTAAATTTAAAGTATTCCTTAGTCTATGAGTAGGGACGGCCACGTGTTGTTTTAGGTTAAGTTCAGAGCATAGTATTTGAAAGTCATATATATATAAATATGAGCCCTTGTCGACAATCGAATATATTCATGAATCTCATCTTCGCATGCAAATCTACAATAGTACATGTTATTTAAGTGATATAAATATATATATATATATATATATATATATATATATAGTAATTTTTGTAATTAATTATGTAATTTTATAAATACTATAATATAATTGTAATATAATAAAATATAATCTTATATATGTAAAATTATATTATATTATATTACAATTATATATATATGATAGTTATAATCATATATGATTGTTTGTATTACCTGTTATTTGTTATTGCTTCCCATGTTTTTAGGAGATATAGATTAACCATTGTAGAATCAGATCATCAATATCTTTCTTTTAACTCCTTTAGTAGACTTGAACATTTCCAAGTGATCTTTAGGATTTTTACTCTGTAAATCCGGAAAACTAGCCTTGATAGATGTGTATATAGTTTCACGTAGATCTTTGCAGGCCGTATCCTCAACCTTACGAAGTTTCCGAATATGATGGCATCAGCTAAATTAACGTATATATCGACTTCATTCAGCGCGCCATTTTAGTGTTAATAGGTTCTAGAGCTTTGAAACATTCATCCAATGACAATACTCTATCCGAGGGTCCAAGTAAATCAACAGAACAATCGTCTGCCAATATAAATTTCTCTCTTTTCTCGGACTAAACAATCTTAAATTAAAATTTCCATTTAATTTCGTAATATTATTACTGATATTTTCACCATCCGATTTATATATTCTTATTTCATTATTGTCATTGATTATTATGATTCACTCTTCTTATTGAGAAATCACCTCTTAATATTAAAATTTAGTTTTAACACTATTTTTTTCAATTATTTGTAATGAGTAAAACCATTTTAGGCATTAAATATATTATAATAGCTTATAAACTGATAATATTTCATATATTATTTTTTTATAAAAACTATTGCCTTTATATAATTATATACTACTCCAGTGGGCCCGTCTCCTGTACTGGTAGCGCCACCTTTGTTTTTCATGATTTTTATGTCATCTAAATAATCTTCCTCTCCTTCTTCGTCAGATATATTCACTAAATATTTTGTATCTTTAAATTCATCGACGATGGTAGTCATGGTTGTAATAACATTATCTAAAACTATCCGCACCTTAATGTTACAAACTGCTCTGTTCTTTCTTTGTTTATTGGTGTGTTGCGAAAGATACGAATAGGATGCTGACTTTGACATATCTTCCATATTACATAATACATTCATAATTTGTACTTTCAACATCTCTATGGTAATTAACTTATCGGTGATGTGCTCTGGTTTTTTTCATATCAATAATTCTATAATAATCTCTTCGATACAATTTTTCTATATTAATATTTTGATTATTTTCCATTCGCTTTATTTTTCTTGATAACATCAAGTCATCAATATAATTATCATCAATCAATTTGTTAACTCGGTCTATTATGTCACTAAATATGATTTCTTCTCTGCATTCTTGTAGTTTTTGATTGAAGGATTTTTAAGATATAATTATTAAACTTACAATAATAGTTACATTAAATTTCTCCAAAATTGAAATGATTGAAAATACCATAGATATGCCAAGACTAAATAAAGGTGATTTCATATTAGCTAATATACCAGTAGATTTACCTGAAGCCATACCATTTTCCGACACCCATCATTTGTCTTTCTAGATCACATCCTGCACTGGTCTCAGGGTGATCTTCGCCTATATCTTGATCCTTAACGTAAGTAACATCACTAGTTGTAATGTTACTCGCGTTGAAGATCAAGATATAGGCGAAGATGATTCATCGAAGTATTCTTTATCCGCGTGACGGTCAGTTTTGAAATCTCCAAGATTACAACTTTCTGCTGCAAGTGATATTCCCCGGTGCGAAGAGCCAAATCGTAGAACCAAGTGAAGTTGTTGTGATCGTTGTTCACGAAGTGGTGGAATAGACATCGTAAGTCGAGTTCAGATACAATATTAATATTAGGAAAATTCGACCTTTCATTGACTTCCATACGGCCAAACTCCTTACGCATTCATTTGTTCTCTATTGACGTTTTTTATGTGATACAGATACACCATTGACAAATACACAATATCAATATCTTTCTTTATAAATCCGTTTGTAGACTTGAACATCTACAAGTGATCTATAGGATTTTTACTCTGCAAATCCGGATAACTATTCTTGATAGATGAGTATAGAATTTCACTTAGTTCTTTGCAGGCCGTATCCTCAACCTTACGAAGTTTCCGAATATGATGGCATCAGCTAAATTAACGTATATATCGACTTCATTCGGCGCGCCATTTTAGTGTTGATAGGTTCTAGCGCTTTGGGAACATTCATCCAATGACAATACTCTATCCGATGGTCCACATAAATCAACAGAACAATCGTCTGCCAATATAAATTTCTCTCTTTTCTCGGACTGAACCAACTTTAATTAGAATTTCCATTTAATTTCGTAATATTATTACTTATATTTTCACCATCCGATTTATATATTCTTATTTCATTATTGTCATTGATTATTATGATTCATTCTTATTATTGCGAAATAACCTCTTAATATTACAATTTAGTTTCAACACTATTTTTTTCAATTATTTGTAATGAGTAAAACCATTTTAGGCATTAAATATATTATAATAGCTTATAAACTGATAATATTTCATATATTATTTTTTTATAAAACTGCCTTTATAAAATTATATACTACTCCAGACCGTCTCCTGTACTGGTAGCGCCACCTTTGTTTTTCATGATTTTTATTTCATCTAAATAATCTTCCTCTCATTCTTCGTCAGATGTATTCACTAAATATTTGTTATCTTTAAATTCATCGACGATGGTAGTCATGGTTGTAATAACATTATCTAAAACTATCCGCACATTAATGTTACAAACTGCTCTGTTCTTTCTTTGTTTATTGGTGTGTTGCGAAAGATACGAATAGGATGCTGACTTTGACATATCTTCCATATTACATAATCCATTCATAATTTGTACTTTCAACATCTCTATGGTATTTAACTTATCTGTGATGTGCTCTCTGGTTTTTTTCATATAAGCAGTATGATCGTTCATTGTGTGTCGTAATGGAAGTGATGGGAATACATTGCGGTTATCTGGCTTTAGTAGCTGCCCTCGCATCAGAAGCTGATTGGGTATTATGTTTGTCAAGTAAAGCAGACAGTATTGTTGTTTGAGACGGTGGGTCATGTTTTGTAGTTAGTTAGTTAAATAAGTTAGTTAGTTAGTTAAAGAAATCAGTTTTAAACGATATATAGTCGATATTCATTATTTTCCTATGATGATAGAGCTATGCAGCGGTATATTTTGGAGGAGATATTTAATTGCGATGTCATGAAAAATAGTCATTAGCAGTGTTGATTGTTGGATTGTGAGTGGTGGCTAGGGTTAGATTTTGTGATTTGTAAATTTAAAGTATTCCTTAGTCTATGAGTAGGGACGGCCAAGTGTTGTTTTAGGTTAAGTTCAGAGCATAGTATTTGAAAGTCATATATATATAAATATGAGCCCTTGTCGACAATCGAATATATTCATGAATCTCATCTTCGCATGCAAATCTACAAGAGTACATGTTATTTAAGTGATATAAATATATATATATATATATATATAGTAATTTTTGTAATTAATTATGTAATTTTATAAATACTATAATATAATTGTAATATAATAAAATATAATCTTATATATGTAAAATTATATTATATTATATTACAATTATATATATATGATAGTTATAATCATATATGATTGTTTGTATAGACATGTTATTTGTTATTGCTTCCCATGTTTTTAGGAGATATAGATAAACCATTGTAGAACCAGATCATCAATATCTTTCTTTTAACTCCTTTAGTAGACTTGAACATTTCCAAGTGATCTTTAGGATTTTTACTCTGTAAATCCGGAAAACTAGCCTTGATAGATGTGTATATAGTTTCACTTAGATCTTTGCAGGCCGTATCCTCAACCTTACGAAGTTTCCGAATATGATGGCATCAGCTAAATTAACGTATATATCGACTTCATTCAGCGCGCCATTTTAGTGTTGATAGGTTCTAGCGCTTTGAAACATTCATCCAATGACAATACTCTATCCGAGGGTCCAAGTAAATCAACAGAACAATCGTCTGCCAATATAAATTTCTCTCTTTTCTCGGACTAAACAATCTTAAATTAGAATTTCCATTTAATTTCGTAATATTATTACTGATATTTTCACCATCCGATTTATATATTCTTATTTCATTATTGTCATTGATTATTATGATTCACTCTTCTTATTGAGAAATCACCTCTTAATATTAAAATTTAGTTTTAACACTATTTTTTTCAACTATTTGTAATGATTAAAACCATTTTAGGCATTAAATATATTATAATAGCTTATAAACTGATAATATTTCATATATTATTTTTTTATAAAAACTATTGCCTTTATATAATTATATACTACTCCAGTGGGCCCGTCTCCTGTACTGGTAGCGCCACCTTTGTTTTTCATGATTTTTATTTCATCTAAATAATCTTCCTCTCCTTCTTCGTCAGATATATTCACTAA
The DNA here is from genome assembly GCA_964019155.1 of Osedax fenrisi. Classification (NCBI taxonomy): domain Eukaryota; kingdom Metazoa; phylum Annelida; class Polychaeta; order Sabellida; family Siboglinidae; genus Osedax; species Osedax fenrisi. The sequence continues at coordinate 6,496,626 of OZ025242.1, forward strand.
ATATTTTTTATCTTTAAATTCATCGACGATGGTAGTCATGGTTGTAATAACATTATCTAAAACTATCCGCACCTTAATGTTACAAACTGCTATGTTCTTTCTTTGTTTATTGGTGTGTTGCGAAAGATACGAATAGGATGCTGACTTTGACATATCTTCCATATTACATAATACATTCATAATTTGTACTTTCAACATCTCTATGGTAATTAACTTATCGGTGATGTGCTCTCTGGTTTTTTTCATATCAATAATTCTATAATAATCTCTTCAATACAATTTTTCTATATTAATATTTTGATTATTTTCCATTCGCTTTATTTGTCTTGATAACATCAAGTCATCAATATAATTATCATCAATCAATTTGTTAACTCGGTCTATTATGTCACTAAATATGATTTCTTCTCTGCATTCTTGTAGTTTTTGATTGAAGGATTTTTAAGATATAATTATTAAACTTACAATAATAGTTACATTAAATTTCTCCAAAATTGAAATGATTGAAAATACCATAGATATGCAAAGACTAAATAAAGGTGATTTCATATTAGCTAATATACCAGTAGATTTACCTGAAGCCATACCATTTTCCGACACCCATCATTTGTCTTTCTAGATCACATCCTGCACTGGTCTCAGGGTGATCTTCGCCTATATCTTGATCCTTAACGTAAGTAACATCACTAGTTGTAATGTTACTCGCGTTGAAGATCAAGATATAGGCGAAGATGATTCATCGAAGTATTCTTTATCCGCGTGACGGTCAGTTTTGAAATCTCCAAGATTACAACTTTCTGCTGCAAGTGATATTCCCCGGTGTGAAGAGCCAAATCGTAGAACCAAGTGAAGTTGTTGTGATCGTTGTTCACGAAGTGGTGGAATAGACATCGTAAGTCGAGTTCAGATACAATATTAATATTAGGAAAATTCGACCTTTCATTGACTTCCATACGGCCAAACTCCTTACGCATTCATTTGTTCTCTATTGACGTTTTTTATGTGATACAGATACACCATTGTCGAATACAGAATATCAATATCTTTATTTATAACTCCGTTTGTAGACTTGAACATCTACAAGTGATCTATAGGATTTTTACTCTGCAAATCCGGATAACTATCCTTGATAGATGAGTATAGAATTTCACTTAGTTCTTTGCAGGCCGTATCCTCAACCTTACGAAGTTTCCGAATATGATGGCATCAGCTAAATTAACGTATATATCGACTTCATTCGGCGCGCCATTTTAGTGTTGATGGGTTCTAGCGCTTTGGGAACATTCATCCAATGACAATACTCTATCCGAGGGTCCACGTAAATCAACAGAACAATCGTCTGCCAATATAAATTTCTCTCTTTTCTCGGACTGAACCAACTTTAATTAGAATTTCCATTTAATTTCGTAATATTATTACTTATATTTTCACCATCCGATTTATATATTCTTATTTCATTATTGTCATTGATTATTATGATTCATTCTTCTTATTGCGAAATAACCTCTTAATATTAAAATTTAGTTTCAACACTATTTTTTTCAATTATTTGTAATGAGTAAAACCATTTTAGGCATTAAATATATTATAATAGCTTATAAACTGATAATATTTCATATATTATTTTTTTATAAAACTGCCTTTATAAATTATATACTACTCCAGCCCGTCTCCTGTACTGGTAGCGCCACCTTTGTTTTTCATGATTTTTATTTCATCTAAATAATCTTCCTCTCCTTCTTCGTCAGATGTATTCACTAAATATTTGTTATCTTTAAATTCATCGACGATGGTAGTCATGGTTGTAATAACATTATCTAAAACTATCCGCACCTTAATGTTACAAACTGCTCTGTTCTTTCTTTGTTTATTGGTGTGTTGCGAAAGATACGAATAGGATGCTGACTTTGACATATCTTCCATATTACATAATCCATTCATAATTTGTACTTTCAACATCTCTATGGTATTTAACTTATCGGTGATGTGCTCTCTGGTTTTTTTCATATAAGCAGTATGATCGTTCATTGTGTGTCGTAATGGAAGTGATGGGAAGACATTGCGGTTATCTGGCTTTAGTAGCTGCCCTCGAATCAGAAGCTGATTGGGTATTATGTTTGTCAAGTAAAGCAGACAGTATTGTTGTTTGAGACGGTGGGTCATGTTTTGTAGTTAGTGTTGAGTTAAAGAAATCAGTTTTAAACGATATATAGTCGATATTAATTATTTTCCTATGATGATAGAGCCATGCAGCGGTAGGCCTATATTTTTTGGAGGAGATATTTAATTGCGATGTCATGAAAAATAGTCATTAGCAGTGTTGATTGTTGGATTGTGAGTGGTGGCTAGGGTTAGATTTTGTGATTTGTAAATTTAAAGTATTCCTTAGTCTATGAGTAGGGACGGCCACGTATTGCTTTAGGTTAAGTTCAGAGCATAGTATTTGAAAGTCATATATATATATAAATATGAGCCCTTGTCGACAATCGAATATATTCATGAATCTCATCTTCGCATGCAAAGCTATAACATTAGGTTTTATATAATGTAAGTAAATATATATATATACCAGAACGGCGGTTTACTACTCATAATTTTTACCTACTCATAATCATGTATAATTCATTATTATTAAATATATCGGAAATAATATTATATACATATATTTAAATAAATGTGGTTATATATATAGATATATTTATATTTATTACCAAATATATATATGTATTATATCAGTCAATTAATAACTTATATATATATATATATTAACTATGAATGAATTATCCAATATATATTATCCCATATATAGGGTAATTATTATATATTTGAAAATATTTCTAAAAAGAGAAATATTTTATAGCGATTCCTAATCGACAATCGATTGAATACATTCATGAATCTCATCTTCGCGTGCATGTACACAACATTACGTTGTATTTAAGTGATGTAAATATATATATATATATATATATATATATATATATATATATATATGTAATTTTATAAATATATAATATAATATAATTGTAATATAATAAAATATAATCTTATATATATAAGATTATATTATATTATATTACAATTATATATATATATATGATAGTTATAATCATATGTGATTGTTTGTATAGACCTGTTATTTGTTATTGCTTCCCATGTTTTGAGGTGATATAGATAAACCATTGTAGAATACAGATTATCAATGTCTTTCTTTATAAGTCCTTTAGTTGACTTGAACATTTCCAAGTGATCTTTAGGATGTTTACTCTGCAAATCCGGAAAACTAGCCTTGATAGATGTGTATATAGTTTCACTTAGTTCTTTGCAGGCCGTATTCTCAACATTACGAAGTTTCCGAATATGATGGCATCAGCTAAATTAACCTATATCGACTTCATTCGGCGCGCCATTTTAGTGTTAATAGGTTCTAGAGCTTTGGAAACATTCATCCAATGATAATACTCTATCCGAGGGTCCACGTAAATCAACAGAACAATCGTCTGCCAATATAAATTTCTCTCTTTTCTCGTACTGAACCAACTTTAATTAGAATTTCCATTTAATTTCGTAATATTATTACTTATATTTTCACCATCCGATTTATATATTCTTATTTCATTATTGTCATTGATTATTATGATTCATTCTTCTTATTGCGAAATCACCTCTTAATATTAAAATTTAGTTTTAACACTATTTTTTTCAATTATTTGTAATGAGTAAAACCATTTTAGGCATTAAATATATTATAATAGCTTGTAAACTGATAATATTTCATATATTATTTTTTTATAAAACTGCCTTTATAAAATTATATACTACTCCAGCCCGTCTCCTGTACTGGTAGCGCCACCTTTGTTTTTCATGATTTTTATTTCATCTAAATAATCTTCCTCTCCTTCTTCGTCAGATGTATTCACTAAATATTTTGTATCTTTAAATTCATCGACGATGGTAGTCATGGTTGTAATAATATTATCTAAAACTATCCGCACCTTAATGTTACAAACTGCTCTGTTCTTTCTTTGTTTATTGGTGTGTTGCGAAAGATACGAATAGGATGCTGACTTTGACATATATTCCATATTACATAATCCATTCATAATTTGTAATTTCAACATCTCTATGGTATTTAACTTATCGGTGATGTGCTGTCTGGTTTTTTTCATATAAGCAGTATGATCGTTCATTGTGTGTCGTAATGGAAGTGATGGGAAGAAATTGCGGTTATCTGGCTTTAGTAGCTGCCCTCGCATCATAAGCTGATTGGGTATTATGTTTGTCAAGTAAAGCAGACAGTATTGTGTTTGAGACGGTGGGTCATGTTTTGTAGTTAGTGTTGAGTTAAAGAAATCAGTTGTAAACGATATACAGTCGATATTCATTATTTTCCTATGATGATAGGAAATATAGAGCCATGCAGCGGTATATTTTTTGGAGGAGATATGTAATTGCGATGTCATGAAAAATAGTCATTAGCAGTGTTGATTGTTGGATTGTGAGTGGTGGCTAGGGTTAGATTTTGTGATTTGTAAATTTAAAGTATTCCTTAGTCTATGAGTAGGGACTGACACGTATTGTTTTAGGTTAAGTTCAGAGCATAGTATTTGAAAGTCATATATATATATATAAAAATATGAGCCCTTGTCGACAATCGAATATATTCATGAATCTCATCTTCGCATGCAAATCTATAACATTAGGTTTAATATAATTTAAGTAAATATATATATATACCAGAACGGCGGTTTACTCATAATCATGTATAATTCATTATTATTAAATATATCGGAAATAATATTATATACATATATTTAAATAAATGTGGTTATATATATAGATATATTTATATTTATTACCAAATATATATGTATTATATCAGTAAATTAATAACTTATATATATATTAACTATGAATGAATTATCCAATATATATTATCCCATATATAGGGTAATTATTATATATTTGAAAATATTTCTAAAAAGAGAAATATTTTATAGCGATCCCTAGTCGACAATCGATTGAATATATTCATGAATCTCATCTTCTAGTGCATGTCCACAACATTACGTTGTATTTAAGTGTTGTCAATATACATATATATATATGTAATTTTATAAATATATAATATAATTGTAATATAATAAAAATATAATCATATATATATAAGATTATATTATATTATATTACAATTATATATATATGATAGTTATAATCATATATGATTGGTTGTATAGACCTGTTATTTGTTATTGCTTCCCAGAATACAGAGGTGTAAATGCAGGTTTAGGTGTAAATGCAGATAAAACGGAATATATCTCTCTGAACCAGAAAAATAATAGTTGTATAAAAAGTCTAAAGGGTAAGATCATCAAACAAGTAAATGAATTCAGTATCTTGGAAGCTATGTCGCATCTACTGATCATTACGTCAATGTAAGGATTGGGCCGCACTAAACAATATGACATCAATATGGTAATCTAATCTCTCTGTAAAGCTGAAGAAACATTTCTTTAGGGCCACAGTCGAATCGATCCTTGTATATGGCTCCATCACATGGACATTAACATCTTCTCTAGAGAAAAAGATTGATGGAGCATATACAAGAATGCTACGCGCTGCCTTAAATAAAAGATGGCAAGATCATACGTCTAATAATGAAGTATATGGAAATATCCCAAAGATCACGATTACAATTAAAGAACATAGGATGCGTTTCTCAGGACATTGTTGGCGAAGCAGAGAAGAAATGATCAGCGAAGTGTTTCTATGGGAACCTTTACATGGGCAACGAAAACCTGGACGGCCGAATAAGACATATACTGCACAACTTAGAGAAGACAGCGGATGCACTACAGATGAACTGAAGACGTTTATGGGATACAAAGATGAATGGAAAAAACGTGTCATGCTATGCCGAGCAAGCTCGACCTGGTAAGGTAAGTATATATATATATATATATATATATATTAATATTATATTACATATCATATAATATGGATATTTGTATTATACCTATATATATATAAATAAGTATACTTATAAAATATTATAGACACATATATTAAAGTGGTTTGAATATAATAAATAAATACTTTTTATATTATATGTGTATCGATATGTATATCGGTTGGTAAAAATATCAGTAACGATATTACAAAATTAAATGGAAATTCTAATTTAAGATTGTTTAGTCCGAGAAAGGAGAGAAATTTATAATGGCAGACGATTGTTCTGTTGATTTACGTAGACCCTCAGAAAGACTATTATCATTGGATGGATGTTTCCAATGCGCTAGAACATATCAACACTAAAATGGCTCGCCGAATGAAGTCGATATATACGTTAATTTAGCTGATGCCATTATATTCGGAAACTTCGTAAGGTTGAGTATACGGCCTGCAAAGAACTAAGTGAAATACTATACTCATCTATCAAGGCTAGTTTTCCGGAGTTGCGGAGTAAAAATCCTATAGATCACTTTGAGATGTTCAATTCTACAAACGGAGTTATAAAGAAAGATATTGATATTCTGTATTCGACAATGGTGTATCTGTATCACATAAAAAACGTCAATAGAGAACAAATGAATGCGTAAGGAGTTTGGCCGTATGGAAGTCAATGAAAGGTCGAATTTTCCTAATATTAATATTGTATCTGAACTCGAATTACGATGGCTATTCCAACACTTCGTGAACAATGATCACCACAATTTGACCTGGTTCTACGATTTTGCTCTTCACACCGGGGAATATCACTTGCAGAAAGTTGTAATCTTGAAGAGTTTAAAACTGACCGTCGCGGATAAAGATACTTCGATGAGTCATATTCGCCTATATATTGATCTTCAACGCGAGTAACATTACAACTAGTGATGTTACTTACGTTAAGTATCAATATATATGCGAAGATGACCCTGAGACAAGTTCAGGATGTGATCTAGAAAGAAAAATGGTGAGTGTCGGAAAAATGGTTTGGTTTCAGGTAAATCTACTGGTATATTAGCTTATATGAAATCACCTTTATTTATTCTTGGCATATCTATGGTATTTCCAATCATATCAATTTTGGAGAAATGTAATATAATGCTACAAGGTAAAACTATTATTGTAAGTTTAATGATTATATCTTAAAAATCCTTCATCCAAAAACTACAAGAATGCAGATAAGAAATCATATTTAGTGACATCATTTTTTATTTTTATTTTTAAAATATTTTATTGACTACAAAATCACGTGGTGGTTATGGGCGTCATGAGAAGGAAACAAAAATAAAATAAATAAAGTACAATAAAAATAAAGGAAAAGGGAGGGTATGTTACAATGTTAATAGGTGCGTGGAGAGTTTACATTTAAATAGTGACAAGGATTTCAAACACCTAATGTCATATGGTAGAGAATTCCAGTATTTTGGAGCTACCACAGAGAAAGCAGATTCAGAGTGAGCAGAGATAGTCGAGCGTTGAACAATTTTCATCGTGTGACATTTCCTGCTAGCTCGACTAAGGGTATGCATACTGATCAAGTCAGCTAGGTACTCGGGAGATCTAAGATGTACCACCTTATGGGTGATGCATAGTAGTCTGTACCTGCAGAGATATCTAAACTTAAGCCAGCCGAGTGATCGCATTAGAGTCGATATTTATACTATTGAAGAGAACTTCAGTTTATATAGGGTGCGTATAGCACGTCGTTGTATCTTCTCAAGTTTAAGCATAAGCTTTAGGGGTAGATTGCATAGAAGTGAGCAGCAGTATATGAGTCTACTGAAGACTAGCGAGTGTATTAGACTTTTAGTCATTGAAAAAGTCAATTTATTACGTGATTTTCTAATATTGTAAAGAAAATAGTTGAAATTGCGAATCATTATAGATATGTGGTCAGAGTAATCTAGGTGGGAGTTGATGGTGAAACCAAGAGTTGTTATGGATTGTGATGTAGGGAGGGCTAGTAGAAAGGGGTGGGTGATGATTAGGGGGTAGGTAGGTCTGGAGATAATTATGGTGTCAGTTTTGGTCATGTTAAGTGATAGGGAATTATGGGAGAACCAGTCAGTAAGTTCTGTGAGACAGTTAAAAATAGACAGTTGAATTGAGTTGGAGTCACAGGAAATGGGAAAAGAAGTATAAATTTGTAGATCATCTGCATAGAGATGGTAGTGGATGTAAGGATATTTACGAAATATGGATTGTATGGGTAAAATATATATAATAAAAAGTAAAGGACCAAGCACGGAGCCTTGTGGAACACCATGAGTGCTGATAAACGGGGGTAATAATAGACCGAGTTAACAAATTGATTGATGATAATGATATTGATGACTTGATGTTATCAAGAAAAATAAAGCGAATGGATAATAATCAAAATATTAATATAGAAAAATTGTATCGAAGAGATTATTATAGAATTATTGATATGAAAAAAACCAGAGAGCACATCACCGATAAGTTAAATACCATAGAGATGTTTAAAGTACAAATTATGAATGGATTATGTAATATGGAAGATATGTCAAAGTCAGCATCCTATTCGTATCTTTCGCAACACACCAATAATCAAAGAAAGAACAGAGCAGTTTGTAACATTAAGGTGCGGATAGTTTTAGATAATGTTATTACAACCCTGACTACCATCGTCGATGAATTTAGAGATAAAAAATATTTAGTGAATACATCTGACGAAGAAGGAGAGGAATATTATTTAGATGAAATAAAAATCATGAAAAACAAAGGTGGCGCTACCAGTACAGGACACTGGAGTAGTATATAATTTTATAAAGGCAATAGTTTTTATAAAAAAATAATATATGAAATATTATCAGTTTATAAGCTATTATAATATATTTAATGCCTAAAATATTTTACTCATTACAAATAATTGAAAAAAATAGTGTTACAACTAAATTTTAATAGTAAGAGGTGATTTTGCAATAAGAAGAGTGAATCATAATAATCAATGACAATAAAGAAATAAGAAATATCAATTGGATGGTGAAAATATCAGTAATAATATTACGAAATTAAATGGAAATTATAATTTAAGATGGTTCAGTCCGAGAAAGGAGAGATATTTATATTGACAGGCGTTCTGTTGATTTACGTAGACTCTCGGATAGAGTATTATCATTGGATGAATGTTTCCAAAGCGCTAGAACCTATCAACACTAAAATGGCGTGCCGAATGAAGTCGATATATACGTTAATTTAGCTGATGCCATCATATTCGGAAACTTCGTAAGGTTGAGGATACGGCCTGCAAAGAACTAAGTGAAATACTATACTCATCTATCAAGGCTAGTTTTCCGGAGTTGCAGAGTAAAAATCCTATAGATCACTTTGAGATGTTCAATTCTACAAACGAAGTTATAAAGAAATATATTGATATTCTGTATTCGACAATGGTGTATCTGTATCACATAAAAAACGTCAATAGAGAACAAATTAATGCGTAAGGAGTTTGGCCGTATGGAAGTCAATGAAAGGTCAAATTTTCCTAATATTAATATTGTATCTGAACTCGAATTACGATGGCTATTCCAACACTTCGTGAACAATGATCACCACAATTTGACCTGGTTCTACGATTTGGCTCTTCACACCGGGGAATATCACTTGGAGAAAGTTGTAATCTTGAAGAGTTCAAAACTGACCGTCGCGGATAAAGATACTTCGATGAGTCATCTTCGCCTATATCTTGATCTTCAACGCGAGTAACATTACAACTAGTGATGTTACTTACGTTAAGTATCAATATATATATGCGAAGATGACCCTGAGACAAGTGCATGATGTGATCTAGAAAGACAAATGGTGGGTGTTGGAAAAATGATTTGGTTTCAGGTAAATCTACTGGTATATTAGCTTATATGAAATCACCTTTATTTATTCTTGGCATATCTATGGTATTTCCAATCATATCAATTTTGGAGAAATGTAATATAATGCTATAAGGTAAAACTATTATTGTAAGTTTAATGATTATATCTTAAAAATCCTTCATCCAAAAACTACAAGAATGCAGAGAAGAAATCATATTTAGTGACCGAGTTAACAAATTGATTGATGATAATGATATTGATGACTTGATGTTATCAAGAAAAATAAAGCGAATGGATAATAATCAAAATATTAATATAGAAAAATTGTATCGAAGAGATTATTATAGAATTATTGATATGAAAAAAACCAGAGAGCACATCACCGATAAGTTAAATACCATAGAGATGTTGAAAGTACAAATTATGAATGGATTATGTAATATGGAAGATATGTCAAAGTCAGCATCCTATTCGTATCTTTCGCAACACACCAATAATCAAAGAAAGAACAGAGCAGTTTGTAACATTAAGGTGCGGGTAGTTTTAGATAATGTTATTACAACCCTGACTACCATCATCGATGAATTTAGAGATAAAAAATATTTAGTGAATACATCTGACGAAGAAGGAGTTTCGTACGACGCCATCATATTCGGAAACTTCGTAAGGTTGAGAATACGGCCTGCAAAGAACTAATTGAAACTATATACACATCTATCAAGGCTAGTTTTCCGGATTTACAGAGTAAAAATCCTAAAGATAACTTGGAAATGTTCAAGTCTACTAAAGGAGTTAAAAGAAAGATATTGATACTCTGTATTCCAAACCTATTTCGGCTGCGGCTTCTTCGATTTTATGTAGCAGTATATTCGCATCTTCAACGTTATATGATGTAATGGCTAAATCATCAGCATAATCAGTATCAGTTATGTATATTGCAGGATGTCGGCTACTCATTCGTTTTTTTATGGTGAGACCGAGATATATATATATATATATATATATAAATATGAACCGAATTGGCCGTAGGGAAGTCAATAAAAGGTATAATTTTCCTAATATTGTATTGAATGTGCGAGGTCGTCTTTATTAGTTTGGTGATATGCTCATCGGAGTCTAATGTTGAGTTGAGGGTAATCCCAATATATTTAATGGTAGAAAACGGAGCGAGTGGTGAGGAGTCGATGTAGAGTATAGGAAAATTGTATAAGTTGGGTTAGCGTTAATGTTGAGTAGTTCGGTTATAGTAGCGTTAAGTTGTTAGTGGTTAGATGTTAGCCAGTTATGTATAGTATCCATGCAGAGTTGTAATTCAGTAGAGTTTGTGGTTTCGGAGTGTAATTCAATGTCGTCGGTGTAGAGTGTGTAGTGAACATTGGGGAAGGTATTTATTATACTTGAGAGGGATGGTAGGTATATCGCGAAGATGATGGGTGAGAGGATAGAACCTCGAGGAACGCCATAATACAGTTTGCGGGGTGATGACAAGTTGTCATGAATTTTGACCAAAAAGTAGCGATCACGAATAAAGTTTGAGATCCATTTTAGAACAGTTCCGGTAATGCCTAGTTTGTCCAGTCGGGTTAAAAGGATATCGTGTTCAAGGGTATCTAATGCCGAGGAAAGGTCAAGAATGATTGCTTGAGTTGGTTATTTATTATCAACTGATAATAGAAGGTTATCCAGAATCTGTATTATGGCATTTTCCTTACTATAGTAACCATATATTAATTTCGTAATATCATTACTGATATTTTCACCATCCGATTTATATATTCTTATTTCATTATTGTCATTGATTATTATGGATTCACTCTTCTTATTGCAAAATTACATTTAGTAAATGATTTACTCTTCTCGGGGCACATATATAGTATGCTTAATCCAATATTGGTCATGTCGGTAGCAGGTCGATTCGCCCGATAAGAAAACACAAACTATCTATTATTATTAGTATATTAAATTAATCATTAATCATTATATAAATTAATAATAATTAATTTGAATGAATATATCGGTATTACTATTAAATACAAGTTTGTATCGACTTATATTAATTCGGGCGAATCGACTTGTATTTGTCTGGTTATAGGTTATAGGTCGAAATACAATTTCAAATTATTATCCGGAATATTATAAGGCATTTTTAAAATGGTTGTTAAAAATTTTACTTATAACGAAAGTATATGTTTGATAAACTTATGGAGGGAATTAAACGTAGATAACAAATTAGATTTAAAGATTGCAGATTTAAAAGGTTTATATAGTAGTATTGCCGACAAAATGAGGAAAAAGGGCTACAATCGTGATGTAAACTCATTACAGCGGAGAATGTCTAAAATGAAGCGCACCTATAAACAGGTAATTTTAAGCAAACCGTTAACTAAATTGCACGTCGTGAAAACTGTAGTAACTTTTTCGATACTATATTGGCGTGCGTCTGATTGTGTATATGGCGTGTAATCTCGAGGATTGACCATCGATATAGTGAGAAAGTGGATAAGCAATTGAATGTAGTGTATGGCACTATCCGCTACGGGCGCTGCAGTCGAAACCCACTATCTGGCCCACTACTTTTTATTTATAATAATTATTATTATAATATTTATTTATACATATATATATTGATAATTACTACCAATTGTAATGTACTATCTATACTAAAAATAAAATTATATATTTAAAATACATAATATCAACATTCCTCGTAATTTTGTGTATTTAAATTGAAGTTATAATACTGTTTTATTGATTTTATTGATATTTATAATTTAAATCCATTGATATAGATAGAAGTTACTTTAATCTATTTAAACGAAAAGACTACTGTTTTAAGATTTGACATATATAATATGACTAATATCCAATCAAAATCACTGATACCATTTTGTCAATTTATCGATAAAAGTGTCATTCACGTATCTATCTTTAACATGCATTGCGTGCGTCAATTGCTTATCCACTTTCTTTATATCGATGGGATTGACGTGTATGAGTTCAATTTTTGAAATGTTATGCAAGAGTCACTCTTAGACTCTAAGAGTCTTAGAGTGATTATCATAATCATTATCATAATGACCATAATGTTTATGGTCAAAAGCTTCGCGATTTGAACTCCCGCAAACTAGTATATTAGAATTAGTGATTTTACAATAGTCACTATTATAGTGTATGATTGGCCATTATAATTATCGTATGTCTATTTATAGACTATCATACATGCAGTGACCTTACATTAACATATATATATATATATATATATATATATATATATATATATATATATATATATATAAATATAATATATATATATATGTTAATGTAAGGTTTATATAATATATATATATATATATATATATATATACATATGTGTTTTATAAACTCATTCGGGATGTAATGTAGCTAAAAAAAAATCTGGTAATAACAAAACTAAACCCAATCAAACCAAACCAAACAAGTACAAATAATTAAAACTACAAATATTAATTTTTGTACAAACAAACATACGCTATTATAAAATCACTAATTCGAATAAACAATTTTTTCAGGCGTTCAAATCGCGCATCAATCGCGAAGCTTTTGACCAGGTACCTGCAAGAGATAAAGTTTATCATAAACAAATACTATTTGAAATAGTCACTATTATAGTGGGTACCGAAATTAAATTGCTATATTGTTCGTAATGGCTAGCGGTACATACCATTGTATTAGTGGGAATTATCCGATTAATAATATTAGTTTAGATTTTATAAATTACTGGGTATCATCAAAGGATGGCACGGACGGTAGGCACAAATTAAATAATTATATATAGCAAAGTTCACGCCTGACTTGCAATGCGTGAGTCGTGCGAATACATAATTATTAGTTATTAATATCCTATTATAGTATTTTCAATACTAAATAGTATTTAGTAAATATTAGTAATACATTTTGATTACTAATGTAGGGTTAAAGTATCAAAGTAGGCAAATGATTTTTAAATGATTTTATTAAATAAAATAAAAAGCGTGTACTAAACACACCGCTAGGCTATAGGCTCACCGCGGGATGTAATGCAGCTAATAAAACATCATCAATTATAGATACTCTCCCTCGACCCTGCATCCCACCAATCAAGCCCAATATACTCATTTTCCACTTTTTCATTACCAACCATTATCAATATCAATAATCTTTTATTAACAGTTTTATTAACAATCTACATGTAAACTAGACCCAATTCCATTATGTTTATTACATTCTCTTTCATCCCTTCTTTCTCCATTCTACAACAAAATTATCGATCGCTCACTAACTGCAGGTATCTTCCCATCCCACATGAAATATGCCCATGTAATTCCCATCCCTAAAAACCAGTCCATTGATAGGTCAACTCTTTCTAATTATCGTCCCATATCCAACCTTTCTTTCATATCTAAGACAATTGAAAGAATAATTGCTAAACAACTTCGAACATACATCAATAATAATAACATACTGCATAAATTACAAAGTGCTTATACAACGGACAAGAGCACTGAAACTTCACTACTCCATACTTTAAACAATATACAACTATTTCCAAAAAATACTCCCACCATACTGATTATACTTGACTTGTCGTCGGCTTTCGATACGTTAGACCATAATATTCTTATTCGAAGATTAGAGAACATTGGTATTAAAGATTCTGTCCTTAGTTGGTTTACATCCTACCTAATTAACTGATCCTTTTCTATATGTATAGATAACGCCATAACAGAACCCCGCCACACAACTCATGGTGTACCCCAAGGTTCTGTTTTAGGTCCAATTATCTTTAATATATATATTTCCCCTTTACTTTACTTACTTGACGAATACCCCGATATACACTTTCACTCATATGCGGATGACTTACAGCTATACTGTAATTTACCTGACCCAATCAATAACATAAATACTATAATGCATTAATGACATTAGTAAATGGCTTTCAAATAACTCCCTACTATTGAATAGCCTTAAAACAAAAGCTTTATTAATAAATACATCCCCAGGACATCATTCCATACCACCTATTATTATTAATAATCACATTATATATAATACTCTAACCAAGCTAAAAACCTCGGCCTTACACTTGATCAAAAGCTGTCTTATCTACCACATATAACTAATATATCGAATTCCATTAATTACACCTTACATACGATCCGACTTATTAAACCTTCTATAACTACTGAACTTGCCAAACTACTAGTTACTTCCTTAATACTGCCCCGACTTGACTACTGTAACTCTACTTTAAATTCACTCCCAGCACATACTATCAAAATGCTCACTAAATTACAATATAGAGCCATCAGAACCATTTTCAGGATAAAAAAATACTCAAGACAACATATCACACCTTATATGAAATCCATTCACTGGCTACCCATCCCTTACCGCATACAATACAAATTACTCCTACTGACCCACCATGCCACCCATAATAATAAACCTGACTATCTTACTGAACTACTTACGAACTACAAGTCATCCCGACCACAACGATCAATACATAAATACAAACTAAATATACCAATAACTTTATCACTTAATAAAAAACAGGAATCTTCTTTTTCTATAATATCACCTAAACTATGGAACTCCCTACCTCACTCAATTAGATCTATAGTTTCTGACCACACATTTAAAGTCAAATTGAAAACACATCTATTTAATATAGCTTATAATAATTAATATACGATACACCGCCGAAAACTCATTACTGATGTTGATCGCAGTGTCTAGACAAATTGGTTACAAGGTTACATGGTTATTTGAAGCTTTAAAAATGAATATATTTACTATTTGAAGCTTTTGAAATGAATAATTTTACTATTTGAAACCTTCGAAATGAATAATTTTACTATTTGAATACTTTGAATACTTAATTTAACAAAAATAATACTATTTGAAACCTTCGAAGTGTATATAATTACTGTTCGAAAACTTCGAATGAGTTAAAAATTTGAAAATTTCCAACACTAGTTCCAACCTACTGATATAATACTGATAATTAACAACATTATTTATGATACTGATACGATACTGATACTTTGATTTTTTGAATTGATACGATACTGATACTTTTATTTTTTGAATTGAACGATACTGATACAATGAAAAGAGGGTCCGGTTGCAACACTAATATATATATATATATATATATATATACATATATATTATATAATTCATTGATATATACAATAATCTTGTAGTTAGAGTATGCAATTGACTCTGAGAATATGACATTCTTTATATGCAGCATGCTAACTTCATAGTATTTACATAATAGGTAGTTATAATAATATATAAAATTGAGTTAGTATAATGTGAAGTATCACATAGTATCAGTAAATAGTATCTGAAAGTAATTTTTGTATGTGTATTATACTAGCATACCGTGTATACCCAATTTTGGAACATTTTTAGGAACGCAACTCGTGAAATCATTGAAATGAATTAAGTGTTATATTTGTGTGATTGGGGTCATGATTTAATATAGCATTATTTTTAATTTCCGTGGGTTCAACAATTCAACAATTCAACAATATACTACATAAAATATAATATATATATATATATATATAATACATATATTATATATATATATAAATGAATGTGTATATGTGTATTTGTGTGTGTATGTATGTATGTGGATGTATGTATATATATATATATATATATATATATATATATATATATATATATATGATTCACTAGTACCGTTAATATAACAATTTACTTATTGTTATTTTATCATATTATATATATTAATTCTACTTGAAATTAAATGGACTTTCATACAATATATAGATCTACTATGTACGTATAATATATATATATATATATATATATATATATATATGCATATATATGCATGTATGCAGACATCTGAGTGGATGTGTATATGTGGTCAATATATAAGTATGAGTAATATATATGACAAAGGGTGTGTTGTGTATAATTACCCTATAAGGTAATAGAACAATAGCTATTGGAAAAGCGATCAGAGGTGTGTGTGTGTCCAGTAATTAATCACTATGAATATCAGTTTGTAATTAATTACTACGAATAATTATTTAATATCCATCAAACCATTCAAATATCAATGTACTACAAGTAGGGGCGCTGGAACGATGGTGTGTATGTAGGGGGACCAACCAATTAAAATAAATGTTGTGGTAAAAGTGGGGGAACAATATATAGGAGGTCCCCCTAGATTTTAAAGTGGGGGGGGGACATATCCCGCCCGTCCCCACCCCTGTTGCAGCGCCCCTAACTACAAACAAAGATATAACACTCCATATCTACGCAACATAATTTGTATTCATACATCCCGCTGCTAGCAGCAGTATCGAAATAGATTTAGGTTTTCGATTCGCAAACTACAATGTTTTCATTGCTCTATTAAATTACATGCAATATGAATTAGCTTTTAATCGACGCATAGATAGTTATAGCATTTAAAACCAACATATCCTATTGCTTTGTTATATATTAGTATTGAACACTTAGTTTTCATACTAACAATAATAATTTAAAGCATATTATTTTTCAGTTTAAAAGTGCATAGTTTGATACGAATTTACATTATAAACAACACATAGTTTCGAAAATTGACCCTATATATGTAGCACTGTTGGTTTTTGTATACAAAATAGAATTACACGATTTCGCGTAAGTGTTATATCTTTCCTTAGAAAAATCTTTTCTACAAGTATAAATGTACAAGTAATATACATGTATTAATTATATAAATATAATATTTTTATTTTATTTATTTAGAAGAATAATGCATTATTATATATTAAAATATATATATATATATATATTAAAACAAATAATAAGAGTTGTATATTTTAACAAGTCAATTGCAACTTGTTATATTTTATATTTATATATAATAATAGTGAAATAGTTATGATTTAATTATGAAAAAAATTTAAATATAGTGATAAATTAAAAAACCAATTAATTTTTGATTTCTATTATAATTCGTAATAGAACAGTTTACGTATAATTATGTTATCTTATTAGCCTATACAATTATACCGTTTACCTTAATAATATTTTGTATATAAGATCGAAAGTAAATAATTAATATTAAAAAAATAATTAGTTCCATTACTCTTATAATTTACGTATCGCTATGTTATATTATTATACACACATAATATATAAGTTTCGTATTATAATTAAGTAAATTCTACTTTAGAATAAATTAAAAACTAAAAGTTGTAGAACAAAATAATTGATAAGACCATTACTGTAACAGTTTTCTCATCGTTGCGTTATATTATTATACACATATTATACATTGTTTCTAATTGACATTAAACAATCTGCAAGGAACTATATTGGTATTGTATGCATTTATAATATATACATATATACACGATATACTATAATCAGATGTTATGTTCTTTCTATAATTTCCATTTATAAGTATGCCTTCATATACGATTCATATAATATGAATCATAATTATAATTATGTATCAAATTATTGCGCGGGTATAATGTGTGCCAGCATAAATTGAGTATGTTATGGCTCCTCCCCTTAAGAGTGATTTTAAACATGCTATTGGTTATCGATTCCTTAGCCACATTTGGATCATCTAAATATGAGTATAGAGAATACACACAACATTTTTTTTTAATTTAGGTCAATATTGTGCATGCGCCACCATATAAAATTTAACAAAATTTAACATGGGAATAGATAGGAAAATACCAAAAAAACATAAATATGTATATTTTTCACAGTTATAATTAAGCTACAATCATGACATTTTATGAATATGTGTAATGTGTATAGTTCATTTGAATATTATAAATTCATAACAAAATTAATTTTATTTCTAGGATTTTTTTTTAAATTATAGGATTTTCCAGAATTTTTTTTGACCTCTCATAATTGTGTACAGAATTGTTATATTTTATCAATTTATATTATATATAACAAAAAAACAATTAATTAATCACTATATATTACAATGTGGCCGAAAAAATAATAACTACCCTGGTATTTCTTTAATTTTGTTAAAAATCATCAAAAAATTACCATTTTTCTGGGGTACCTTTACAAATTTTAAGATTTTTTTTTTTTTTTCTACCTCATCTTAATATGTTATATTTTAACGTACAAGTATTATAAAATTAAAAAAATAGCTCTTTATAATTTTAATAAATAGTCAAAGTGGCCTAATTTTAGAAAATGTTTATATATATAAAATTTATTTTATTGTTTAAATTAATTATCTAATAACTAATATTGTAATTAGGGATACTATAGATAATATTTACTATATATTAATGTTATCTATTAGAAGAATATAGTATTTTAAAAAAGTACTCATTATTATATATATACCCATTACAATACAATACAAATAAAATGTACAGAATTCAAATAAATGTCCTTACGGACATTTTTATAAACATATACAATACAATTACATAGGAATAACGACATTTCGAGATTTATTTTTTTTTAATAATTTTTTTTTTTAAAACCTTCGTCGCACCACCAATAATGAACCAAAATGTATATGGTTTAATAAAATAGTATCATGAGCATCATATCTATAGAATCTACTATGCCGGTTTAGGATCTTTAAAATTAAATCACTCTTACTTCCCCTATTAGTAAATCACCCGCCCACAATGGTTGCGTTTGCTAATAATGTTCCGCAATTAAACCTATCAAACACACATCTTAATATATATATATATATATATATATATATAATAATACTATAATTATTTATTATAAGTTGTTTGTTTGTTTTTTGTCGATATTATATAATGAGATATACAAAATTAATATATGTACACATTTTCAGTAAAATATAACTATATAATAGACTATTATTAATAGTCAATTAATTTATTTTAAATTTACTGTTAGAATTTCTTTTATATCATTAATTGTTTCTATCTTTCTTGTTTCATTCTATGTTAGGTGTCGCGCTAATTTGCGTGACAAAAATATTGTTATAATCAATTATGATTCCATTGAGTTTATACTATTAACTTTTTTATACTCAATAAATGTATTATTATAATATAATTAAGCATATTCTGTATGTTTATAAGTCAGTGCACTTATAAAGGGTGTCGTATAGTGTCGAATAGAACGTGTATCATTTGTTGTTGTAAAGTACATTCCTAGAAATACATACCTATCCCAGAATTTATAATTATTTACTGCCATAATAACCTGTTTTATTATATATTAACCATAAATAGCAAATCCTCTATTAAATGATGTATAAAGAGAACATAGCCACACTACTGTCGTAGCGCCCCCTATATCAACTCGCCAACCCGCACAGATGATAATCAATAGGTCGCACGGAAAACAGCCGTCTACCTGCGACTTTGAAGAAGAGCTAAGCTACATCTACGGCACAAAGATCCACGGCAATTACAGTAAGTATCCACCAGTCAGTCGTGCGTTCTATAAATGTATCGACTTATTGAGTGATATAGTTTATTGGAAACGATATATGAAACGATGCGATTAGTATATTGCTACAGATGTATTTAGATCTAAATTAATATGAAAGATATTTCTAGGAAAGATAGAACACTGCGCGAAATCACGTAATTCCATTTCATACATAAAACATGAACAGCGCAACCTATATAGGTTCAATTTTTAGATAAAGGTTTTGTTTTATTTAAATTTGTATCAAACTATAGTTTATATACACTTGAAATGTAAAAAAAGTGTTTTAAATGATTATTTATATGATTAAAACTAAGCGTTCATTACTAATATATAATAAATCAATAGAATAGTTTGATTTTAAATTCTATACATATCTACTAGATGAGTAACAGCTAACTTAATGACATAGGTCAATTAATATGAAAACATTGTCGTATGAAAATCGCATTAAAAGTAAATCTATTTCAGTGATACTACAGCTAGCACGGTGGGACGGATTAATAGTAATTGCTTTGCGTATATAGGGAGTGTTATATATTTGATTCTCTTACAATCGTTGTTACTAACAACTTGTAACTATTGTATCTTCGTGTAGCCAATCGTAATAATGAAGTGTTCATTATTTTCGGTTTAGAATCGCAATCGTAATAATGAAGTGTTCATTATTTTAGGTTTAGAATCGCAATCGTAATAATGAAGTGTTCATTATTTTAGGTTTAGAATCGCAATCGTAATAATGAAGTGTTCATTATTTTAGGTTTAGAATCTCAATCGTAATAATGTAGTGTTCATTATTTTAGGTTTAGAATCGCAATCGTAATAATGAAGTGTTCATTATTTTAGGTTTAGAATCGCAATCGTAATAATGAAGTGTTCATTATTTTAGGTTTAGAATCTCAATCGTAATAATGAAGTGTTCATTATTTGTAATCCTAATCGTAATAATCGTTAATTCTACGACAGAGGATTCAACATACGAAGAGCAGCTAAACGATTCGGTGGATGATAATGAAGAGTCGATAGGGAACGTAGCCATCAAAACAGAGATGTTATCAGATGTGTCTACATCGCCTATATCACTATCACCACCAGCAGCATCAGCATCATCACCATCATCAGCATCACTAGCAACACCACCATTACTAGCACCACTAACACTAGAGTTATCGTCATCATCAGCATTACAACCGCTATCACAACTAGTATTACTATCACCATCACCGCTAGCAACTGAAATAACATCACTATCACCATCACCATCAGTACCACTATTAGTATCAATATTACCCTCTCTATTACCGTCACCCTCATCGCCCTCATCACCATCGCTATCGAGGAAGAGAATCATCAGCGAAGAAAGACTAAATACTACCAAGAAGAGAAGTAAGTCTAACCTGGACAGGTCGTTGTGTCACCTCGAGAAATCTTTGGACGAGTTAGCCGCCACCATAAAGACAAACGAGGAGAACTTTCACCAAGTAATGGAGAGGTTGAACAGGAAGGAGCAGCTATTAGACGAGGAAATGATAGTGTCGCGCAAGTTACTGGAGAGGGCCGTCGAAAGAGACGAGGAGAGAATCGCCAACGAGGCGCTACAGATTCAAGTGAATAAGGAGATGCTGGTATTTTTTAAAAATATGAATAAATAATTATTATTATTATTTCTATAGTTATTTTGAATACGTTATTTTTATATTTGTTTCGCAATGTACATACACTATTTAGAATATATTGAAATTTTATTCTTAAGTCTCAGATCATTTCATATATTATATTATATTATAATATATGTATCTATTAGATAATATGTTTATATATTTGTTATTTTCATATATACAATAACATTTTAGAATAAAATGTATTTTTAATATATTGACTTTGATTTATTATTGATTTTATTTTAAAATCGTAGATAAGTTTATAAGGTATAATCCGAATATATTTACTGGAATAATAACATCATCTATAACTTTAGCCAACTAAATATGATATAAAATATTAGCTATTAATGTAAATAACATGTATATATTCTTAATTCATAATTCTCATTATCCTTTGTTGTATAGAATTTGATACTATTCTAGTTTCTGGCACATCAACTGGCCACCATAAATATAATTAAAAATATAATTATACAGTCAACTCTCGGTAAGTCGGACTACGGATAAGTCGGACTTCACGATAAGTCGGACACATTCAGATGGTTTGGTTGGATTTGTATCTAGTTCCATGTTTAATTAATCGCATAAGTCGGATAAGTTGGATTGGATAAGTCGGACTTTTCTATAAGTCAGACACATATTATAGTAATTTTTATGATTTTTATACTGAATAAGTCGGATTTTTTATAAATTGTCAGAAATATTTACTTTAAATAATGAATATTATAATTTTAATAAGTAATATAATTGAATACAACATTTTATGTTGCTGATTGTTGCATAATTCCATATTTCGGTAACCATTTAACTCGCGCTGCGCATTTCATGTATTATTTGCATGATATTCTTAATCTCGGATAAGTGGGACATCTCGCTAAGTCGGACACTTTTCCCGGTCCCTTGCGAGTCCGACTTATCGGGAGTTGACTGTATATATATTTATAGTATAATACTGTTTCAAGCCCATTCCGGATCAATAAAAGAGGTCTTAAAATAATATTTAGAAGCGAATGTATATAATTATGTATACAAATATGATCGGCTCTCATTAAAACCATGGATGCTTTAACATGAGAGCGGCTTCGAAGGAACATTAAATCCATATGGTTATAAGTAAAAATTCTAAGTTCATCAATGGGATGAAAGGACTCCACCAAAGTAAACAAATATCATTTCTATTCACATATATCACTTGCAGCTCGTATACATATTTATAGATATTAATATAACCTATTATCGCTCACGAAATATACTTTATCTAATGTGTTCAGCTAATCGAGTAAAAGCGTTTAAACAGTGGTATGAAGGCGAATCTGTATATTTATAAGAAATGGAAACTAATACATCAATTTATTTTTAAACGTAAATATATATATATAATAAATAAATATATAAATTGTATAATTATTGTACGGATAATCTCTCTCACTACGGCCCTTTTACAGTGTACAATGTACACCAAGGTATCCAATAAGTAGATACGATGTACCCCTATACATGTGTACATTAAGCCAGTTGGTAAGAATACAATTTATGAACGCTTCGTATGTAACGTATATTTAATTTTAATGAATCTGAATTTTATTGTTGATTTAATAAATTATTAGGATACTAAAAGAAAATTTAAATTTATCACAATTTATAATGAAATAAAATTAATTTTATTATTTATATATCTTTAATATCTAAATTATTTAATGGATACTATCATCATATAATAAAAAAAATTTTGTATGGTAGTCAATATTTATAAATTCTGGGAAATATGTATATTTCTATGAATACGTATGTACACTATATAATATATTTTTTTAATTATTTTCCATATACAAATTATCTTACCAAAGTTAATATATACATAAATGTATAAAGTATATACAAATATATAGATATCAACATATCAAAAACAAAATTTGATTATATAAATTTTGAATGAAAAAAAGTGTTGGAAAAATAAATTATTACTTTTTATGTTTTTAAATACACTAGATGAGAGAGAAAGATAAAATGTCAAATTTAATCAATCTAATAATTGTGTTCATATTATTTTAAATTGTATGTAATATATACATAGTGTTCATGTATTTATATTAATTATAATTATGTATGTGTACTCACTGAGTACTACTCAGTCTTTAAAAGTGATTTGGTTTCGATAAACTATTACCAAGTATATATTATCTACCGCGGAATATGCACGTTGTGTATCATTACGTTGTTTACGACATGAATTAACGTACGCGTATTGTTTACTCTGAGTCACTAAATCTAGAATACTCTAGCGTTTCTCTATAGACTTAGGAGTGTTTACACAGTCAATATCTCTACGATACAGCCAAGTACTTCACAATGTAGACAATGTTGTCGTACATTCTCCGTTGAGGTGGTCTATGAAGATGATTTTATTGTTCCTAAATGACACGAAAGTAAGCCATATGTGTTAAGACTGTAGTTCTGTAGTTATTTGTATAACTAGAGTAAGTTACTTTCATTTGTTACATGCAATAACCATATGTATATATATATATATATATATATATTTATATATATATATCTAGTGAAACCTATAGAAAATAGTATTACTGTATTAGTCATTTTATTAATAATTGAATAATAAATAGATATCAATAATTATTTAATATCTGTCGAAAGGGCTCCAATTAAGATGTGAATATTTCCCATTGTTGTCGTCTAAACCTAACTCATGTTTTCATCAGATGTAATTCTCACTAACGTAATCGGTAGCCGAGGTATCAGGATAGTAGTGTGAAAAGTAATGGATAGGGTAACGTAGTATTGCTTCAAAGACTGCAGGGGAATACAAGCTTCAGAAAGCTGGCCTATTATATGTATACATAGACACGTATATAAACACCTATAAAGTCATATCACATGGTAGTTATTCTTAAACGGTATGTATAACTCAATAGGCTACGGCAGAACGACTATTGTTCAAATACGTATAATAATATATAAAAGTGATCTTATATATATATATGTATAAACAATAATTGAATACTTAATAACATGAGAGCGGCTGCAAAGGGGCAGTAGAGCTATTTGGTTATAAGTAAAACCTATATCCAAGTTTCTGGGAGGGACGAAATAAATCTACCAAAATAAAAATATAGAATCATTAATGTACGATGCATTTCGTTGCACTATTAAATATAAATATTTGTGTGTAAATCACATTATAAATAACGTATGTACTCATGATACAATGGGTCTGGCATCTGCCCAGTAAACCAATATTTTATCATTTTTCGAAAATGTTTTTAATTTATTTACGATTTTTAAAAATTATTATAAATAATTTACAGTATGCGACTTTCTATATATTTTTTGAAAATAAAATACGAACTTTGTAATATATTTGAAAATAATGTGCGATATATAATACGAAAAAGTAAGAGAATAATTTGCAAAGAACCAAATTTAAACTTTATTAAAGGTTTACAATTTTTAAAAGTCTACTTTATATTATTTATGATTAACGAAAAAAAAAAAATTTAATTGATATACTTATTTTATATTTGACATCCTTACTGATGGTTGTATATCTATTCCATGAAAAATAATGGAGGATAAGTGTGCAAAAACATGTTAGTATCAATGAATAAACCACTGTAAACTAATTTTTGAATTAATCAATGAAAGAAAAAAATACCTATTTTATATACTAATATGTTTATTTTAGGCTTACATATAGGGTTACGATCAAAAAGAACGAGTTGATGTGCAAAGGTTAAATTTTAAATGCGAAATAAATTTTGATAGGCTCACTTGGGATGTAATGCAGCTAAAAAAATCAAACAGGACAAAACTAAACCAATTAAACCAAATAACACACAAATATCTATACAAAATATATGTATATACTATTAACTCGTATTTCAAATGTAACCTTTAACCTTCAACTCGTCCTTTTTAATCGTCTCCCTACATATATATATTTAAATAAATAAATCATATTTTTTGTTTTTACTAAATAATTATTAAATTTTGAAAATTGTGTGCCTAGTTTGTAAAAGATTTTCGAAAAAGTGTATGAAAATAATATGCAGTTAGAAAATAATTTTCGAAAAATTTATGAAAATATCTGAAAATTATCTACTAAGTTTGCAAATAATTTTCGAAAACTTTTGAAAATTATTTTCAAATTTGATGTAATAGAAAATGCATTATAAAGTGTAAATACTGAAATAAAGTAAATAAACTAGGTGAGTGTTTCTTTAATAACATAATATACCGCATAATTAGCGATTCTACCGACCTCTAGAATATGATATGACATTGAAATATGGGCTTAATAGATCAATATGTAATGTTAGTGTAAAATAATTAATAAAAAAGCATCAATTTTATTTTAATCATATTTAAGTCACATTTTCAAGTCTGTGTTAATGTATAAACTTCTGCCAAACAACTCCTTACAACTGTAAATACTCGTCTTAGAGAAACTCTAAAACTGTGAGATTCACCTATATTAAGGCAGAGTATCACTCTATGCTAAACATAGTATAAGTATTAGATATAAATGAATTGTACACAGAAATGTATTGGATAATAATTATGGCTAGAATTAAATCTTTCTAGATATTTTATAAATCACCTGTATTAATAATTATGAATATACGCATTCGCATAACTTGTTTATATTCTCGTTGTCCCCAACTGTATGTATTATTTCTCGTACATCGTTATTCATGTATTATGCATTTTTATATTACACGGTGTTAATAAATTTGTTATCGTAACTTTTATTTGATATAAACTTTATTATAAATAGCACAGTTCGCAGTCCGAAAAATGTATGTATAATAATAGTAATTATAAATATATATTTTAATTATATTATAAATAACTTTTACAAATCAATGATTTTAAAATAACATCAATAAAAACCTACACAATAATGAAATGTTTACATAAACTTTTAAAATGTATCTTACAATACTATTGTCAAATTGATATACTTATATATATACTTAGTTTAATATATTGTAATAAAAGTATTTATATATTAATAATTTGTAATTCAATATCTTATATATAAAGGGACAGAAAATATGTGAATATTTACATGAAGAATATTGATTTTTTTAATATTACTATTTTTATATACTTCTGAAATAAATAAGTTTGATGGCTTATTAATTTAAATATATACATGTTATGGAATTAGATGATTAAATGACATAAAAAAAAAATGACAACATTTCCATCATATATTTTATAATTAATATTGTGGTTATTTATTATAATTATGTTCTGAAAGATTCATATATATTTATAAAGTAGATCAAAATCTATAGATGTTAGAAGAATCAAAATTAAATATAAATAGTAGATATTAGTTTTTTTTTTAAATTTTAAATGTGTACACTTAGTTACTTTTTATAACATCCCTTTTATATCATTTTAAAGATATATTAAATTTACTGATTTTTTTTAGTTCTACTTTTCTACTTATAATATATATGTATTTCAAAAATCATTTTTCGTTGGCCTTTAGTAAACATTTTGTTTATTTAAATAACTTTTTATATGATAAATTATTAAATATTAATATTATAATTTAAACTTCTAATTTTCTATTTTGCCTACAAATTATTATATTTTCTAATTCAAAATATTTTCATTTTTATTGTTAACTTATATCGTATGTAAAACATATTTTGGTTTAACAATTTTTAGTAACAAAAATGTATCTGATAAATATTCTTTTTAAATAAATTGTTACCAACATCATCGAATATTTGGTGATTTTTTTTTTTTAATATACAAAAGATTCTGTTTTATGTAATAATGTATCAATAATAACAATTAATATTTATTAGAAATATACAAAAATGAGTTTATATTCCACTATAATTTTCCTATCTTCCTATGTTAATATTAAATGACCAGAGTGTAACCAACCATTTGTTTTTCATAAATCTATTCATTAATTATATATATATATATTAAAATATGTCAATAATAATAATCTAGTTATTAACTTCCGGCTTAGCCTACTGTGACCCATTTTATATTGTAAACTTTAAAATTGTATTAATTTATTATCTAAAATAGAAAATAGACATAAAATTAATAGTAATATAATAATATAATAGTAATATAGTAGTAAAATGGGGGTGTGTGCACACAATTATGATAATGTCCGATAATACATCCGATGTATTGTGTAAAGTAGACGATATGGTAGGCATTATGGACATCATCGATGGGTTTGATTCATGTCACATGTCAATCATGTGACTGGATAAGGCGGCGATAGCGCTTTACTTCCGTTTCTTGTTCTTGTTTGACATTCGTTTACTTTTTCCGAGTCTCTGAAATTGAAACATCGCATAAATAACTGCACAATAAACTATTATGTAGAGATAATTAACTAATTAATGTAAAGTTAATTAATTGACAATTTATAATAGAATTAGGGATTTCATTTAAAATAATGAGAGCAATTTGCATGTAATAAATAATGTAAATGATATTGTAACGCATGCGTTTGTAATATTAATTGTTAATATTAACTGTATATTAATTCACTTACATTTTATAGATAATTTATAAATAATCTCTAAATATAATATAAATTTATAATAGAAATATATCGATAATTCAATCTCTACATTAGTTGAATGTATATAAACAATATAAATACTATCATAAAATAAATGTATAGAAATCAATTAAATAAAGCTCTGTCGACAGCCCTGTTAATCACTCTCCCCTCACTACATTTATAGCGCCCCCCCATCTAACCTGCCCCTTAGCTCCGCCGGAAGTCTTCTTGCTCGCACCTCCAGACTTCTTACCGGAGTTGACGGAAGCGTCGAAGTTAATCGTTCGCGTGCTCTTGGCGGTGTTCGACTTGGAGCGCTTCTTTTGACCTCCGAACCCGTACTTCTTGTTCTTGAAGTTACGCTTCTCGTTAATTCTGCGCGGCGACCAATCGGAATTAGTCGTTAATATGGTAGTTACGATACGTTACGGTGAACTAGTATATAATGTAATTTATTAATCGAGTCTTTGACGATTAAAAAATTATATATAAATATAGATTTTTTTAAAATATTTATTAAATATTTTTTATTATAAATAGATTTACATCTAAATATTTTGAATATAATTCAATTTTTGAATTTTGTTATAATTACGTGATAATTTGTATAGATAAACAAACTTTATAAATATTAACAAACAAAAATATCATATATAGATAATATATTTCATTACAGAAATGATATACTTATATTAGTTTGATTTAAAAATTTAATAAGTATTCTTTAATATTTTAGTAATCATATAAAAAAAACCGAACATAATATTATATATAATTATAAATGATAAATACTATTATTTATATATAATTATTCCAAAATTAAGAATTAACTTGCGGTATAGCAATCGGATATAACTAATAATAGGTGTATAATGTATTCAAGTCGATCACATATTATATAATCACAAACGATGAGTATTACTACGGATGATTCATAATTGTGATAAAAGCCAAAACCTCGATTTATCAACTTTCTTTTGTTGATTCTTTTTGCCGTCGTTATCGTCAGTCAGGAAATCAATCTTTGATTGTTGACCTACGCAGTGCATGAGGTTAGAGGTCAAGGGTGATACGGAACGCAAGCAGCGGCAGTACGCTACTACTACCCTTCCTGTACTTCTTAACTTGTTGCAACATGTTGCTCTTCTCCTTGATACGCTTCTGGATCACCTCGTTCTGGACCTGAATTCAGGGTGGGGGTAATTAAGATACTGCATGTTAATTGTTGTAATAGAAGATGCAATATTAATTTCACTATTAATGTAAATATAC
Source organism: Osedax fenrisi (assembly GCA_964019155.1). NCBI lineage: Eukaryota > Metazoa > Annelida > Polychaeta > Sabellida > Siboglinidae > Osedax > Osedax fenrisi. Next base: position 6,526,418 of record OZ025242.1, read on the forward strand.
TTTTTTAATCCAATAATCAATAAAATAACCATTAATAATAAACAAATTCTGCGTTTATATTAGTTCTGTTATTTGATGTTATGGGTAATGTTGGGCAATGGGATGTGATAACACCACGGTAAAGATGATCAATAACTTCAACTATAGCTAATATAGATATACATATAACTAATGAAATAAACGGTGATTAGATAGCACGATTGTCCGTGTACATGAAACAGAGAGTACAATGGACAATGTTACCCTAAGGATGGACTAATGAACACACACTGTGGCATCATCGATAGCTTAAATGTGAATATATTTATTACGAATTACGTAATGTGTAATACGGTACAACTAAAGATATTCAATGCAGATATATCTACTTAGTTTATCAAGTAGAGCATAGTATATCATAAACATATAAAACATATTTATAATAGTTGAATGTACGTACGTTTTTACACACGAAAATAGATTTTAAATCAACAGAATCAACGATCGTAATCATTAATAGGCTCACATTGCGCAGTAGTGGCGGTGGTGACCTAGATAATACTCTAACCTGTTTACCGAACTTACGCATCTCGCGCAGTTTCTTCGCCTTCTCTGATCTGTCCATGGCGACCTGCTTAGAGAGAAGCTTCTCTCGGATCTGGGTGAGGGAGGGAGGGAGGGTAATAAGCATATGTGTGGTCAGTTGTTGGGCAGCGAAGAAGCACTACATAGTGCTACTTTATAAGTTTTTTAAAGTACTAGTGCTGAAATAAATTTGGAAGAAAATGTGAAAATACAATTAAATATATATTAAGCGCAAGTGATATATAAGTGCGAACTATATCATATGAATCATGTATATCACTCAAACTATATGTATATCTAATTAGGTGTACGCGTATGTGAATCTGTGTGCCGTACACACTTTGCTGACTGTAGTCATGCGTCACTACTAACTTTCTTCATGTGGAAATCAGACTTTGCCATCTCCGCAAAGTAATCGTCGGGTCTCTTGGTCGGAATGCCGAGGGAGTTCAGTCTTTCTATGCCGTCGATAGCGGTGGCCTGGGCCTGACGATAACTACACACACACGAGAGAGATAGAGGGGTGAGAGTGTGATAGAGAGAGTAAGAGGTATGGTTAAAGAGGGATAGAGATAGATAGTAAGAGAGAGAGAGAGAGGTGAGAGTGCGATAGAGAGAGTAAGAGGTATGGTTAAAGAGGGATAGAGATAGATAGTAAGAGAGAGAGAGAGAGAGGTGAGAGTGCGATAGAGAGAGTAAGAGGTATGGTTAAAGAGGGATAGAGAGAGATAGTAAGAGAGAGAGAGAGGAGTATAAAGTATTGTGTCGCTGTGATTTCGTTGCATTTTAGATAATTATAATTAATAAAGCGTGTTCGAAAATAATAAATTATGTAGTTTATTTTTATAATTCCAAACTTTCATTTATAAAATAAAGATAACATGATTTTATGAAAATCAGACAATATAGATTAGATTCTATACGGAATGGGTATATAAACTAGAGATGATAGAAGAGGGTAAAAGATACCACCCAGTGAGACTAACAATCGCATCTCTCTCTTGAAGTCATCGTGAACCGATTCCTTATCGAGAACATCGGGGTCCTCGCCGAGCTGATCTTGAAGTGGCTTAGGGGCGGGGATGGGCGCACTCGTCACGTCCATACGCTCTATCCACGACAGACCGTTGTGTAGCTCCTTTAGCGCAGCTTTCAGACCCTCCTTAACGAGTGAGATAGGCACGTTAATACTGGATGAATCACTTCATTAAGAGTGTTCATGCTGTGGATACGTAAGTCAACGTGCTACGATAGTCAACGTGTTAACCTCGTGCTGCCACTTATTTACACGGGGTTATGATTATATTCTACATCCTAATAATTAGTCTGGGGCGTCGTATAAATAAATTAGTGTATTTTTAAATAATTAAATTATTTATTTATAGTATAAATAGTATAAATTGTATACACTTATATAAAATCTCTCGAGTATATGGAAATAATTTAAAAAAATATAATATATATATAAAATAAATAATGTCAGTTACCAGCCAGTAATAGTGATGTAACTAAAACATGATGTACTATACGACTAGATGATGTTGTCTGCAAATCTATATACTAAATACAATACTTAATACTATAATAGCTAACCACATCGTTGACACCTTCTTGTATAGGCTGAACGGCAACATTCAAACCATCAGATTTCAATAGTCCACTCTCAAACGCAATTTGCAGCTAAAATGAATATGTAATTATAATGTTATTGTAAATGTAAGCGATGATATTAATGTGACATTGTAATAGTTTATATATTTATATTGCTAAAGGCATATTTTAATAGCTTTAAAATTGAATAACTCTAGAAAGAATTAGGAACAGATAGTTCATTAGATCATTAAAATATGTTAATTCACTATAAATAACTTACAAGCAGTCTAATAATTAGATAATCATTATAAAATAATGTATTATGTAATACGTCCCGATATTATATAATTGAATTATAAATATTAATTCATATTCCAGATATGTTTAATATATAATTAATATTTTATTAAAATTGATTAGAAAATTGGAATCTAGGTATATATTTGAAGTCATTATGCCTCTAATAAATTAACTGATAAATAAGTATATCTATTTACTAATTAATATTACATCAATAAATATATTTTACTAAACATTTTATTAAAAAAAATTACATAAATTATTATATTCATTTAAAGTTTAAAGTTTAAATTTTAAACCAAACTATAATTTGAAATGTTAACTTTACAGCATAAATAAGTAAAATAGCATCAATATAATAGTCCGTCAGTTACACTTTATGTATAGAAACAAAAGAAATGGTAAAATGACTGCCTACAAAATAATTTTAAAATTCACTTATTGATGCTGACCACTTTCGTGTCATCTGATTATGTAAATAATGTTTGCAATTATGTATCTAATATCAATACTTATTTATGTTTATGCATGTTACATTATGATTGGTTTATTACATATACATTTATTTAAGATTGATAATTATCATGGTGTAAAAACCTAAATCTGATAATAATAATTAGGGATGGGGTCAAATACGCTGATTTGTATATATATACGTTGATTTGGTGTATTTGTATATGTATTTGAATGATTATTCAGTGATGTATTTGTATTTGATTGTCGTATTTGATAACATAAATTTTTTTAAATATGTTAAATTAATAATGTTTTTTATTTTATTGATTTTATTTAGATATTAAATATATTTTAAATAGATTTTAATTAATTATTATGCAATCTGGTATATGGTTATTTTATATTTAATATATATTATTTTATGACTTAATATTTAATGTGTTAATATTTATATACAAAATTTAATAAATATTTGTATTTGATTCTTTATTAAGAAAAATGTATTTGTATTTGATAAAGTGTATTTGATCCCAACACTGATAATAATATATATATATATATATATATGATACGAAATGATTCGTTTACTGCATATATATATACGCAGTAAACGAATCCTTTCGTATCATAGTCTATTTATACATAAAGCTAGTAGAAATAATATAAAATAAATGCAAATATCATTCACTAGTTAGATGTTGTGAATATGGTAGACATCGATTGAGTAATTATTTTATAAATCCTACACATCATTACAACATAAACCAGGGAAACTTATTACATTAATTGTTACTATATCAAGTAAAATAAGTAGTTTTATTTATAATTAAATAAAGTAAATTTATGATCTACGGATACATCTTATGAACTTATTGATATGTTAAATAAATTAAAATATCAAATCAAAATTTACGTAAATATATATTTGATATAATTATTATAATTATACTATATAGAAAATCGACATACAGAGTATAGAATATATATCATATATAGAGAGAGTTTGAAGTATTTCTTTTTCAGTTATTTTATTTTATTTATTAAATCGACGGACTTGACAAGCAGTTGAATTTTTGAAAAATCAGAAAGAACGCCGCCGATTATTATTATATGAATTTCAGAGTCCATGGTGGGCGATATTTATATATGTGCACTACTGGACAATTTAAAATAATTTTACCGAGTAAGTTACTTGTTATCGAGTAACGCATTATACGATATGTATAGGCTCACGTGGGGATATAATAAAGCTAACAAATAATAATAATAAAACTAAACTACAGAAAGAAATCAAACTACACCAAAATAAAATTGAACTCTAAAATTCTAATAATAATCGGCGGCCAATTCACAGAATTTTTGAACATTGTCATGTCTTTATAATTTATTAAATAATGTATCCATATTATATATTATTATAAATTATATGATATTTATTAAATCATTGAATAAATTTACAGTTTATAAAATCTATCAACTTGATAATCAAGTTAATACATTATTAATTAATAATTAACATACTTTGAAATGAAATTATCTTATAAGTATTATAATTATTTAAACTTTATATAAATACGTATAATATATATACTATTCTATTATTGATTAATATTATTTACAATATATATATATATATAACTGATATATATGAATTATATATATATATTATAAAATTTATTATTTAAAATATTATATATTCTAATATCGCTCAAAATTAATCATATTTTAAAATAAATATTACGAACTATACAATAAAACTGTTAAATAGTGCTATCAATTAAATATGTATACCATTATATAAGTTAAAAATTATCAAATGAATGTAACCTCTCTATCAGAATCATTACTGCATAAGCTTTCATTGTCGCTTTCTTCGCTAGACATATTATTTTGATTTATATTAAAAATTAAATGGTATAAATAAAAATATATAGATAAATACTATTATTTTCTGAAAAATATTTAAAAATAATTTTATAATTAATATATAATTTTAATATAATTTATTCAATAAAAAATATAATATTTATACAATTTAATCCAATATAGTGTTATATAAATTTAATTAAATTTCCAAATTTAGAGAGAAATAATTTTTTAAATTTCTCATTTCTTTGTTTGGTTTTTTTGAAATTCTGTGAAAGAATATATTAACAAATTTCAAATTTAAATATAATATATTTAAATTTTAAATATTATATATTACTGTAAATAGATTATCATGATACTCATTACTTTAGCTATAATACTCTTAATAACTTATGTTATATATTTATTACGTTATAAGAAGAGTAACAAAGTTAACGTTGTAGTATTAGGAGATATAGGACGTAGTCCACGTATGCAATATCATTCTATTTCATTAGCAAAACATGGTTATTCTGTCGAAATAATTGGCTATGGAGGTTTATTTAATTAACATTATATATATATAATAATATATGTAATATATAATTATATCAGTATTTTCAATCGGACATTCACTGGATGATCCAGCGATATGAATACACAACAATTATGTTAAATGATGAATACAAAGTTTAACCAGTGATACCATCACTATGGGTATTTTTTCCGATCCTTTACTCTACCCGATTCGTTATGCGATCCACATTCATACACATCCAACATCATTACTATTTACCCTCTGTCATTCCTTATCATATTGTAATCCTAATGTTAAGTAATTACATAATCATTATCATAATGATTATGATAATTATTATCATAATCATTATGATAATGATTATGTATATTATCATAATATTACCTTAAATGTAATTACTATAATAATTATAATAATCATTATTATAATCATTATAATAATGTATCCATAACGATGTACTAATGTAATACATTAGTACATTGTTATGTTACACAACATGTATAACATAATATGTATAAATTATTAGAATTATTATATTATTATAATTAGATGTATACTATATAATATACTATATATTACAATAAAAAATGATCAATATATATTGTATAATATGTATACTGTATAGTACAGTATACATATTGTATTACGTAGTATACAGTGTATTAATGCATTATAATATACAGTGTATAACATAGTCTGTATATATAAATCTATATAAATAGAATTAGATTCGAAAACTTTATAAGTTAGTAGCCGATAATGAAAGAATTTAATGCTATGTATAATTTATAATAATTATGGGTATCAATTATATATGTATTTCATTGCATAAAAACAGGGATATTTAATCTAAATACCTATTCACGATGTAAATATATTACTTAACAGTTGTGACATAATAAATATAGTTTTATACGAATACTATTCTCTTACGAAGTGATTTAGTGATGAGTAATCTCGTGGGGATTGGTGATCTCGTGCGTAATGATAATACATATATGTTCGGCATGCATTAACCAAGGTATTTTTTTTATTAATTGTAAACCCAATGTTAATTTTTGTACCATGTCGTTTTGGGTATGAATTCAAATATATTTTGTCTTCATTATTTGTGTTTATTTATTTATTTTTGTTGTTTACCTAATAAACTATATATTATTATTATTATTATATTAATATAAATAACTATTTATAAATAATAGTATTTAAACTACACAAGATATCACCAATCCACATGCGACCACTCCCCACGAGATCACTGGCTACCGTTTTATACATATTTTTATACATTTAATTATAAAATCAGATTATTCGCACTATATTCTGAATAGTTAACTGATTGAAATAAATAATGATAATCATCTTATAACTGAGATTTACTTGTATTAAATCACTACAATCATGTTACATATTGATAACGCGATTATTATCTAGATGATTTATTACATTTGCCTGTATTCAATACAATTTATGTACGCACATATACGTGTATCGCCTATTATCAGTGGTGGATGATACAATTCTTGTTTTCAGACAAAATATACAATATATAATATATTATTTATAATATAAATTTTATATATTATACAATGTACATTATTCATGGTACATTTTATATTATATTTGAAATATAATATTTCATTATACAGTTTGTGTATATAGACTCTATTAAATTGAATCAATGAACTTAAAGAAGTTATCTAGATGATTCATTATATCCTTGTATTCTCACTAATACAAACATACGATTAATACTTATTATTTATAATTATTTCTACTTACGTCCTTGTTATTATATCTAGAAATCAATTTTATAAACTCATAAATATTCTAGTAAATTAAACGAAATAAAATTATCGTAATTCAAAATAATTGTATTCTCCCGACCCATCATCACTTAAGCGATCATATGCTGATCATGTATTTCTTACACTATCCCTACCAATGATGATCAGGATCGACACATTGCCCATCACTGTAGTGGTGGTCAATGGTTACATCTAATTTTAAGAATTCTACATGTATATTTAAGATTATATTACTATCAATCGCTCTATATCACTTATATGGCTTATAGAGAGTTTTGTGACTAGTGATGTGAATTATGTGATTAATGTACAATAATTATACAATAGTAATTGATAGTTTCAGTGGAACAATTATATGTAATATAATTTCAGTATAATTGAAGTTTGATTTCAATAATTCACTGATTTAATTTTCATTTTACTACCGATTATGATATTCTATATGACACATGTTCAATGACTTAATGCCGTTCTTCGACTCAATTAAGCCATTATTTACATCACCTGGTGACTCTTTACTGCAATATTTATTGAATTACAACTCACCAAGTGTGTGATTTTTGGAATACCAGTAAACTCGGACCAGGTAAACTCGCACCACTTTTAAAGAAGATTCGGACCAGTTTAAAATAACTATATATAGTATACTTCTATAATATGGGTTAAAGCATAAAAGTGTTTCGGGTTTATTTCAAAAGTGGTCCGAGTTTACCGGTACCCTGATTATTGTAGCCAGAAAGTAGGTCAGATTATACCATGCGCTGATACAACAGTATTCTGTCCATCTACGTCCACCTGTCCACCAGGCTACGCGCATCACAACCTGATATTAACCCCCTTCCTTCATTATTAACCCCCACCCAGGTTCCATGCCCACTTACGATGTGGTCGCCAATAAAAGTATCTCTCGCTATCACATGATCGAACCACCGAAATCTATTAACAGTTAGTTTTCAGCTATAACCTAGCGTGATCTCATCAACCTAAGTTACCATCTAGTATTACCAATCCATAATTTATCTTTAATATTATATATATATATATATATATAAATGCAATGCTTGAATCTTACAGATTTATGATTTTTTGATTTTTAAAGTTAAATATACCCTCTTACTTTTGTAGTACTTACACATATGTAAGTCATATAAGATATATTTCAATACAATTATAATCCCCCCCGCTACCCCATCGTTCTTCGTTTCCCCCCCCCCCCCCCCCCCCGGAATATTATAAACACCTTCGAGGTAACGATATTGCCCAGGTTAAGAATCGCTGAACTAAATACTTTATATACTGTACAATGTACAGTTTACATCATGTTACTGCCACTTATCCATCGTGCGTCTATCTTACGTGCGATGCAGCGCGTAACTCATCGCCACAACGATCGCAGAACTACCGAAGCTGCTCGTATACGCGTTGAAAGCTCTCCACCAGGGTGTGGCGCTACTGGTTCCGTTGCTGTACCACTCCAGGGCGAACATCATTCTCTTGCAGGTATCTCGTATCAGCATCGACCTCTCACCTACCGCACTCATTAGCATAAGCATTACTAGTATTACTACAAAAGATGTAACCCGAGCTACCCTCACTACATAATTTCCACGAATAGTATTACCACAACCCATTATAGTATCATATCTTCCAACGCCATCAATATTATCATATCTACTAACACCGTACCACTACCACTACCACTACCACCACCACCACTACTGGTATAATCACCACTATATCCAACACTACCAGTACTTAAACTACTAATAATACCCCCATCTCTACTAGAACATCCAACTACTATCACCACTACCGCTACCACCATTACTACCACTACCACCATCACTACCGCTACCACCATTACCACCACAACTACCACTACCACTACCCCTCACCACTACCCCTCACCTCTAGAACCCCCCGGCTATACCCACGCTAGCCGTATGTCTCCTAGTCGCCTTCGTACGTCGCAGTCGTCTGATCGTGGACTGGCATAACTACGCCTTCACCATCATGGCGATGTCGGCGGGGCAACAACATCCCATCGTTAAGTTTGCCAAGAGGTCTGTCACTTGTACCACTGATACCTCTTTAATAGAGGTCCCACTATGTTATATCTCATTGTTTCGTATATTGTATAGCATATCTATATATACTTACTTTATTTTTTGTTGGTTTATGGACTGCAAGTGCGTGAGCAATCGGCCGTCTGTGGGAGGGAAATTATTGAGTGAGAAGGAAGGCAAGGGAGAAGTAATGAGTCTTGAGGTGGCGTTTAAAGGAGGGAGTTGATGAGTTTATTCGTAGGTATGTGGGTAGGGAGTTCCAGTGGTAAGGGGCAGAGAGGGCAAAGGAGCGTATATTTGAAGAATGGAGTTTGTAAAAATGGAGAGTGGTAAGGATAAATGTGTTGGAGGAACGGGTCTGGAGTGTAGTGATGGGTGTGTGTAGATGTAGGAGGGAGGCAAGGTAGTCAGGGGAATTGTGGTGAATAGCTTTGTGGATGGTTAGGGAGAGTTTGTACTTTATACGATAAGGGACTGGCAGCCAGTGTAGTTGTTTTAGGAGAGGAGTAATGGAGTCAGTGGAACGTATATATATATATATATATATATATATAATATATATATATATATATATGTATGTAATTCAGTTTACCCTTTATATAATTGTGTATCTTATTATAAATATATTTTTTTAGGTTTTCAATTATATTTCAATTAATTAATGTGTATCACAATAAACATTTATTCAACAATACATCAATAGTAATTAATAACAATAGTAATTAATAGCAATAGTAATTAATGCAATGAAATATAACTACCGCAGTAGTTCTACAAATGTAGAATTAGGTTTCGAGGTGGGAGTCTCCTATTCTGTGCATTACACAAATTGACTAACCAGTAAAACTCTGTAATGTAAAATATAGACGACAACCGACACGAATCCTAATTCTACTTTTGTAGCACTGCAGAACCTTATAATGTATGCTATTGTCTAAAATGAATTGATCTATCGAGAGAGGAATAATACTTAGATCCATTATTTAAAATAATCATTTATATATAAATGAAATAAATTTGTTACTTAAATTAGGAAGTAAATAATGTATATATATAATTCATTGAATTGAATATTTCTATTTCTATTTATAGTAACGCTATTCATGTATTCTATATTTATATCACATCGTCGAAAGAGATTAATTATTTTCATGGCTATTACATTTAAACCACGCTATATATAGGGCATACATAATGTATTGTTTTTATCTGAATAATTATTACAATGCCGATAGTGTTCATTAATCAAAATATAAATATAAAACATCTGCTGTTGCGATAGCTTATATTATATTATATAAATTATATTATATAACTTATATTATATAACTTATATTACCTATATATATATATATTTCAATTATTTTCCACGTTCATTTAATTCATATTACTATGATAATAGTTTATTATATATATATTTAGTTTGTTTACGTCTCGATCATCACGCGTTTTTTATTTCGTATCATTCATATAGAGTTTATTATTAAAAATATATCAATATAATTCGTAATGAGCTCACTTCAATTCAATATAAACACGTCCACGATATCGCCTCGATACTAACGCTACACATCTACCGCGTAGATACGAAACCATCTTGGGCAGATATTCGCACGCAAATCTCTGCGTTACGGAAGCGATGCAAGCGGACCTGCAACGCGAGTACAGCATTCGGTTAGTGCGTACGTAAGTATATACGTCGAAGGGTACAGTTATTACGCAATAGCGTTATTGTAATACTAGTTTACGTCGTTACGTTATACGATTATTGTTTTATTATTACTTATATTTCGTAAAATAATCTAATATGTTTTGTTTTTATCTATAAATATTTCTATATATTACTAATTAGACTAATTAGACTAAATATTTCTATATATTACTAATTAGACTAATTAGACTAAATATTTCTATATATTACTAATTAGACTAAATATTTCTATATATTACTAATTAGTATATATATATATATAGAAATATTTAGTCTAATTAGTAATATATAGAAATATTTATAGATAAAAACTAAACATATTATATTATTTTAAATATTTACAAGTATTTAAATATTTACATCGATTAAATTCATGTTTTAAAAATTATATTAAATGCAGATAATATTCTGGAACGTAATTCAGCGAGCATCATTGAGTTACTATGGTAACATACTATACTTACTATAGTAACTATAGTAAACATAACTGATGTGTCACTCAGTGAAACACTGTTATCATTATCTCGCCGATACCAATGACATAATAACTAGCTACACCACTAACTATTGCAAGTTATACACATGCGTGTGTGTGCGTATGTATGTGTGTGTGTGTGTACGTGTGTGTGTGTGTGTGTGCGTGTGTGTGTGTGTGTGTGTGCGTGTGTGTTTGTTTAGCATAACACTATATTCTTTTACATTGACAGATTTTTTTAATATAAATAACTGCCTGGATAATTCACTAGATACACAGGCAGTATATTTGTCCTGCATATTTACTAAATATTAAATATATGTACTAAATATATTTAATAATATCAAATACTAAATATATATATATATATATATATATACGCTAGCTCGAGGCCACTCATTATCTCTCTACATTACTTCCCCATATGTATCTCTATCTCTATCGCATAATTGACATTACCCCATCATCTCTCCCTACACCACCTTCCTATACGTATCTCTATCTCTATCACATAATTAACATAACCCCATCATCTCTCTCTACACCACCTCCCCATACATATCTCTACCCCTCACAACTAACCGATACCCCACCATCATCGTCTCCCCCTCGCTCTCACTCAGAGCCACTGTGCTTCACGACAAAGCCCCGGAGATGTTCCAGCCGACGTCGCTGGAACAGAAACACGAGCTGTTCACCCGGCTAGCTGAGGAGTACCCGGTGTTCAACTGCGACCGCACGTTCGTAGCCATCGTAACGTATCGACCAATCACAGCGTAGCGTTAACGCTAATCATTCTAAGCTATCTTTAATACGAAATAAACGATGCTTATGTAAGGAAACCAACTACGGGTACACGATAAACCTGTAAATCGTAATATAAAAATCATTTTCTAATTTTGTTCGTAACCTTAGAAAAATCCATAAGATAAGAACGTATTTTATTTATACATTTTATTATTATATATATTATTTATACATAAATATATAAAATTAAAATATATACGATAACTAGATATGATAGGCTAATTAATCTTCGAAAACTAGTCCTTTTTTGTATCTTGTACATGTACAAAATATTATGTATCGCATTCCCATAATAACTAGATGACATTTACTATAGTATATATATGTATTCATGAATGTAACTATTGAAATAAACAAAACATTTGATACTATCTACACTAGCAATGCGATGTGTGTGTGTGTGACACATGTTTAATGCTATACTGACCCCTCCCCTTACATCACCACACGCTGCTATACCTACTGTAGGAATGGCAATGTATTCACCGAAGAGAGTCGGGATGGAGTGCTAACGATGAGGGGAGATAGACCCGCCCTGATTGTTAGCTCTACCAGCTGGACTGGTTAGTGTAGTGGGCGCTCGAGTAGGTGCTAAAGGTGGGTGGTACTGGGGGCGTTACTATGGGTCTCACTGTAGGTATTAGTAAAGGTGTTGTTACGGGTGAAGCTATGGGTGTTACTATGGGGGTTACTATATGCTTAAGCCATTTCGTGGGAATGTAATTTATACTTCATATTTAACACATATTCTCGCCTAGGTGTATATTTAATTTTAATAAATATTACGTTATTTTAAAAATTAATGAATTATTAGGTTACCAAGAGAACATTTCAATTGAACATAGAATTGATAGGACATTTATATTAGTGTTGATATAAATAAAATAAATATACTTTTTTAATATGTATAAGATAGCAACTATAAAGTATTTAATATGTTTAACTAGATCTATATATGGTTATTATATAATATAAATTTTATTATGGCTGTAAATTATACATTCTTGGAAATATATATATTTCTAGGAATGTACTTTACAATAAAAATATATTTTCTGATAAATATTTGTTTTAAATCATTCTCTATATATAATGTTATACCCAAATTCATCATATACTGAAGGTGTTACTGTGGGTGTTACTGTGGGTGTTACTGAGGGTGATACTATGTATGATTAAACTTAATAATTACATTTTCATATGCATAATTCTATTTACACATCACTACACAGAAGATGAAGATTTCTCCATACTTCTGAATAGTCTGCAAAGTTAGTATTACTCAACCATTATTGTGTGTTATAGTATTAGTGGTCTTTGCTGATTGGTTAATCCATAGTCATTAGAATTATGTAGAATGCTAGTGGAGATAAAGTTTGTTCACCAATTTAAATGACAATCCGTCATTGTGTTTATATTGGTACATCATCTTTTCAATACAAATTCAAATTCTTACATTACTATAATGACTCGCAATTACTTTAATAATTATGATAAATATATTAAAATAATCCAAATGATTAAAATTATACAAATAAATACATCTATCATATAATATTATAAAATAATTGTACTAAACCTATTAAAAAATTAAATTTAGAATATTTATTTTTAAATATTTAAAAATAATATTTTCATTTAAGGGGATCCCGCACATTTAAAGTGATGCTAATTTATTTGTTTTCATATTTTTTATACCATAATAATACTTATTTTAGTGTTTTTTATTATCTGTAAAAAAATTATACATGAATTCAGTCTAGAAATTGCATAAAAATGTGTTTTTTAATGATAAGATAATGCTATTATATACTATTCAATATTACATTTTTATGCTGTCGAACTTCAAACGCTGTTTTCTCAGAATAATTATTTCACGCTAGGTATGTGTATTCAAACATATAGAACATAAAAACTATTATAATTATAATATTAATTTTGTTTGCTTTATATAGAATTTAATTATGTGAATAGTAAAATAGAGAGATAATTAATAAAATGTATAATAGTCATTGTATAAAATGATAATTTCTATAGAAATACCATAATTTTATTATTGCTAATTTTTAATTTAGATATATATAATATAATAAATAATAATATTAAAAATAACTTTCTATTTTCCTATGCATGTATAAGTTACGAATACAGTACAAAAAAAAGTAGGTCAATTGAATGAATAGAATATCAGTTCTATTTTTTGTAATGGACCTATATTTTTCCTATCTATTTATACACGAAATTGGCAAATTGCGTGTTATGTGCGGGATCCCCTTAATGTCTAAATATCAATTTTCAAACAAAATTAGCTAAAATTATATAATATGGAGATTACAAAATGTTACTATAATATATAATTAATATATAAGTAATTTAATATGTGAATAATTCCAATTAAATGTATATTATAATCAAATATTTACAACTACTATTTCAATATTTTCATATCAATTGACAAATTTCAAAAAATATCACTGAATTTTATACGAATAAATATATCTAATTCAATGTATGCTGATTGTTCAATGTACGGTGAAATAAATAACATTGCAGATTTATATAAATAACTGCCTACCCAATACTAATGTCTACGAGTCATAATAAATCATCGAAGTAATTAAATAATTTAATACATTCAATCACCTACAGATTAAAACTCTAAATAGATATCGTACGATAAATTATAAATATCATATTAACATTACGTTTACTACATGATACGGTTTAGATAGCAATAAGCATGACACATTCTTACTGTGGTGATATTAGATTGTATACATATAGAAATAGAACACATATAGAACACATATAGAACACATAGAACACATGTTATTATGTCTATCTATACACACGATGTATTTAGGTCACTTTATCAGGTCACTTTATTAACGCTGATGTACTATATGTCATCGCATGTCAGTACAATACAATTACGTCTATCCTGTTAATACAAGTATACACATACACTATGGTGAAGTAAATGATGCTCACTTCTAAAGTGTCAACCCAACCCGCATATTAAAAGTACCACCAACGCAGTCTCATTGTTAAAAGCAGTGATACAATCTTATCTAGCTACAATTATATATATATGTATATCAAAAATAACAAGATTGAAAATTGTGAAAAATTTAATGAACTTTACTTTTTTCAAAATATTTCAAATTAGATTTCATATTTGCTAAATATATAGTGACTCACTACTATTGTCTCACTACTAGTGAGTCACTATATCATCTAGCTAAATAACGAATATATGAAATAATCAACTATTATGTAATGAAGCAATTCATATTAATAAACATATTGTAAGTGAAATTAATATTTCATATCACATAATATTCGATTCTACATTAAAATAATTACATAATAAGGCGTATTTCATTTTTAAATTATATATATATATATATATATATATATATATATATATATATATATATATATATATATATATATATATATATATATACAATATCAAAGAAAGAGACATATTAGATACATATTTGTGAGAACTATTTAAATTAGTCATAGTAGCAATGACGATTATTGACTATAACCCTAACTAAACTTTAACAATCACTCTAACCTAACCTAGACTAACCTAAGCTAACCTCTGTTCACTTTCATTACCCAGCATATGATACAGACTACGTTGAAGGAGAATCTGTGAATATCATCTGTGTTATCACAGGTCAGTAAATAATTCGCAGTATATATGTATGTATATATGTATTATTATCAGATTTAGGTTACACTAGGGTAATTATAGATGCAGAGATTACCGAGATAATTGACCTTATACATTACCCTTATATATATATATATATATGTAGTATGGTAACTACGTAGTATGAATGTGAGGTGGAATATTTGATATCATATTTTTGTAATTGTAAATAGTTGGCGTGGTTCATAACTGAATTAACTAAAATATATATATTCGTATTATTATATACAATACCACGAAGTATTGTATATTCATATATATGTATATATGTCTTATATGTATATATGTCTTATATACCTTAATATATATTATATGTATATATAGACATATATACATATATTATATTTCCAAAAACTCTGGTTTATTCCATGAACTTGCTATTGTCAACTATCTCTATAGAAATGTATATTGACAATGTCAATTTAACATAAATGCATTTATATGCCATTAATTTAACCATTAACCATAGATGTAAAGAAATACTTTCTTTATATCAATGCCATTGTTAGATGGCAGTTATTTTAAACATTAACCTTAAATCTATCTAACAAACTCCACAAATGGTATAATTCTTGTTTTGGTGTTCATTTCTCACTATAAAAGCAATCTGGTCACTACACTCGAGAGTAATTACACTAGAACCCTTCACATACTTGATCATACTATTTTACTTTCCGTTATTTTAATAAACTAAATAAACCTTATATAGGTATCCCAAACATATCTATATTCTTCCTATAATTAAATACAACCTGACGATAACTATCATTCTCCGTGGATGACATATTTTTCACGCGAGATAACATATGTAATACATGTAGTACCTTGATTGACAGCCAAACTTTACTTGTCGTGCTTGCCTGCTGTGTCTATAGCACGACAGTCCACGTAGCATCTATAGATGGCCGAATCATTTTAATTCATAAAAACTAAATATTTGATATGAATGAATGAATGAATGAAATCAGTGTATAGACAAAGTCTAAGCAGGATCGGTGAAACGATAAGCTTTATTGATTAGATACCCGCCAACATATAAGAGTGTAGCTATGCAATAACTTCAATGACATGCGATGATGATGATGTAATGATTTAATTCTCATTATTTTCATATATTATATTAAGTTTATTTAAATGTGTATTATATAATTCTGCTATACTATATGCATAGTATACGACTGGTAACTAGATTAGATTGTAGTATTCAGAGTATAATATTGAAACCATCAATATATCATTAATATATAAAAAGTGGATAAGCAATTGAATATAGTGTATAACACTTTACGATAGAGTCTAATCCTACTAGTATAAATTTAAATTATTATTTATATTGATAATTATGATCAAGTTAATGTACAATCTATACTAAAAATAAAGTTATATATAAAATATAACATATCAACATTCCTTATAATTTGTTGTTTTTTGGTATTTAAATGTATTTGAATTGAAGATATCACACTATTTTATTGATATAATCTAAATCTACAGATATAGAGAGAAGTCACTTCATTCTATATCGATGAAACTCCTAGTAATTTAATTCACCTATATTATATAGGCTATATATAATATGACTAATAAAAATCGGCGGTTAAATTTTGTTCATTTAACGAGAAAAGTGTCATTCGCATATCTATGTTTTACATGCACTACCTGTGTCAATTGCTTATCAACTTTATTTAAATCCATGATTGAAGCCTATACTATGACATATAAACCACCTACAGGCAAAGGCCCCTTGAAGCAGTATTATCTGAACAAGATACAGCAGATAGACTTCAAGCACGTCGAGTTCTGCACCCCCTGGTTACAGCCCACAGACTACCCGTTACTATTAGGTGAGTCATCAGCATCATCAGCATCGCGGCATTATTAGTCACCATCACAGTAGTAGTATTAGTCACCATCGCAGCAGTAGTAGTATTAGTCATCATCACTACCTTCGTATCTAATAATAATTATAGTAATAGTAATAGTAATAGTAATAGTAATAGTAATAGTAATAGTAATAATAGTAATAGTAATAGTAATAGTAATAATAATAATAATAATAATAATAATAATAATAATAATAATAATAATAGTAATAATAGTAATAGTAATAGTAATAGTAATAGTAATAGTAATAGTAATAGTAATAGTAATAATAATAATAATAATAATAATAATAATAATAATAATAATAATAATAATAATAATAATAATAATAATAATAATAATAATAATAATAATAATAATAATAATAATAATAATAATAATAATAATAATAATAATAATAATAATAATAATAATAATAATAATAATAATAATAATAATAATAATAATAATAATAATAATAATAATAATAATAATAATAATAATAATAATAATAATAATAATAATAATAATAATAATAATAATAATAATAATAATAATAATAATAATAATTTATTTA
Organism: Osedax fenrisi; assembly: GCA_964019155.1. Lineage (NCBI taxonomy): Eukaryota > Metazoa > Annelida > Polychaeta > Sabellida > Siboglinidae > Osedax > Osedax fenrisi. The sequence continues at coordinate 6,544,751 of OZ025242.1, forward strand.
GACACTTAAATAATAGTAGAAACGATTCTCTGCGGTGTAATCGAATATCGTAATAACGAAAATAATTATAATAAAACGTGTTTCTTCAGTTGTGTTTCGCGCTAGATTGAAACGTAAACAGCACTTCTATCATCTACACGTAGCCATGCAGTGCATCTACTGACCGCCCACCTGACCTACTTCCCCGCTATAAACACTACTCCCTAAATAAGCGGCCCCCACTCTATTCATCGTACAGGAAGTGCTGACCTCGGCGTTTGTTTACACGTTTCGTCTAGCGGTCTAGATCTACCGATGAAAGTGGTGGATATGTTCGGCTGTGAGGTGCCAGTGCTAGCTGTTCACTTCTCATGGTTAGTGCGTATAGTCTCACACGTATACATGGTTAGCATACACATCTACACACACAAACCGAGTACCCATTGCATCAAATACGAAAGGAAAAAATTCACCTCAACATCATCAATTAGATGGAATAAATACCCCCTGCTCTTAGAAATAAAAATCTAATGATTAATACCTTTAAAAAGAAATCAAAACAATTTCTTATCGCCTAACATTGAGGTTCGTTCGCATCGTAATATTATCGTGCGAATTATATACATTCACTATTTGTATCTATATGTGACATATATTGTTCGATACACATTATAGAATTATCATTATTAATGATATGTTTAAATAAATACTTTCAACAACAACAACAACAACAACAACAATACATCAGCTGTACTATAGAGTACAAAGTAGAATTACAACTAATGGATGAGGTATTTCACTGTTATAAGGAGATATGTGTAGTATACTACTAGTATATAAAGTGTAGTATAAAGGCAATATCTTTTTGAGATATTTACGGATATTTAAATATGAACAACAAGTCTATAAAACGTTATAAAAAGATTTATTATATAATATTACTTTGTAATCATAATATGCTCACTATATTTTCAATGTTAACTTTTTGTAGTCCGAAATAGATGCTTTTCAGTTTGTAAACTAATTGTAAAGATTTCAAATTCTATACAAATCTATTTTTTTTTAAAACGAATTATAAAACGTTTTTCTACATTATTTATGTCGATATTCCAAATAATATAATGTTATTATATTATTATAATAAAATAATTTATATTATTTGGAATTTCGACATAAATAATAATTATATTATTATTTTAATATAATCATTGAAATCATTAATTTAAAAATGAGTTATGTTATATTATCAAATTCAAATATGTACTTCTGTACCATGAAGCAATAATGAAGCAATACAATAAAATCTTTTAAGCATAATTATAATTTCACAAAATATGCGTTAGCTTTTCCTCTCCTCGGTATAAGCATATAATACATACTAATTAATAATAAATAAGACATTTTTAATTTAATTTAATTGATATATTTGTCTAATTTAATTAGTAATTATAGTTTATTATAATTAATAATGTATTATAAAATATAAATTTTATATTTAAATTATTAAATTAATATTTTTTTAAGTTAATACATAGTATATTGCGTAGTACATAATATATTTAGTGTCACTTATTTAGGGTTATTGATTTTGCGTTTTTAAATATCTATCCATATTTTCTCTCGATGATTAATTATATAGGAATGTGTATTTTCTCAGTATTCTCTAATGATGGGTGATACAGACTTAATATGTGTTATTAATATATTTATAAACTAAAATATATTATTATTAATAATGATTTTTAAATATTTTATAATGAATTATTATATAATTTTTACATAATGTTATTGGTTTATTTAATTTTATATATTTATTTTTTTAATTATTTCCACCACAATATCTTATTTATTATTTTACTAATGTAGATGTGTGCCTTTAATAAAAAATGTTAAATTAAATTTAAATATTTTAATTATATCAAAATATAATTTTAAAGATCACCATATATAAGAGATTTACTGGAAATACATTTTAAATTATTCAACTAATTTAAATTCTGTGAAATAACTTGTAATTCTTATTAAATTAGCGTAAATTATTCTATTTATATGCTCAATTACCAGAACTTAGATCAATAAAGTATGTGTAATATTCACCCACCATACATTATAGATACTAACTCTCTCCCTCTATACAGTTTATCGGAACTAGTAAAAGATGGTTTGAATGGCATGATATTCCACAACGATAAAGAACTTTGTGATCAATTAAAAGTTAATATTCGTTTTCAATTAATTAATAAAACATCATTGATTATATTTATTCATGTATATACACATTATCATATTATATATATATATATATATATATAGTTGTTCATTATTATATAAAATTGAAATCATAAATGAACATAATATTTACAGTTGACATTACAAGGATTCCCCAGTAAATGTTCACGCTTGAACGACCTTCGCAGTTATCTGCACGACAGCGACAAGGTCACCTGGCAAAGACACTGGAACGCCATCGTGACACCCCTATTGGCTGATGCCTAGCTCGCCGTGTTCCTTTAATACTTGAATGTATTGCTCGATAAGCTTTGCGATGTCGAGACCCTGTATTTAATGATATTATTATCAGTTCAGTCACTAACACAATATGTATTAATAAAGAGGAGGAGATGAATATATCTGATTGTTATTATTGTTGTAGTAAAAAGATGGTTTAAGTAGGTACGTGTTTAGTACTGTATGAAATGTTAAGTTTGGTACAATTCATGTAAATAGGGAAGGATATGACATTTAGTGATGTAAATGAGTGGTTTCAAGTGATGTGTCACCAATACACATACTGGACAATACTATTTCTAAATAACAAAAGTACGAAAGTATTTATCGGGCGACAGCATAGAAAAGATATTGATCTTTATCTGAAGCCCTTTAGAGGAAATAACAATATAATTAATGTATATACTTCATACGAAAAAAATGTACAACTTTCTTCTAATAAATATTTATTATTATTATTATTATTTATTATCGTGTACAGTACACTGGTAAGATGAGAGTAGGGTTAGAGTAATGCGAGTAGGGTAAGGATTGGGGTATGGGATGAAAGTAAGTGGCGAGGGTAGGGTAGGGGATGGTAAGAGTGTAGAGTGAGAATGGGGGTATAGGGTAGGGTGTCAGGGTACCTTGTCAGTCTCAATGCTGAGGATCTGTTCCCCCATAGAATCCCTGTACTTAATGTCAATGTAACTGATACCAGAGTTACTCCGGAATTGTCGGGTGGACATGATTTGCTCAAAAGTATAGTACAATAATACTTCCTGTCAGGTGTGTAATAGTAGTGTTATATTTGACTACCAGGTATGTATTAGAAATGCATTCTGTCGTGAAATATTGATAGCAAAGAATCATTAATAATGGTTATTATTAGTAATAATGAAATACATTGTAATGTTTATATAGCATTATATCGGGTTATCAATATTGTATGAACTTTTGCACGCTGATAGATTATCATGCACTGCTATAATGACATCATTCATATAGATAATCATGACTAATGTTTTTATTTAGTATTTATTGTATTCGTTCTATAAAAATTATTTTTATATTTCATATAGAATATATAATATATTAATAAATTATTAGAATTATGTAATATATTAATTTATATTGTTAAAATCTATTTATATCTAATAATTATACACGTTTTATAATTCTTTAATATCAATCAATCATTCAATATATAATCAAATATTTATTCTGAAAACGCGAGAAAAATATCTTCAGCAAAATTTGAATCATGTCTTTTTGTTATGTATATCAAAATTAATTTTACCAACAGTAATGTTTTTGTTTTCCACTAAAAATATATTGATATTGACAATTTATACATGTTATAGTGGGTTTATATATGTTATACTGTGGTTTACTATATCATTAATAGTAATATATATATAGATAATTCAAAGAATTATTATATTAGAAAAATAAATAAAGATTTTAAAATAATAGGGGTAAATAAAAATGAATAATACAATAAATAATAACAATATTAGCGATTTATCACATAACAAAAACACTAATAATATGAATATAAACACATATAATAATATCAATTATCCTAAACTATCTATAATGCATATTAATATACGCAGTTTTAATCATAATGTTGAATCACTAATATTCTTAATTGACCAATTAAATAATATAGACATTATAGCCCTAACAGAAATGTGGCTAGGGAAAGATGATTATCCTAACTTATATTTTAATAATTATGAATGTTTTTCACAAAAGAGAATAAAAAAAAATAAAAAAAGAGGTGGTGGGGTACTTTTATTTATAAAAAAGACCATAATTAGTAATAAACTAGATAAATATACTATATCCATTCCAGATGCTATAGATATATTGACTGTATCTATTACATTTAATAATCTGAATTTCATTCTTGTAGTCAACTACAGAAGTCCTGATTCTAGTTTAGATGAATATAATAACTTAATTTATACTTTATTTAGTAACATTAAGAAAGACATTATAATATGTGGAGATTTTAATGATGATATCTCTAAACTTAAGTGATTTAGAAATAAATATGATGTCAATGGGAATGTATTCATTAATTAAGTCCCCTACTAGAATAACCTCTAAGAGTAATTCTATTTTAGATAACTTCTATACAAATTTTATTACTGACAGATTATCTTCTGGTATAATTAATTACGAATTATCAGACCACTTACCTATATTTTTAAATATAAAACTAGAAAAACATATAGAAATCAATAATGGACAAGTTATTTACAAAAGAACGTTAAATAAAAAAAACATTGAGAAGTTGATAAATGACTTATCATCTATAGACTGGAATTATTTTTATAATTCAGACAATGTTGAATTTTGTTATGATAAATTTATAAATACATTCCTAAATAGTTATAATGGTTGCATACCATTGAAAAGTGTACACATAAAAAACAACAAAATAAAAATTTTCATAACGAATAAAATTAAAAATGCAATAAATAAAAAAAATAAACTTTATAAAATATTTCTAAACCTTAAAACAGATAGAAACTGGAATATTTATAATTCAATTAAAAAACAACTAAAATACACAATAAAAAAAGAAAAAAATAAATATTTCTCAGAATTATTTAACAAATCTAACAACATAAATGATAAATGGAAACTTTTAAATAAATTAACCCATAATAAATTTTGTTTAGATAAAATCAACAATTTTGTTAATAAAAATAATGATGCTATAGATTCTACTAATGTTGGGAATGAATTTAATATTCACTTTGCCAGTATGGGTAAACATATTAATAATAGTTTTGAAAACTTGTATATTGAAAATAATTTAATAAATAGTAATATAAATTCAATATATATTAATGAGACTTCAGAACTAGAAATCATTACTATCATTAATAAAATATACTCTAAATGCTCAAAAGATCATGATGGCATTGATTTTAAATTAATAAAATTGGTCATATACCCTATATTAAAACCATTACTTCATATATTTAATTTAATATTAAACAAATCCATATATCCATCGAATATGAAAAAATCAGTAATTATACCTATTCACAAGAATAACAATAAAAATAATATAGAAAACTACAGACCTATAAGTATAATACCGCAATTCTCAAAAATTATTGAAAAAATAATTAAAAAGAGAATAGATAATTTTATAGAAAAAAATAATATCATATCTTCAAATCAATATGGCTTCAAAAAAAAATCAAACACATTACATGCAATATATGCCTTAACAAATAATATAACTAATTCCATTGATAAGCATGATAAAATAGCTGCAGTATTTGTTGACATTAAAAAGGCTTTTGATACAATTGACCATAAAATACTATTCATTAAATTATATAAATACGGAATAAGAGGGCAAACCCTTAATTTAATTAAATCCTATTTATATAACAGAAAACAATCTGTCAGATATAATGATAAAGTATCACCTCTAATTACTGTATATGATGTGGGGTTACCCCAAGGATCTATACTAGGGCCACTACTATTCATTTTATATATTAATGACATATAACATTTATTTATTAACTCTATTGATACAAAATTGATATTATATGCTGATGACACTTCTATTACAATAAATAATGCAAATAATAGTAAAATAAATGAAAACTTAAAAATATTGTCAAACTGGTTCATTATATTTATTAACAATAAATTACAACTAAATATTAGTAAAACAAAAGTAATGTACTTCTACAGCAATACAAGTATTACCAACACAAATGAGATAATAACGATAAATAACCAAACCATTCACTGTGTAAATCAATATAAATTCCTATGGCTTTACATTGATAATAAATTAAATTATAAAAAACATATCATTGAGTTAAAAATAAAATTAGCTAAAATATTGTATTTATTTAAAAAAATGTCATTTATAATTGATACTAAAACCCTATTATTATTATATAATGCACTAATAGTTCCAAACTATATGTATTGTCTGATAATATGGGGAATTAATTATAAGAGTAATATAAATAAATTATTTATACAACAAAAAAAAATAATTAGATTAATTAATAAAACACCTAATCGTATACACAATACTTATAAATTACATAATACTGATTTGTTATTTAAAACATTTTTAATTTTAAATATATATGATTTAATTAATTACATATCTCTTAATTTTATGCATAATGTATTTAATAAAAAATTTCCAATCAACATAACAAATAAATTTGAATATAAAATAAATAACTACAATATAAGAAATAAATGCAACTATAGAATACCTAAATAAATAAAATAAAACAAATAATAAACTTCATACAACAGACTTTTGAACTGGTCAAGGGTTAACGCTCCTTGTAGAGTGGTTACTTATGTACTGTGTCACTTTTTTTACTAAAAGTAGTTACTTTATTACTAAAAGAACTAAACTTTATTAATAAAAGTAGTTACATTATTACTAAAAGAACTTTATTACAAAAATAAACCTACAAAAATTAAAACTTAATCCAACTTAATCCAACCTATCCATAACAGTGAAAATAACTATGACCACACACATATACACACATATCACTATACTTGAATAGGCTCAATTGGGAAGTATTGCAGCTAAAAAAAACCTACAAAAATTAAAACTTAACCCAACCTAACCACAACAATGAAAATACACTTTTATAGGTTAACTCGGGAAGTAATGCAGCTAAAAAAAACCTACCAAAATTAAAACTTAACCCAACCCAAACACAACCAAACCCTACCCAAACCCAACCCAAACCCAAACCCAACCCAACTCGGGAAGTAATGCAGCTAAAAAAAACCTACCAAAATTTAAACTTAACCCAACCAAACCCACCTAAACCCAAACCCAAACCCAAACCAAAACCCAAACCCAACCAAACCCAAACCCAAACCCAACCCAACTCGGGAAGTAATGCAGCTAAAAAAAACCTACCAAAATTAAAACTTAACCCAACCCAAACCCAACCAAACCCACCTAAACCCAACCAAACCCACCTAAACCCAAACCCAAACCCAACCCAAACCAAACCCAACCCAAACCCAACCCAAACCCAAACCCAACCCAATAATGCAGCTAAAAAAACCACCATAAATTAAAACTTAACCCAACCTAACCTCAACCGTGAAAATCTACTTTTATAGGCAAACTCGGGAAGTAATGCAGCTAAAAAAACCTACCAAAATTAAAAATTAACCCAACCCAAACCCAACCCAACCCACTTAAACCCAAACCCAAACCTAAACCAAAACACAAACTCAACCCAAACCCAACCCAAACCCAAACCAATAATGCTAAAAAAAACCACCACAAATTAAAACTTAACCCAACCTAACCACAACCGTGAAAATCTATTTTTATAGGCAAACTCGGGAAGTAATGCAGCTAAAAAAAACCACCAAAAATAAAACTTAACCCATCCTAACCACAACCGTGAAAATCTACTTTTATAGGCAAACTCGGGAAGTAATGCAGCTAAAAAAAACCTACCAAAATTAAAACTTAACCCAACCCAAACCCAACCCAAACCCAACCCGGGAAGTAATGCAGCTAAAAAAAACCTACTAAAATTAAAACTTAACCCAACCAACCAAACCCACCTAAACCCAAACCCAAACCCAAACCTAAACCAAAACTCAACCCAAACCCAAACCCAACCCAAACCCAAACCAATAATGCTAAAAAAAACCACCAAAAATTAAAACTTAACCCAACCTAACCACAACCGTGAAAATCTATTTTTATAGGCAAACTCGGGAAGTAATGCAGCAAAAAAAAAACCACCAAAAATTAAAACTTAACCCATCCTAACCACAGCCGTGAAAATCTACTTTTATAGGCAAACTCGGGAAGTAATACAGCTAAAAAAAACCTACAAAAATTAAAACTTAACCCAACCCAAACCCAACCCAACCCAACCCAACCCAACCCAAACTCAAACCCAACCCAACCCAACCCAAACCCAAACCCAACCCCAAACCCAAACCAAAACCCAACCCAAACCCAAACCCAAACCCAAACCAAATCAAAACCAAACCAAAACCAAACCCAAACCCAAACCCAAGTGCCCAAGTTACCTTTTATAATTTATTCGATACAGTTAAAATTATTAAAATCGAATTATTAATATAGATTTTGAATTTTCTACATGATAAAAATATTATAAATTCATGTTTTTACATGGTGGAGATAGGAAATGTACTTTTGTAAAGTCATTTATGAGGTAAATAATCATAGTAAATGCATCGCGAATGGTTACATTTATATCTACTCATCACTCTTAACATTATAGAATAGAAATTAGATTTTTTTTTTTTATAAATTGCAATTTTTTTTTCTTGACCATTTTGACCACCAGTATGGTGAAATTTGGTGAAAAATTGAAACCGAGCTGGACACCCAATTATTCATATATTAATGGTTTTTCTCAATTTATTATAGGAACTTTCGTACTCCGCATCCGTTGAAATTATAATCAGGCGAACCCGTTACCGGAAGTCGGTCAAATTTACCCCTCAAAAATCACGTATTTTTCACTATTTAGGCTTTAGCTCGAAGAATATTAAATATTATATATCACAATTTATACCACAATATTATATTTTAATTATCTATGTAATAAAGTTAAAATTATTGAAATCGATTAATTATTGTGGATTTTGATTTTGAACATCACATAATAATTTTAAGAATTTATTTTTACATGGCGGAGATAGGAAATAATTATTATAAACTCGTTAAACCGAATAACTGAAATCTAGTACGTATGATATATATTTATAATAGTTAGTAATCTTATTTTTGTAAGTATATCTATTTTATAAAGATATATTTTTTTTGTAAAATTTTAAAATATAATAAATTAATATAAATATAATAATGCATACCGATTAATCTATTGACTTATTTGATAATATTTACATTATTTTATTATAGTGATAGTATAGTAATACTAAAATAATTAAAACATATCTATATATATCTATAAATATCAAGTAAATAGAATTTCATATTTTATGAATATATAATTTGTGTTATAAAATTATAAAATTATAAATATAATTATATTTATTTGTTAATAATAGTTACCCTAATTAATTATTCGTATATATTTATATTATTTTATTATATAGATAGTATGACAATAATAAAATAAGTAAATGATACTTATATAATATATTTATTATCACATCGAATGAATACAAATATTTATAAATTTATGATTTGCGTTATAAATTTATAAAATTATAATATAATTAAATGTATTAGTTTATATTATTTACACTATCATACTTTTCGATAATATTAATATTAGTTTATTATATAGATATTATAGTAATAGTAAAATAAGTAAAATATATGTATATAATATTATTAAATATCAATATAATATAATGATAAATTTTGTAATATATAAATTTTGTTATAAAATTATAAATATAAGTATATATATTAGTTAATAATAGTTAGTTATAGAATTATTCGATAATATGTATATTATTTTATTACATAGATATTAATAATAATAAAATAAGTATAAAATGATTAAATTATAAAGTTAAATTTATTTAAATCGAATAATTATTATAGATTTTGAATTTGTACATGTTAAAATTATAATAAATTCAAATGTTTACATGGTGGAGATAGGAAATGTACTTTTGTAAAGACATTTATGTGGCAAATAATCATAGTAAATGCATATCGGATGGCTACATTTATATCTACTCATTACCGTTAACATTATAGAATAGAAATTAGAATTTTTTTTTTTATAAATTGCAATTTTTTTTCTTGACCAGTATGATGAAATTTGATGAAAAATTTAAACCGAGCTGGACACCCAATTATTCTTATATTAATGGTTTTTCTCAATTTATTATAGCAACTTTCGTACTCCGCTTCCGTTGAATCTATAATCGAGGTGAACGCGTTACCGGAAGTCGGTCAAATTTACACCTCAAAAATCACGTATTTTTCACTATTTCGGCTGTAGCTCGAAGAATATGTAATATTATATATCACTATGTATACCACGATATTCTATTTAAATTATCGATGTAATAAAATTAAAATTATTGAAATCGAATCATTATCGTGGATTTTGATTTTTTTACATCACTTTACATCTTTTTACATCATTTTAAGAATTTATTTTTACATGGCGGAGATAGGAAATAATTATTATAAACTCATTAAACCGAATAACTGAAATCTAGTACGTACGATATATATTAATACTCATCATAAATGTTATTTTTATAATTATATCTATATATTATAGATTTTTTTACGCGATACGAATATTATAAATTTAAATTTTTACACGGTAGAGATAGGACATTTTTTTTTATAAACTCGAAATTTAAATTCAACGAAATCTAGTATCGTAGGGGTTCGAGTAATATTAGTATCGGGCGAAAAAAATTCGTATATAACGTATTTTATGTCGTCCGTATACGCGATATAGACTTTCTACCTATCTCCGCCATAGAGAATAGAGAGAACAATATAATGCCTCGATCGATGAATAGAATATTTATAAATAGAATAAATATATAAATATATAAATATAGTACGTATAGTATATATTACTCGTTTACTAATTATATCGTAATTATATCGTAATATTATTACTAATTTAGTATCTATATAGTATACATTTAATATATCGCGAAAAAAATGCGTATATAACGTATTTTATAACGCCCGTATACACGCTATAAGATCGCCCGTAGAATGTTTACGTTAACGAAAACATTTCGTAAATTTTTTGTTAACGGCGGAGATAGGAAAAAAAAATTTATAATCTCGAAATTTAACTTTAACGAAATCTAGTATTATTGGAGTCGAAGTATTATTAGTATCGGGCGAAAAAAATGCGTATATAACGTATTTTATGTCGTCCGTATACGCGATATAAGATCGCCCGTATGATTTTTACGTTAACGAAAATATTTCGTAATTTTTTTTTTAACGGCGGAGATAGGACATTTTTTTTTATAAACTCGAAAATTAAATTTATCTAAATCTAGTATTATTAGGGTTAGAGTAATATTAGTAACTGGTGAAAAAATTTCGTATATAACGTATTTTATGTTGTCCGTATACGCGATATAGAGATTTTTACCTATCTCCGCCATAGAGAATCGAGAGAACAATAGAATGCCTCGATCGATGAATAGAGATTATTTAAATATATAAATATGTAAAATTATATGTTATATCACGTATACTAACCGTGTCCTAATAATATAATCGATATATCTAAATATTATCGACGATTTATTATCTACAGGGTATTAGATTTATAAATGTGGAAAAAGTTTGAAATTTCTCGATATAGCTCGCGCTATATCTCGTGGCTCGCTTCGCTCGTAGAAGGTCGGATGGCTCGCTTCACTCGCCAAAATAGTACCAAGACGACGTCGATTAAGAGAAATAATATATATAGAGACAATAAATGTATATGGTATTAAACTTTGGAATGAATTAAATAATACATGTAAAAACTTAAAATACAATGCATTTAAAAAATATATAAAACTTGAATATTTAAATAAATATTAATCTCATTATTAACACTCGTTAATATAATTGTAATATATATATAATAGTTGATATATGTTATATATATTTACTAATTGTTGTTGTATATATAATTTTAAATTAGTTCATTAAATTACCTCATTTCTTTCTTTCATGTTTTACTATTCTTAATTTTATCGTTGTCATATTATTGTATTATTTTATTATTGGAGGGTACCCTCGTCGTGAGTATAGATTACAAGATAATCTCTGGTACTCTCCTTTGAGCAGAAATTGTATATACTGCATTATATTGTATTTCTACTCAATAAACCATATTCAATTCAATTCAATTCAATATAATAGAAAATATAATTTATTTATTTAAACATGGTCTTATAAAAACATAATTTCGGGAAAGTGAATTAATGGATATTCACAGAAATATGTAGATAGTCTCATATTAATTACCAGAATAATAAATAGAACAGCTATTTGATGGCCCCTTACATAAATCATTGATATAGTGTATGACTTATGTATATATAGAAATATTGATACATTTAATTTTATATATATTGTATATATATAACAAATTATGATCATATTGAATACAAAACTTACATGAGTAATCGCATGAAGGAAATGCAGGCCATACTTGTTGATAGACAACAGACATCCAGTGTTCAGTTTAGATACATTCTGCAGTGGTGATTTAGATGTGAGTACAGGTACTACTATTGCACTACTAATACTTACAAATAACTCGTAGAAAGTACATCCAAATAGTGGCCATTTCGAGAGTATATCTGCAATGTTGATTGTATCATAGTTAGAATACAGACTATTAATAACCTAATGATAATAAATATGAAAATTAAAAAATGTACAGAAATTTTAATATATATTAAATGTTTACTAAAGGTTGAGATATCTGCAGAAACCTAATATTCGTAGTCTGGCCTCTTCGTTCGTAAGTATCTTCACATCATGTCTCCTGGGTTCTACTAGAGTCGACCAATCAATGCCCTCCGATACTAAGGACACGTTACGACGTCCTTCTTGCAATACTCGAGTGTGTTGAACATTCTTAGGTATGGCGTCCATTATATTGCTGTAGTAGTGCATGGGGTTAAGGGGGTTTATATAGGGTGTTAGTAGTAGTTGATGGGGTGTGAGGGGTATACATAATGAGCTAGTAGTAATGTAAAGGGTTTTAGTAGTAATGTAAAGGGTTCTAGTAGTATTCTATAGTGTTCTAGAGTAGTGTGAGGGGGTTCTAGGGTAGTAGTTGGGTGTGAGGGGGTTCTAGGATAGTAGTGAATGGTGTTGGGGAGGTTAACCTATAATCAGTTTCGTTAATCTTGTATTCAAGAGCAGCCAGCAATGTAATATCAGTCTACAAATTGCGTAATAGTTGTAATGTATGTATGATGTAATAGGGTAGGTAACACTAACAATGGCTTCAGCATCCAGTGTGTTCGTTGGCAAAGATAGTAGAAATCCATCCAGGTAATCAGCTATTATCTGATTAGGATTGGTTTAGAAATTGTTATTGTGGTAGTAGTAGTAGTAGAGTAGTAGTAGTAGTAGTAGTAGTATTGGTAGTAGTAGTAGTAATGGTAGTAGTAGTAGTGGTAGTTGTATTAGTAGTAGTAGTAGTAGTAGTAGTAGTAGTAGTAGTGGTAGTACTAGTAGTAGTATTAGTAGTAGTGGTAGTGGTAGTAGTAGTGGGGAGAATACCCGATCGTGGACCATTGGCTATACCTTTTTATTAGTATCATATTTTTAAAATCTAAAATATACAAATCAAAGATATTTATATATTTTATTATTATAGTATTTGATTATTATTTTTTAATTAATCAGTAAATAATTATTTCATATACAAGTTTTTTGATAATTTCCTTAAAAATGCAAAGATTTTTCTAATTAATATATTTATTTATAATTTATGCTTTTAATTACTATTATTTATATGTACATAATAATATATAAATAAACTAAATATTAGATTAAATAAAAATTAAAAATAAATAATATTCACTTATATAATTGAAATTTAATTACCATACAATATTACTCGATCGTGGACCAACAATTTTGAATGATTTTATAACATAATTTCACTTCCATTATTAATGTATAGTATGACATATATATATATATATATATATATATATATATATATATATATATATATATATATATATATATATATATATATATATATATATTCCTATCATTCATATATCACTATATATCAATGATATAATTATTATAATAATAGCATATATAGTATAAATATATACATATATGCCTATATTTATTTATTTAGTTAATTATTTACTAATTAGATATTTAATACATATTAAATATGATATTTATTATTTTATAATTATATATTAATTATATTATCAATTTTATTAATTATATATATGCCTATTAATTACATATACATGAATTGTGACAAAAAAGGAAAAGTTACAAATCATAATGAAGATTGCAAGTAGTTGGTTGCAATCGTTTCTGTTTGCCTAGATTCGTAGATTAATTCTCGTATGAAGATATAGAACTGATTGCTCCAATACATGAACCAACTAAGATAACATCTAGGCATGTTGAAATGCAAACTGATGTTTTGAATACTTAGAATTATACAACATATAATTGTTCTTAATATATTAATATCATCAATTTTTAATAGTCATATTATAATGTATTATCACTATTTTTATTTTATAATTTATCATGATTTGTTATCATTTTATTGTAATATAATATAGTATATTTTTTTTAGTAATAATAAATGATATTTAACTTTTTTAATTATATTGCAATATGAATCATACATAAAATACAAAGTAAAAATGTCAAAATATATGCATATTATTAAAATGGTCCACGATCGGGTAACTTTTGGGATAATGGCAGTTTATTATGAATCATAATAACTTTTTAATAAGGAATATTTTGTATGACCACCTTTGAATTATATGATAGATTAATATAATATTAGCATAATACAAAAAAAAAATTGGTTACAAATTAAATATTAAAAAATATATTCATGTTTGAGTTAGGTGTTCCACGATCGGGTATTCTCCCCTAATAGTAGAACTAGTAGTAGTAGTAGTAGTATACAGTTAGTAGTAGTACTAGGTACCTGGGTGTAGAGCATCTTGATGTAAATATCATTAGCTTTAACGTTAATCTTCATCACCCAGGTGGTACGCTGAAACAGAAGGTAGAACTGTTTGTTCTCATTGTTCAGTTGTGTTGTGACGTCAAATATATAGCGGTGATTTTCCAGGGAGCAGTATCTATTCTCTACGAGTGTGTGAGTGAGTGTGTGAGTGTGGAGTGTATGTAGGAATGAGTGTTTGTGTATACTGGCTATAGTGACACTACAACTTGATGTCAAGTTAATCACATAGATAGTGTCCTATACATAATGTATTACAATGATAGTTCTTATTCTTGTTGAATTACATTTTAAATAAGTTATAAAATAATACAAAGAAAGTAGTAAATGATTGAAATCAAGATGAGTAAAATTAAGAGATATTAAAAATGATTAAATTAATTCGCTAAGTTAAGATCATTTAGAAATATCATAATAAAGTAAATAATATTTTTCACTATAACCTATACTAAGGCCACTAACCACTCTCTATAACATAGAAGATTGTGAACTCCTTACTTTCGACTGATACAGACCCGAGGCCAAGGTGAGTGCAGATATCCAGGATGAGGTCATATACTACACTGTACATCTTCATGTGAACTATGACCTCGTCACCTCCTGGGATCACACAGATTTGTTGTTTTGTGAAGCGAGAGTTCTGTGTGTAGGAATGTTTGGTATCGGTGGTGGTGGTGGTGGTGGTGGTGGTGGTGGTGGTGGTGGTGGTGGTGGTGTGTGTGGAGTGAATTAAGGGTAGGGTGTGTGGAGTGAATACAGATTATGTGTGTGTGTGGAGTGCATTAATAGTGTGTGAGTGGAGTGTATTAAGAGTGTGTATGGGTGGAGTGAATACAGATTGTGTGTGTGTGGAGTGTATTAAGAGTGTGAGTGTGTGGAGTGAATACAGATTGTGTGTGTGTGTGTGTGGAGTGCTGTAATAGTGTGTGTGTGGAGTGCATTAATAGTGTGTGAGTGGAGTGTATTAAGAGTGTGTGTGTGTGTGTGTGTGGAGTGCATTAATAGTATGTGAGTGGAGTGTATTAAGAGAGTGTGTGTGTGTGTGGAGTGATTACTACTTACATTTAAAGCATCCAGATCTCCACTAAGGGGAGATATCTGTCTGCAGCCAAACTCTAAACATCTGTTGTAGCTTTGCAAGCACATTCTCACGATCTCTGTGGGTGTAGCTAATATGTATACAACTGTATCATGAAGTCAAGTAAATAGTTCCATTGCAGTAAGAGTATATTGATTTTAATGCATAAAGTAAGAATCATGTGAAAAGGGATAATGCAAATTAAATAGTGATAAGCAATCAATTTGCATATATATCTTTAGAGAGCTAGTTATATCTGGTAAGGTAAGGTAATATATATATATATATATATATATATATATATATATATATATGTATGTTTTATATATATTTTAATAAATATTTAAAATAAATAATCTTCTAAACTATATTATTATACTTAATATTATTATAAATATATTTAACTTAAACATCGGTAACCAAAATATAATGGTATATTTTAATTTCCAGATAATAATTTCAAAATTGTTACTGCATTGAAACTGCCTGTGTTAAACCATGCCTATTAGACAACACAGATATACACATCTCTAGAAAAGTATACGAATCTCAGCTATGACTAGGTAAACAGCTAAGAAGTAACTCTACATTAATTGTATGCTTGCATTACACATACGTGTCCGTTATAGCATAGAGGTTAGAGGTTAGAGGTTAGATGGTACCCGAGTTAGTGGAATCATTGTTGATGTGGTAGTGCAAGTATTTCTCAATGACTGGTTGAAGTGCTTGGGAGGGTTCGGCATAACAGATCATCAGAGAGAATAACTTCCATCCCTTACGTACACTTTCCCTGTGGTGGTAGCGATAGTGGTGTTAGTGGTAGTGGTAGTGGTAGTGGTGGTAGTGGTGGTAGTAGTAGTGGTAGTAGTGGTGGTGGTGGTGGTAGTAGTGGTAGTAGTAGTGGTAGTAGTGGTGGTGGTGGTGGTGGTGGTAGTGGTAGTGGTAGTGGTGATGGTGGTGGTAGTAGTGGTGGTAGTGGTGGTAGTAGTGGTAGTAGTAGTAGTAGTGGTGATGGTGGTGGTGGTGGTAATTGTAGTGGTAGTGGTAGTGGTTTATATATCAAAAATACTATGAATGCTAATTCGATTATATAATATTGTAGATAGTTTTTTTATAGAGTTATTTAATTTAATTTGAATATTTAAATTATAGTTATTTTATGTACATGCGTGACTCGTGTTTATTTAAATGTTACACGTAAATAGATAGGTGGAAATAGGTGGTCTTTTAAAAAAGTTACTGGTCAATGAATTTTGATATTTTTAATTAATTTTTAGTATAATATATTCACAACATATAGTTCTAATTTATTCTTCTTATTAAGGGGACGCGATACCATCGTTTGGTTCACATGTAAAAGATACGAAAAAATGCTATTTTTAGAAATCTATTAACTCAAAAAAATATTCACTTTTTTTTTCTTTTTTTTTTTTAATCTATTAATAATATTCCATATTTAAATATTATATGTTGAAATTTATAGATGTTTACACATCTTTATGTTATACGTTTCTAAAAAAAGAATTGAAATATCTGATAAAAAATGTTAATTTTCCAACTAATTTGCTAATTAAAATTTTTTAAATAAATATTTTTAATTTTGACAAATAATTTTAATCATGCAGGTTTTATCTAGTTATATTGAAAAATTGAAGAAAAAATATGCAATTGTACAAAAGTTAATACTAGTTATGTCAGCATGATTGGTCACAAATAATTATTCTAGATAAATCAAGTTTCAAATATAATATATGAATATAAACAATATGATTATACAGGTACAAATAATATAATATAAACAAAATGAATAATGTAATGAACATAATGTAAACACCATTTTAAAGATAATATTTGAAATATTATAATTTTACATTAAAGAAAAATTTGAAATTCAATTTTTTTCCGAAAAAATCAATGGTATCGCGTCCCCTTAAACAATCTAAAATTAACCTAATCTATATTAAAATTAAGATAAGTAAGTCTGGATAATTATTTATTTAATGATGACAATTTTATTAATAGTTTTTATGTCGAGTACATTATTTAAAGGTATTAAGTAAATAAGGACCTATATAAGTGTATATATATATATGTATATATACCTATAAATGTGTATAAATAGAGATACTTATATAAATTAAAAAAAATATATATATATATATATATATATATCTATTATATTAATATACTTATTCCTATTGATACACTTATATAAGTCCTTAATAACTTAAATAATGTACTAAACTTAAAATTATTAGTAAAATTATCATAAATTAAATAGATAATTATTCAGATTTTTAATATAGATTAGGTTAATTTTAGATTTTTTAATAATAAGAATAGATTAGAGCTATATGTTGTAAATATGTTATACTGAAATTTAATTAAAAATATTCAATATTCTGTGACCAGTAACTTTTTTAAAAGACCACCTATTTCCACCTATCTATTTACGTGTAACATTTAAATAAACACGAGTCACGCATGTACATAAAATAACTATAATTTAAATATTCAAATTAAATTAAATAACTCTATAAAAAAACTATCTACAATATTATATAATCGAATTAGCGTTTATAGTATTTTTTATATAACCGGCTACACATCATATCCCCCGGTGGTGATGCATACAGTGGCACCCCCTACTACCTGTCAGTGTTGTCAGTAAGCTGTTTCATGAACTGACAGTACACCTCATCAGCTAGGCAAGAGTTGTTGTGAATGGACGACACGATCTTGTACACGCAATCGTAGCGAGTGTGATTCTCAAGGGCAATGTCTCCTTGGTATTGCATCAGGGCTATAGGTAGGTGGGGCTCAACTTAGTGTTTAAGATAGGGCCACACTTGCAAGTGTTAGCATATGAGTTGATACCTAATGATAGCTGCTGATACGTTTGCAAGTTTGGTATCAGTTTAATACATCGCTGCATATAATCGTAACAAATATTCACTCTCACATTATTGGTCTATAGACATAGGTCTATATATATATATATATATATATATATATATATATAAGTGGAACCAAACATTAGTGTATATATGTTTGGTATAGACATATGTATATATACATATATATATATATATATACTAATAATATATGTATCACTAACTATTACATAATATTATATACTCTTACCAATAAAACAATCAACGGCTAATTCATTTAGGTAAGGATTGTGTATTTCATGTAAACTCATATTGATTGGAACCTATTGAAAAGGGGCAAATGGTAATGTTAAATGATACAGGTATTATTAGAGATAACAGTAACAACAAGATAGTGACATTAGTTATACTGCTAAGGTAATCCTATAGGTAGTGTCCTATAGGGAGGTAGGGTATGGGGATAGTGTATGGGGATAGTGTATGGGGATAGTGTATGGGAGGTAGTGTATGGGGATAGTGTATGGGAGGTAGTGTATGGGGATAGTGTATGGGAGGTAGTGTATGGGGATAGTGTATGGGGATAGTGTATGGGAGGTAGTGTATGGGGATAGTGTATGGGAGGTAGTGTATGGGGATAGTGTATGGGAGGTAGTGTATGGGGATAGTGTATGGGAGGTAGTGTCAGGGAGGTAGGGTATGGGGATAGTGTATGGGAGGTAGTGTCAGGGGGGTAGTGTCAGGGGGGTAGTGTATGGGGATAGTGTATGGGAGGTAGTGTCAGGGAGGTAGGGTATGGGGATAGTGTATGGGAGGTAGTGTCAGGGAGGTAGGGTATGGGGATAGTGTATGGGAGGTAGTGTATGGGGATAGTGTATGGGAGGTAGTGTCAGGGAGGTAGGGTATGGGGATAGTGTATGGGAGGTAGTGTATGGGAATAGTGTATGGGAGGTAGTGTCAGGGAGGTAGGGTATGGGGATAGTGTATGGGAGGTAGTGTCAGGGGGGTAGTGTCAGGGAGGTAGTGTCAGGGAGGTAGGGTATGGGGATAGTGTATGGGAGGTAGTGTATGGGAGGTAGTGTCAGGGAGGTAGGGTATGGGGATAGTGTATGGGGATAGTGTATGGGATGTAGTGTCAGGGAGGTAGGGTATGGGGATAGTGTATGGGGGTAGGGTATGTGGGGTAGTGTATGGGGGGTAGGGTATGGGTGGGAATAACTCACCCTGCTCCACTTGATGTTGTCCATGTGCATGAGATCTTCATCTGTTAAACGATACAGAAATGTTATTTGCGATGAATCACATGTAACAAAGTGAGGATCTCAAACCTTTGTTTTGTGATTTATTGCGTTTGAAGTGATTGCGAATTGATCCAAAGAGGGAAGTAGCAGCTTGGTGCCTGTGAAACATGTGAGGGTTAGTGTTGGGGTGGTGAAAGGGGCAAGATAAGGGGTGCAGAATAAGCTACTATACACCTGCAATGTTACCATTAGACAGTAATCCAATATCGAACAAATACGACTAAACTCAGTCATACAAATTTATATAATTGTATGTGTATTAATTATAATGTGTATTAAAATAATATAATTAAATATAATTGAATTAATATATGTATTTGTAAAATGTATGTGGTATTATAATATAAGAAGTAGATAAGTAAGAAAGTAATAAAGTAAGTAAATAGTAATCAAGTAAGTAAGTAAATAATCTAGTAAGTAAGTAAGTAAGTGAGTGACACTTAGGCTGTACTTTGACCTATTTTGTCGAAGTCTGCGGAAGTTGTGCATGGCGTAGTTGTACATAAAGTAGTCACGGTTGACCGAGTTGCGCGAGTGTTTGGAAGTGGATGATCTGCTAGAGCTGTGATGCTGATGCTGATGCTGATGCTGATGATGCTGATGATGATGATGATCACCAGTACTAGAGGAAGAGGCCGCATCAACCCCGCTATCTGAAGCAGTGGTGGCTAGAGATGTACGGCGGGGGGGTCCAGTGGGGGCGTGACGACGAGCCCTCTTTACGGGGACACTTATGTCTTCGGGCGCTCGTCTCGGCTGAGCTTCCTTGGGAGGTCAGTGGGTCAGTGGGTCAGGGGTCAGTGGGTGAATGAGGCTCAAATGGTGTGATTAATAATCTATTCATTCGAAACAATTAGATTATAATTACCAATTAATAAAAATATATATATTATTTAAAATAAATTAATATATTATATACAAGTAATCTATAGGAAGTAAATATATATATATATATATATATTACAAAATAAATAAACTGTCTTAAGCGCTGTTAACATGAGCAATCTATTTCAGCAATTTCACAATGGAATTCTTAAGAATTCCAGTTTAAAAATCCCCTAGTGGTATCAATTTTAGGGTGTTCATGAGCAATCTATTTTGTCAGTAGAATTCTTAAAAATATATACATTTAATGAACTTATGAATTTAAGTTTATATTATCATAAAGTGGTAATATATATATATTAATAATTTAATAATTATATAAGGAATTATTAATTAATTATTATAAATTATTTATTAATTATTAATTAAACGATCGTTAACGATTAAATAAACGATCGTTAACGATTAAATAATATAATATTAATCAATTAAAATCGTAAAGATTATAAATAGATTGACCCATATAAAGGTAAATGCGTATGCATTAATACTTATCAGTATACTTGTGCGTGCGTTTATTTACTAATTGCATAAATTGTCACAAAAATAGAATAAATTCGGATTAGAACATTTAGCAATAATCGTGGAAAAAACACAGACTGTCGTATTTTGGCAATTCTTCTTGCGAAATTCCATTGCGAAATTGCTGGAATAGATTGCTCATGTGAACAGCACTTTATAGATAATTATAATCAAAATTCACTGATAATCACATGGTATTGGGTAAGACAAAGAGGTTCAGTTTGCTAACCATAGCTTCTCGTAGAGGTATTAACAAAACATAATCTTTGGGAAACATTCCAATCTCTTTGTGACATGTTCCATACAGGTAACCTATACGATTTCAACTTTAATATTACATTCAATATTTTATCATATAGTAATACTAGTTTAATATTGAAGATTAAACTTTTATTTAACTACATACTACATTATACAACTACATACTACATTATACAACTACACACTACATACTACAACTACACACTACATTATACAACTACATACTACATTATACAACTACATACTACATTATACAACTACACACTACATTATACAACTACATACTACATTATACAACTACATACTACATTATACAACTACACACTACATTATACAACTACATACTACATTATACAACTACACACTACATTATACAACTACACACTACATTATACAACTAAACACTACATTTCACTAATGCATCATTTCTTCACTAAAGTTCTACAAACCATTGTGAAGAGGTTCATCCGTTTCCAAAAGTTCAATAATGTCGTGTTTTTCAAAATTCAGCAGTTTCTTATCTTTGGTGAAGTAATTACGCAATGCCTTCACATATATCGGCTCCAGTTGAGAGTAATACTTGCGGAATTCATTAATTAGGTCAGTTAACTCTTTAGCCTGCAATATGTACAAAGTTGTGTAGCGATTCTATATATAGAAACACATTATCAACTGTAGTATTTTCGTCCACGGTATTATATATTATATAATATTACACAAACAAACTATGATTAATCTTCTCTACATATACATACAAAGATCTACATATAGCGAACCCTAATAGTGTACAAAACGTGAATATTTCTCTTCAGTTTTATTTGAACAACTTCATCCGTACTGACAATATCTTGAATTTCATCATATCTATATTAGATCAGTAATGCACATGAATAGTAAATTGCTTAACAATAGTAATGCTGATAGTGGGTTGTATTTGATTAAGTTCAAGGTCGTGATGTTTGTAGCGTGGACAGATAGACGACACATTACAGTTGTATCTACTCAATGTATCAACTGACTAACTGTGTATATTCTAAATATGATCAGATATAGTAGATTGTAACTTTCAAAATCCTTTTAAATAATTAAGATAGCGTGTTACAAATATAATATAATATTGAGGGCGGATAATTAATATTTCATTTCATTTGAACTTATTTGAACTTATTTACTTATTTTACATTCTCATATATAAAGGTAATTTATATATATAGATACATTATATATTATCATAATAATTTTAATCATTTATTACAAGTTTTGTATTTATAATAACAATAATAAATATAAATTAAATACAAATATTTAATATTTTGTTACATCTAAAATACTTCAGATTAAGATATATATCTTTATTATTGTTGTCGCCTGGTAAATATATAGATAGAAGATGCGCTAAATTCTAGGTAATACACTTGTTCTAATGTTAACAATAACTTGATTGAATGCTGCAGTGATATTTCATCATTGATTTGTTCATCTCGAAACAGTAGACTCAAGCACGAATGAGAAACGGCGACAATATTTGTGTGTAATCGATCTTCTGACTGTTAATATTAGTGTTTATAAGTAGTGACACGTGCATATTTATTAGTAGTGTATTTCAGTATTTCAGTAGTATCACTCATTATCTTTGCGTAATAAATCAATTACGTATAGTTCTCCATTGGATGTACAAGCGATGGTTTAATTGTAATTTTAAAAAGATTATTCGTAATATTGTAGTAAATATGCATGTCATTCATCAACTTCAACAACTAATAACTAACAACCAGTAATGCTAGTTAACTGTACCCTCTTAACTGTATACTCTTAACTGTACCTGTTATCTGTACCCTTTTAACTGTACATGGCTAACGTTGACGTGATAGAATCTGCTAAAGTAGAACGGCCACAGTTTAGCTCTTTCAATGAGGTTAAGGAATGCCTCCTGGTTGTCAATGTTCAGCATCGAGCTAGGATCGATGCCGCGCTTCTCTATTCAGGTTGAGGTTAGCTCGGGTTAGGAGTGTAGACATTTAGTTATATGTTGAGAAACTTAAATGTGTGACTACATTTTATCAGTTATATTTTAAAGTTATTACAGATAAACTTAGTACTTACTAATTATATATATTGAATATAGTTTTTTCAGTTATATAGATAGTGAATAAAATTATATATATATATATATATTTTTCAATTATATAGACAGTAAATACAGAAATATATAGTTGCACATATATACAGCTGCACATAGGGGCATTAAATGTTACATTAAAATTGCCATGCCAACTCTACATAAATTACCCAATTGTATTTTCATCTCTTGCTGACGAAAGTTCTCGATACGACTGCACTCATCCGAGTATACATCTTGTACGATTTGCAGGAAGATAAGTCGTATCAGTAGTCGGTCTTGGAGTTGTTCGTGCGGCTTGAAGAACTGCAACACATAGAATAAAGGTGACGTAACAAAACTTGCAATTTATAAAGAAATATTAAACATATCAAAGTTTAACATATTTATAAGTGTATTAAAAATGTATTTACAAATTATTAATAAATTATTAAATTATCAAAGATTAAAAAATGTTTTTGATTATTTAAATAAAATATATTAATATTGATATAAATATTAATATTAATATTAATATTGATATTGACATACATATTGACATTAATATAGACATTAATATTGATATTAATATTGACGTTGACATTGCCAACCTCTTTACGTGCTATTAGCCTCCAGCGAATATTGCAATAATTAAAGAATAAATCCAACTCTTCATCGTAAAGTTTAGTTGATTTCACATTCTCCAATATATCTTTAGGAAAAATAAATGGGTCAAATTTGTAAGTTTATATTAAAATTATGATAATCTATAATGCAACTTTGTAAGTGTTTAATAAATTAAATATAAATTAAAAATACATTATTAAAATTAACCAACCATTATAATATTTAGTTATCGGTTTGTTCTGAAGAGCTGAAATCGGAGGTTCTACTTCGCGAGTATTCTTAATTCTACTATCAGTGATGTCATAAATAGGCGGTGCTTTCAGAATAGGCGATTGCCCTTGCGAATCAATGCTGGAAAAGCGTTTCGCTAGTTGCCGAAGATTCGATAAACCTCCAATAGGTGGCGTACTACTGGAGCATACGCTGTCAGCTTCTTCTAAAGCTATCCTCATCTTCTCCTTGTTGGCTTGCGAAACTCGCTCAATGTCCGATATATTATTCGCTTTAGACTGGCCGCTAAACATTCCAGCAGAGGCAAGCTTATTTTCAAGGTCAATTTTTCGGTCCTTCATTTTTTTTATCGGAAATTCATCATCATCATCCAAAGGAACTTTAAGAATCTAAAAATGTTTACGACGTAAGGTAAATAACTGATATGAGTAAGAACAATAATTATAATGTAAATAGTGTTGTGATACGGTTTGTTTATAAACAATATCGCATACACAAATACAGATCATACATCACATCACATACCCCACACACACCACACACATACACCACACACACTAACTGTGCTATCATCATACACTTCTACATCGCTGGATAAAATGCTTGAAGTTTTGCGAAGTGACTTCGGAGGAACAAACAAAGACTCTGCGATGTGCAGTTTCTTCTTAATGGTAGACGATGACTCACTGACAGAAGACGACGGAGATATTGCCTCGCTCCGATTGAACGGAGGACGTAAAAATGTGGCATTCTGGGTAATAATCGTAGGGATCTTCGCTTTGGAGGGAATAGGGGTGCTGGTAGGAGGTAGAGGAGGGGGTATCGGTATCTGTAGCGGTTTCGGTATCGGTATGGGACTCAGCAGGGTATTCCGTAGGTTCGAGGCGAATGTTGACGGCGGGGGTGAAAGGGCTAGCGGGGGTGGAGGCGGGGCTTCTTTCTTAATCGGTTCAGTATTAGTAGACGAAGTTCTGGTTGAACGAAGCCGTACTCTATACGGAGGCACTCCGGAAGTGGATGGAGTGGGGATAGTGTTGGTGCTATCTGGGGTAGTGGGGGTAGCACCACTCTTGGGGGGTTGTTTAACCGCCGGGAATGAGAAGTGATGAGAAGGGGCAGCCTGAGATATGATATTTGAAGGTCGCGCGTTACTGGTGAAAGGTTGCTGAGACGAAGGCTTCAAGATGAAAGTGGAAGACTGGGAATTAGTGAAGGCAGGTTGTAGAGTCGCAGGGAATGAGAAATACGCTATCGGCTGAGATAGTTCGGCTGTTTCAACGGGAGTAGAAGCAGCGGTCGGTGAAGGCGGTATTATTATCGGAGAATTGAGTACAGGCGGGGCGGGAAACTTTGATCCTAACTATGATATTATTTATATTCGTTAATTATCTGTATAAATATAACTAATATATA
This sequence comes from Osedax fenrisi, assembly GCA_964019155.1. NCBI lineage: Eukaryota > Metazoa > Annelida > Polychaeta > Sabellida > Siboglinidae > Osedax > Osedax fenrisi. The sequence goes on from OZ025242.1 coordinate 6,571,273, forward strand.
TATATATGTATACAAATATATTTATTTAGTTTTATCAAATTATAATGTAAATAAATAACACTTTTGATATCTACTATCGGATATAAAATATACAAGAAATATATACAACAATTAAGCTCAGGTGGCAACCTGTAATACTAATATTGTTTGTCATTATTATTTTATTCATTAATTTCCTTACGGTTAATCTATTTTATTCTGTTATTATTATTATTATTTATGTATTTATTGTTTTACCTACTTTTATAATTTGTATTCTATATATACACTTTTGAGAAATAATTTATGATTTATTTAAGTGTTTAAACAATTCAATTCATTTCAATATAGATAAGATATCAGCGATCAAACGCGTAGTAACCTTGTATTCATTAGTGGTGATGTTTTCAGCCGCAGCTTGTTGTTCTCTCAAGAGTTTCATAGGAACCGTTTGTTCAGTAGGGTTCTCAAACGTTTGCTTCAGGGTTTGCACTCCACCCGGATGAGAAATATCAATGTGATTTCTAGGCTACAACATCGCATGCTTTATTAACATTGTAATATACAACAAGTAGCACAATACGTACGGGTGGTTGTACTCGGTAGAGATCCATGTCGACACTTTCAGCCTGTCTCCTCGCTTTATCCTGATGTTCAAGTTTAACAGTTAAATAAGAAGTAAGAAGCATATATAAATATATATATATATAGTTTGTTTCATTGACCTAATTATATATACAATGTTAATTATTAATATAATGTATTAAAACAATTTCGGTAAATGATTTAAACTTGAATTACTAATATTATTATATTTAAGTAATATGTTCATTTAAAAATACATGAAGATAAACTATACTATTAAATATCATAATTTATGGTTTCAAAGAAAGTAAGTTTATATCATAAATAGCTTATTATCATGATGGGTTATTATTTGAAGTGTTGTTAAATTAATTAATATTTGATTTTATATATATATATATATATATATATATATATATATATATATAATATATAAGTATATTAATATAACAATATGTATTAATATATACACATATCTTTATTAATAAAACAGTAATACTTGGTAACAATATAAATGTGATAATAAACGTATTATGATCTAATCACTAACCTTAATAGCTTTGTTGGCATAATATCTTTTACAATCCTCTATTTAATATGATGTATTTATTAGAAAGTTAAATATTTAAAATAATATAACTATAATTACATATTTACATAATATTACCTAATATATGTACATCATTATCTTAATAATATTTTGTTTCAACGATTAACCTGGTATAAAATCATAAATTTAATAGATAGATAGATAGATAGATATAGTTTATTGTTTAAAACAAACAAAATGACATAAAACAATAATAATAATAAAAAACAAATAACGAATATAAACGAATATATATAATGATTTATAAATGCCATGTTACATATGGTTAAGATATAAAATTTACAAATGATATAATACAAAAATAATAATAAAAAAAATATACATATTATATATATATATATATATATATATATATATATATATATATATATATATATATATATATATATATATATATATATATGTAAAGATCTATAGTATACAATTATGTGATTATGTTAATCATAAATTATAACTAAATTAAAAAAGCAATTCTTACTATTAGCAAAATTAAATATTCACTGAATTAAAATCAAAATTAATATTTATTAATTTAAAAAGCAAATGTAATATAAATGTAAAATTAAAATACTTAAACATAAAATTAATTTATATGAATTAATATATAACATGAATAATTTAAGTAAGCAATTAATAATGTATTTAAAGGGATAAATCATATTATATATATATATATTATATATATATATATATATATGTATATATACTTCACAAGACAGAATAGTATACAGTGGGGAAACCTTCATGATCTTTATTGATATAGTTAACATCTTCAGGCGGGGGTGGGGTAGGTGATGGGGAATCAAAGGTTTGTCCCGTGTCCCCATTCTCTCCTAGATGTATCAATATGGGCCCATTTCTAGGAGAAGCTACAAACATTTATTATGTAATCGGACATAGATGTTATGTAATTCTAAACATTTTCATGAAACTTGTGAAGTAATCATATGAATGTAAATTGTATTCGATTAAGTGGATTAAGTAGTATACATATAGGATGTGTATTATACAATGTATATATATATATATATATATATATATATATATATATATATATATATATACACATATATTCATATATATTTAACAGTGTACCTGGTACGTTATTGCATTTATTGGTAACGAGTAGGTTAAAGTTCACTTTATGAAATACTAACTTTAACTTTAATCTCATTATATATTAAAATAAATAATTATTTTGAATTAATTTATACGGGCTAAAGTACATAATTGAGTGTATATTATACATGTAAGAAGAATATGAAAGAATGTCTATAGTAAATTCATTTTTATGAAATAGTCAATGAAGGGAGAGAGGTAGGGATATATAGTATGAGGTAGAGGGAGATAGAGAAGGAGATAGAGAGAAAGATATAGAGGTAGATGTAGAGGTAGATAGTGAGGGAAATAGATAGGGAGATAGAGAGAGAGATATAAAGAGGGAGACATATAGACTAACATTTAGGTTTGAGTTGAGTCATCAAGGGAAATACTTCACCATCTTTGTTAGCGGTGATCAGTGTAGTTTTCATCTGAACAGGCTGCTGAGAACAATAGAGAAACAATGGTGAAACAATGGTGAAACAGGCATTAGGCATTAGTACATGCATTATATTTAGTACAGGCATTATACATTAGTACAGACATTATCTATAATATAGACATATAACATAGTTATGTTATTTATTAACGTGATTATTTCTTCCGCGAATGTGTGACTCCAAGAGACTCGCATTCGATAGAGTGTCAATTGTATCAGCCACTAAAACTGGACTGAATACCTAGTCAATAGCGAAATAATAAAGTCAATAATGAGGATTATAAAGTAAATTATCTATGTAGTATTATGTCATGGTGAACAGAATATTTTGGAATTAATGATTGTATTTTCAAAATATACAGATGATTAATAAAGTGTAACCTTGTCCAACCAGTGATCCATATCAGAAGTAGCTACATCCGACCTTTGATAATCTGCAACCGACCTTGATTGCCGATTTCCGTATTTATTGTAGTCATCTGTAAATAAGTAATACGTCAATGATGATGGGGATGATATGATAATGATGGTGATGATGATGATTTAATTGCAATGAATGAAATAAGTTCATAGACACACGATATACTTTGTTTATCATACAGCTATGAAGGATCAGTGAAAGCCTAGGCTTTATTTCGTCGATACCTCCAATATGTTCATGTACATATTAAAATATTAGTAAAAGTAATAATATAATAAAAATTATTCATGTATTAGCATTCGCTGTTTTATAATTAGTAAATGAAACTATAAAATGGAAGATATATATATATATATATAAATTAATAAAAAAAATAAAATATTGTTCATGAACATATAAGTTATCATCATATTTCAATACATTACATTAAAGTAAATAATAAAATAAGTTAATAAAATAATTGTCTAAATTTGATTATATAGTTTATTTATACACCTTTATTTATTGACAAAAGTTGAATATCGTCTGCATATATATAATACTGAATGTTAAGGAACGATTTAATTGAATCACATATAATGTTATGAATAAATCGACAAATAGTATTTAATATATTTTTCATAAAGGATAAAAGTAGGGGATAATTTTTCAAACTGGATTTAGTTTTTATTAGATGGTTATATATCTCAACAGTTGTAGGTAGAGAAAAGTAATTTATACTGGTGTTACTTATATCATATGAGTTAGTAGAAAAATAAATTTTAAATTTAGAATATTGGGATAGTTCATTATGTATTATATTACAAGTATTAATTAGAATATCAGAAATATTCTTTACAAATTTATTACATAATATATTTTTAGCTTTATAATGATCAGATAAATTAACAATATTATTCCTATAGTATATTTGTTTTTACTTTAGATATTAAGGGGAGGTCTCAGCGTTGAAAACGATAAATTTTCATAAAACAAAAAAAAAAATATTATTCCATAAAACTACCATTTAATAAGTAATTTAGTATCTGTGAAAAAATGGTATCCAAAAACGATCTATAAATCACATAAAAACATGTTTTTATCACCATTCTCTATCTAAAAAAATATATAAGTGATAAATACAAATGCGATTTATTAGATGATCAATATTTATGCTAGGTGTGTACGCATTAGAGTGGCTACAGAAAAAACTATTGCAGCTTTTTTAATAATTGTTATTGTTATATAGAGATTATATTTATATGAATAATTGCAAAGAAGCATATTATAAAATTATTTATATAAGTTCATTTTATAATCAAAATACATAACAAAATAAAATGTTATTTATATACATATATATATATATATAATATAGTATATATTGACAATGTTATTCTTTACAAAGATGTATTTGTATAATATGAACATGATAAAAAAAAATTAGCTCAATACACTGAATAGTTCTATTGTTAGCCTTATTTGCATATACCATGTATATGCCCATCTGTTACATGTGTTTTTGACTATTCGCGCGAGCGCTGAGACCTCCCCTTAAGTACTTATAATATTTGCGTAAATATATAAAATAAGTATAATTATTTAGCTTTAGAATTATCAGATAGATTAACAATATTATTCCTATAGTATATTTGTTTAGCTTTAGATATTGAGTGCCTATAATATTTACGTAAATATTTAAAATAAATATAATTAATTAAAGAATTGTTTTCATTATATTTATTTTCCGCATTACAGTATGGTCATTTAATTGAAGATAATGTCAAATTAAACCAAAGTGATTTAGGCCGAGGAATAATTGTTATCTTAAATATAGGCGCATGGATATTAAGTATAATAATAAGAGAATTATTCAGGAAGTCAGTTGTTAATGGTTCACTACTTATTATAGCTAGAAAGTCATTGAAATAATTCATGATTTATTTCTGATAATTTCCTATAATAACGTAATACTTGTTTAGGTAATGCCATTTCAATGTCTAAGGTAAACTGGATAGAATAATGGTCTGTTATTAGATTAGATACTGTAAGATGTGTAAGAGTAAACGAAGGATAAGGTGGGGTAATTACCAGATCGAGTATATTATGTTTAAAGTGAGTTGGTGAGGAAACATGCTGAGATAATGATAGAGTATAAATAAGATTAGTGAACTCTGCATGATAAGTCTCTATAGAGCCAAAATGATAATTAAAATCTCCAAGGATTAACTAATTAGTTGAATCGAGTGAATATATGAGATTAGAGAATTCACCCCCCCCCCAATAGCATACACGATGATGATGATGAGAGAGATGAGGCTGATGAGAGAAAGAGGCTGATATAGGTAAACAAACATCTATCCGGTGTTCTCCTGTTCACACTGCCTCTCTTCAGCACAGTCTCCTCCGTTAGATAACTTCTGTAGTGGTTGTAGACGCGTTCATCCTCACCTCTAGACATCACAGAGTCATCGTCCATGTCAGCAGTCGTCACTGTGTAGTGTGAGGCCATAGTGTGATTATCATGTGATTATCATGTGATTATCATGTGATTATCATGTGATTATCATGTGATTATCATGTGATTATCATGTGATTATCATGTGATTATCATGTGATTATTATGTGATTATCATGTGAATATCATGTGATTATTATGTGATTATCATGTGAATATCATGTGAATATCATGTGATTATTATGTGATTATCATGTGAATATCATGTGAATATCATGTGAATATCATGTGAATATCATGTGATTATTATGTGATTATCATGTGATTATCATGTGAATATCATGTGAATATCCTGTGATTATCATGTGATTATCGTGTAATTTTTATGTTATCATATCTCAAATCAAAGTTTTGTAAAAATTACATGTACAATTATATCAAGTCACAAATCAGTATATTATTCACTCTTCATTAGAACATCATTCGTTATCGCTACTATACTACAGTATAGGTGGCAGCACAAGTATGCTAACTCAGCGAGGTGGAGCCCAAACTCTGCACGGATGCAATAGGAGACAGACGTCTATGAGCCGCCTCAGTATTATGGTGGTGAAGGTTACGCGAGTAGAGGTCAACGGAGTGCCGATGCTGATGAAGGTCAACCCGCGTGGCATCAGTGTACGCATCGCTATGGGGTGGGGGGCGGGGTTAACGGTTTGGTGGGGTGGGGGGGGCGGATGTTACCGACAATCTCTTATCATCGTTGACAGCAGTGGCAGCAGTGGTAGAGGATGACGAAGTAGCGGAGTAGTTGCTATGACGACGGCTGCGTTGTTGTTGTTGACGTTGATGAGAGGTCGCAGGGCAACGTTCAATCTCCCCGACCAGGTCCATTATCATCTGGTACCCGGCGCACTCGTATATCTCACCTTCGCAGTGTAACGTCACAGTCCAACCGTGAGCCTCGTCACTAGGGGGTGTGGATAGTAGGGTAAAAGAGATAAGTGATGGGGTTATTATAGGGCTACTAATTGTGGTGTATTGCAGTGTGGTGTATTGTATGTTTGGTATGGTGTTATATGTGATACATGGCATGATATGGTACATACGTAAGTAGTGTGATGTGTTTGTGATGTGATGTGTTTGTAGTGATATTATCGATATAAATAAAGTGGATAAGCAATTGACGCACGAATTGCACGAAAAAGATAGATATGCGAATGGCACTTTTATCGATAAATTAACAAAATGGAATTTGCGATTTTGATTAATAGTCATATTATATATATCAAATATTAAAACAGTAGGTTTTTCGTCGATATAGATAGAAGTTACTTATATCTATATCAATGAATTTAGGTTATAAATATCAATAAAATAGTATGATATCTTCAATTTAAATACAACAAATTATGAGGAATGTTGATATGTTGTATTTTATATAAATAATTTTATTTTTAGTATAGATAAATAATAATAATTAAAAATGTAGTAGGTATTTAGTAGTAGGCTGCGACTGCAGCGCCTCTATCGCAAAGTGCCATACACCACATTCAATTGCTTATGCACTTTCTCACTATATCGATGGGTGATGATAACGTGTCAATGATCTGTGATGTAATGTGTATTGTGATGTGTGATGTGTGATGTGAAGTGTGTAGTGATGCGTGGTGTGATGTATGTTGTGATGTGTTGCGATGTGATGCGATGTGATGTAGTGTAATGCAATACAAACGTGTTATCTAGAAAGTTTGCAATAAATTGCTCAGAGCTCATTTTAGACTCCACGTACGATGTATGTGATTCACCTGTACCAATGATTCATTATTAACCAATCGAATAATGTTTATTTTTTTTGTAATATATATATTTAAAATTTATCATTTAAATATTTAAATATATAATTAATGATATATTACAATTACAGGTTGTAAATTTAAAAGTATTCAATTTATTTAAAGTTGCAAATAAATTTCGATGATCATTTACCTAATAATCTGGTATTTTCCATTATTTTTCGTTTATTTTAATATGTATAGTTTGCAAATATTACAACTTTATAAATTCGAATCTATATTTGCTTAATTAAAAAAGCAATAAATCCATCAATAATACTAATAGTTTTAATAATAATAATTAGGAATCATATAATATTTATAAAATATTTAATAATGTTTATATTGTAATATTATAATATGATATTAGTTATATTTATATAATATCTACTACGCATTAGGACCTAATGATTAGGTTATATTATCTATATAGGGCATGGTAACCATTGTAGGTGTTAAAGTTGAGCACCATAAAAGCTCTCTGAGTGCAAGCTGTCCACTCCAATAATGTGAAGGGAAAGCGACGTCTTCTGTGACAGTTCTGCAGCAGTTTACGCTGACACAGCATCTTGAAGCCATCGATTGTGTTGTCGGATACAAATCTACGATAACGGTGATGTTACATCATAACGATTATGCAACATTAGTACAATGACACTATTGGTGATGTGTTAGATTCTAGAACATTACTTTTATTATATTATATGGGCGATTCCTGTGTGTCTATTTTATAACATTTTAGTTGTAAAGTAATATAATTATATAGTTATTATTAGTTAGTATTATTGGGTCCTTTCATCCCATCCAGGAACTTTAACAGAGTTTTCACTTATATCCATATGGCTCTAATGTCCCTTCGAAGCCACTCTTGTATTAAGGCATCCATGATTTTAATGAAGGCTGATCATTTGTTATACACACTTATATAAGATTACCTCTAAATATTATTTTAAGACATATTGTATTGGTGTTTGAACCCGCAACCTACTGCTTGTGACACATGTGTCCAGTGTATCTGATGTCTTAGCCAAGTGAGTTACATAGATAGTATTATAAGAGTTTTGTAATATGATACTTATATAGTAGTATAGTTGTATTTAATATTAATATACAAACATCTGTAGTATCAGTATAAATATAACTATTTAACTATTTTATCTTTATACATATAATTTACATATTAATAACCATATTTAAATGATTTTTACGAAACTATAAAATTATACTGATATTATATTATATATTATAATTGATTACTCTTATTGTTTAACAGGTTAATTACTAACTTCAAAGTGTAATTGTAAATATAATCACTAGGTGAAAAACAACACAAACACAAAGACAACAGCAAATTAGCCCGCAACATTCCGGCATTGTCTAAAACAATAAGTCATCTAGTTAGATAAAATGATTAAACTCAACTTTCACAATTATTATAAATTAAGGGTTGTAACTTTATTATACAATTGTAATACTGTTATTTATAATAAAAATAGTAGGTTCTAATATAATATTATCTATAATACTCGCTAGTACTACTAATTTATATAAATTATTATTTATACATTTTTATAAATTAGATAAATTAGTAGATGATAGTTAAACAAACAAATTCAATAATAAAATTAAAATATTACATAATATTACATAATAATTAAAAAGCTATATTTATCAAACAAAAATGTTATCAATTAAAAGTTTTTTATTTAATATGGTTAGAAAAATTAAATAAATTTTTGAAATTGCTTGAGTATATACATCCATTATGTTTATCTATTATGTAATATTGCTCACTGGACATTGAATTTAGTCGCACATTAAACAAACTTCACGCGATATTAGTTATTATAGTATACACGTGACCTTGGGATTCATTCTGCGACCTCGACTGCACAATCAATTGTACGATGATCTCATCAGCCAATGGCTGCGATTCGATGCCGAGATCGACGACGTGATTGGCTAGATAATAATGCTGACGGGTAGTCAAGGTAGCGTCGTACATGAACTTGATAATCTAATCCAATGGGAATACAGTTAATAAGTACAACAATCATGACATAATACACATGTATACGATACAACATTAATATTACACACTAATAACCAATATATTAAATATATATTTTATATAAAAGATTTTAATAAATATACGGAAGTAACAAAATGTTGTTAATTTAAATATGTTTAGAGTTTATGTAAACTGTATTACTATAAATTATATTGTATATTATGTTATACTACATGATAGTATAGTATATACGGTGTATAGTGTATACTCATTGTGTATAATACTTTAAATAGAATACAATTATGATGAATTACATATTTCAAGTAAAACAATCATTCTTGTAAATTAATTAATAGAAAATAGAAATAAACTGTAATTTTGTAATTAACTAAATTATTTATAATACATTAATATTATCATTTATATGAATATTATATTTCAATAATAACGAATATTATAATAATAAAATATATTGTATGGTATAATATATTTAATAATAAATCATATTTAATAAAAATAACCAGTTTAAAAATATCAATAGAATCCTTCTCATCATTAATATTGGATTTCTCGAGAAAACACGATTTGATTGAATAGCATTGAATCTCACTGATATCATTCTATAAGCATTGTAGTTGTAATATATATTATAATATATGGTTTTCTATTGATATGATTTTTAATGTAACATTATAATTTTCATTTTAACAATATTTTAATATTAATTTAGTATAACTAATTAATATAAAACATCATACTTATTACCATGATAAGTGATATATCAGTAATATAAGTGATAACCATAATTATAAAATACTACAAAAGTATTATTAATATCGAAACAAATTTTATTAAAGTTTAACTGAAAATTTACTATTTCTAAATAAATAAATATCAATACTTTAATAAATTAATTTTAACATAGAATATAGAATAGACTTATTGTAAATCAATTTTAATATTTACATCTAAATATTAAATAGATTACTTGCACTAATGATAAGATGATTAGGACGGCAAATATGGTTAATATAGGAGCTAAAGGAGTTCAAGGAGTTAAAGCAGCTAAAGGAGCTAAGAGATCCAATATAGCTAAAAGATATAAAAGAGCTTAAATAGGCTAGAGGACCAAGTAATATAATAAAAACCTTAATAAACAATTTAAATAGTTTCGCAAAGGTAAACTGATCAATATCAGCAGGCAGAACAGCCGAGCAGAGATGTTTCACATTCACTTTCTCAGTGTATTCAATGATATTGTCATCCGTGTGTATGTCCTTCCAGCCTATTCCAACGTTATGTATCATGTAAGTATTGTGTATGATCTTGTATTATTAGTATATTGTAATGATATAACTACAACATATTGTTAGAATTATAAAATAATTAGTTGTGTATATAATATATTAAATTTACCATAGAATATAACACACCATAGAGTATTGTATTTATGTAATTTAGATATCTATTTAAAGAAAATGTATATAAATTGATCAATCAAAGAGGATAGGTTTACACTAACCAATCAGGTAATTAAAAATATATGCCAAACGTTCTGTAATTACGATGCGGGAAATAAGGCGCTGATCTTTGATGTCTTGTTTTCTTTGAACGTGTAAAAGTCTTTGTTCTTCCTGATATTTACGTTTAGTTTCCTCTTTTCGAAGTTGTTCATTTTTGATTTTTTGACTCTTATGTTCTAATTTCTATAAATTTATAATTGATAAATAACTTAATGTATTATGTTATGTAATAGAGGATATAATAAATATGACGCGATAGATAATTTGTAATGGATATGCTAGAGGACATGATAGATATTGTAGATAAGGTATGGAAGATAGGATGAGATAGATAAGATGAAATGGATAATATATATAGAAATAGGAAAGAGAAACAAACAGAAAATGATATATATAAATAAATATTAAACCAATAGATAATCTCGTCTGCAAAGAATCATTCTCCAATTTGATTGGGCGATAATAAAACCTTTAATCATTTTTTCGTAATTTCGTCTAAAATTGAATTTTACATATATGGTACATAATATGTTGTAATAGATAAAACTGAATAGAAGTAAACCTTGCTATAAATCCCCTGGTAGCACTCTGCAGTACTAAAGTCGCCCATATCCTATCTCTGTATCGTCGGTTTGCAAGAAAATATCTAATTTGTGATTGGATCTTAATAATGGCTGATTTTGTGACCCTCTCTTTTTCTTCTGTCAATATCTGGTGAACAGACTCTTTCATGAACACCTTTAGTTGCAATAGTTAATCATTACTTGTGATTTAATATTAATAATCAAAAATAATGAATATAAAAATAATATTCAATAAATATCATGAATGTGTGATTACTAATTCTAGTTTAGATTACAATTAATAAATTAAATCTTTAATAGTGTTAAAGGTAATTCTAGTATGTTAATAGTATTAATGGTAGTGATAGTAATAGAGATAGTACAAGTAATAGTCATAATATTAATGGTAGTGGTACTTGCTAGTATCACTAGTGGTAAGATAAATACCTTTGTAAGACCTATTTGCCAATCATTACTATACTTCACATCTATTCTGCCCAGCAGTATGCCGCATATTTCTCTGCCTTCACTGTTATTACTGACATTATCTGGCAAAAGCTGGAAATACCTGCAAATATACGTGATCATTAGAAGAGTAGTTAATGAGGCGTAAAAACAAGTAAATAAATATATAACAGAAATACAATAATAGTAGAAGTGAATTATATCATGGTATGACTCATAGTCAACAAGAGTTACCACTTCAATATTCCTACGATAATGTGGCAGACAGTATAGCCAGTATAGCTTAGTTTACTGACACCAGTTATTCTGAGATAAAAATAAATGTTGTCACAGAATTATCCTAAGACAATATTAATATTACGGAGATAGTTAAAGATTATCCTAAGATAATATTAACATTACGTAGATAGTTAAATATTATCCAAAGACAATATTTAACATTACGGAGATATCTAAGGATTATCCTAAGATAATATTTAATATTACGGAGATATCTAAGGATTATCCTAAGATAATATTGAACATTGCGGAGATAGTTAAGGATTATCCTAAGATAATATTTAATATTACGGAGATAGTTAAGGATTATCCCAAGATAATAGTGAACATTACGGAGATATCTAAGGATTATCCTAAGATAATATTGAACATTGCGGAGATAGTTAAGGATCATCCTAAGATAATAGTGAATATTACGGAGATATCTAAGGATCATCCTAAGATAATATTGAACATTACAGAAATAGTTAAGGATTATCCTAAGATAATATTGAACATTAAGGAGATAGTTAAGGAATATCCTAAGATAATATTAACATTACAGAGATAGTTAAGGATTATCCCAGAATAATCTTATTACAGTTAATGTCCTCAAAACAACTGTCCCCAGGCAGGGTTGATTATACAGATGCAGTACTAGTAGTGGCACCTACCTGTCAGCAAACAGTTGAAATGGTTGCTGTATGGGGAAGAACTTGCTGCGTATCTCAATGGTGCTAAGAAGACCCGTGCATCTGAGCTGCGATAGTACGTAGTCGTTGTCAAAGTTCTTAGCAATCTTGTTCTCGTTAGCCTTTATGCAGCGGATGAACAGAGGACTACATCTGTGTGTTGTTGTATAGGTCATAGAGGTCATAGAGGTCATAGAGGTCAGAGGTTGTAGTGGTTGTAGTGGTGTGTGTTGTAGAGGTTGTGTTGTAGTGGTTGTGTGTGTTGTAGTGGTAGTGTGTGATGTAGTGGTTGTGTGTGTTGTAGTGGTTGTGTGTGTTGTAGTGGTTGTGTGTGATGTAGTGGTTGTGATGTAGAGGTTGTGTTGTAGTGGTTGTGTTGTAGAGGTTGTGTGTGTTGTAGTGGTTGTGTGTGATGTAGTGGTTGTGATGTAGAGGTTGTGTTGTAGTGGTTGTGTGTGATGTAGTGGTTGTGATGTAGAGGTTGTGTTGTAGTGGTTGTGTGTGATGTAGTGGTTGTGATGTAGTGGTTGTGTGTGATGTAGAGGTTGTGTTGTAGTGGTTGTGTTGTAGTGGTAGTGTGTGATGTAGTGGTTGTGTGTGTTGTAGTGGTTGTGTGTGTTGTAGTGGTTGTGTGTGATGTAGTGGTTGTGATGTAGAGGTTGTGTTGTAGTGGTTGTGTTGTAGTGGTTGTGTGTGATGTAGTGGTTGTGTTGTAGTGGTAGTGTGTGTTGTAGTGGTAGTGTGTGATGTAGTGGTTGTGTGTGTTGTAGTGGTTGTGTGTGTTGTAGTGGTTGTGTGTGATGTAGTGGTTGTGATGTAGAGGTTGTGTTGTAGAGGTTGTGTGTGTTGTAGTGGTTGTGATGTAGAGGTTGTGTTGTAGTGGTTGTGTTGTAGAGGTTGTGTGTGTTGTAGTGGTTGTGTGTGTTGTAGTGGTTGTGTGTGATGTAGTGGTTGTGTTGTAGTGGTTGTGTTGTAGAGGTTGTGTGTGTTGTAGTGGTTGTGTGTGATGTAGTGGTTGTGATGTAGAGGTTGTGTTGTAGTGGTTGTGTTGTAGTGGTTGTGTTGTAGTGGTTGTGTGTGATGTAGTGGTTGTGATGTAGAGGTTGTGTTGTAGAGGTTGTGTTGTAGTGGTTGTGTTGTAGTGGTTGTGTGTGATGTAGTGGTTGTGTGTGATGTAGTGGTTGTGTTGTAGAGGTTGTGTGTGATGTAATGGTTGTGTTGTAGTGGTTGTGTGTGTTGTAGTGGTTGTGTGTGTTGTAGAGGTTGTGTGTGTTGTAGTGGTTGTGTTGTAGTGGTAGTGTGTGTTGTAGTGGTAGTGTGTGATGTAGTGGTTGTGTGTGTTGTAGTGGTTGTGTGTGTTGTAGTGGTTGTGTGTGATGTAGTGGTTGTGATGTAGAGGTTGTGTTGTAGTGGTTGTGTTGTAGTGGTAGTGTGTGTTGTAGTGGTAGTGTGTGATGTAGTGGTTGTGTGTGTTGTAGTGGTTGTGTGTGTTGTAGTGGTTGTGTGTGATGTAGTGGTTGTGATGTAGAGGTTGTGTTGTAGAGGTTGTGTGTGTTGTAGTGGTTGTGATGTAGAGGTTGTGTTGTAGTGGTTGTGTTGTAGAGGTTGTGTGTGTTGTAGTGGTTGTGTGTGATGTAGTGGTTGTGATGTAGAGGTTGTGTTGTAGTGGTTGTGTTGTAGTGGTTGTGTTGTAGTGGTTGTGTGTGATGTAGTGGTTGTGTTGTAGAGGTTGTGTGTGATGTAATGGTTGTGTTGTAGTGGTTGTGTGTGTTGTAGTGGTTGTGTGTGTTGTAGAGGTTGTGTGTGTTGTAGTGGTTGTGTTGTAGTGGTTGTGTGTGATGTAGTGGTTGTGTGTGATGTAGTGGTTGTGTGTGTTGTAGAGGTTGTGTGTGTTGTAGTGGTTGTGTGTGATGTAGTGGTTGTGTGTGATGTAGTGGTTGTGTGTGTTGTAGTGGTTGTGTGTGATGTAGTGGTTGTGTGTGTTGTAGAGGTTGTGTGTGTTGTAGTGGTTGTGTGTGATGTAGTGGTTGTGTGTGATGTAGTGGTTGTGTGTGTTGTAGTGGTTGTGTGTGTTGTAGAGGTTGTGGTTGTGTGTGTTGTTGTAGTTGTATATTGTATAGCAGGTTGTATAGTAAGGTACATAGTTTTTATGAAGTACAATATTATATTATTGGTATATATATATACCATATTGTTGGTAATTCTATTTCATACTAATTATATCATGCTATTGTATAAACTAAATCAGGCAAACTAGTACTTCTATGTTACTATAGGTACAATCTGTTTATAAATTCAATTTGTAATATTATAAATTCATATATTCTTATATGATCATTGCAAATTTATTAAGTTGAAATAATTATGCAGATACTATGGTTAGGTAAATATTCTACTATAATTCTACAATAATACTAGAACTATAACTATGATTGTACAAACGTCGCTATTTTTGTCATCAAATGCGATAAAGATTCATTGAAACGAGAGGATACAGTTTTCGACTTCGCCTTGTGCGTAATATTACGAGCATAGGTCAAAGTTCGCGTAGCTTTATTCATTTGAGCATCGGTGAACATTACAGACATCAACTGCAGATTGAACAGTAACAGTGGCAATGTATACATATGTTGTTATTTATCAATGCAACATTATTAATTAATAAAAATTATTAATATAATTAACCGATTACATATATTATTTGAAGAATGCATAAGAATGCCAATAATTCATACCTTATTTTTACTTTTGTTCAATAGATTCAGAACATTTGTGTGAAGCAAATCTTGATTCTTCTCGAGGAAAAACCTTACCTGGTGGAGAATAAAGTAAGTCTGGGCACCTAAAGTTGCAAACTATCTCTAAGGTAATAGTCTACATGTACAGTCTAGTATTAGTGACTTGGTTAGCTATTTGCGTACTATATTTAGATATGGGATGATGATATAAATGGGCTACAATAACAGAAAAGATTACATCTTATTTTGAATCACTTTAGGAGAGATCATAATATAAATTATATAAAAAAATAAAAGAGAAAATAAATGTCTTCTAATAAATAATAATTAGTATTATATACAGAGGTGCATTGTTACAAGGAGATATGCAACTATTATTAAGCCGAGGTGGTATTATATCAAGGAGGATAAGGAAAAAGCTGGACGTATAGTTATCGTAGGTTACTTTATATCGAGGAGGAGGATAAGGAGGAAGAGGAAGAGGAGGAGGATAAGGAGGAAGAGGAAGAGGAGGAAGAGAAGGAGGAGAAGTAGGAGGAGGAGAATGAGGAAGATGAGTGAGGTACAAACATCGTAGGTGACTTTGCCAGCATAATGGTCAATAGAGAACTCTGTCCTAGAATAGCGAGGCTTCTCGTAGTTTGGGTGGTGATAGTGAGCCTCATGACACTTGCGTAGGAACGATTCCGGGTTACCCTGGCAACGGGTGTAAACATTCATAGTTAGCGTACATATATAGAGTGTGAGAGCAGAGTTAGGTTAAAACGTAACATGGGTAATCAATGTATACACATCATTCTGTACATTAAAGTATATTGGTGTGTATAACAGAGTCATAATATATATATATATATATATAAATATATATATTTATAAAATTCTATAATATGTAATTTTAAAATTCATTATTTTATGGAATAAAATTGTAAATATTGTAAATAGATTTTAAAGAATTATATAAATGACATATAATAATGATACTATTGAAATTTACGATTAACATATAACTAATAAAGAGATAAGAAAAATATAGACACTTATACCTCAAATAGTGTTCCTCTGAAAGAGTTTATACTGGCGTTATAAATGATACTTTATTTGGAAAAAATTATATATTCTTAATTAATGACTCATACATTAAAATAATACAATTCACTATTACATAGTTGTTAAATTAAACAATATTATTGAACATCGAAACCATGCTTGACAACAACATTACGTAGAGATAGTGTAAACCTTAGGTAGGGAGTTCTCATCATCCAGTAGAGACAGAATTCCATTGTTCAACCTGTCAGATATCAACTCCAAGGTAGCACTATTATCAGTGTATTCAACCTAAACAATACGTATTGTTACTGTATTATTAACAATACAATATAGTTTGATAACACCATTTAGTGTAGCAGTTTTCATATTGTAATATATAGTGAAATTAATGAATATTACAAGATCTACTATATTACATAACTATATTGAAGTGAGAGAGGTTTACTGGTGATGATTGATGTGAGGAGAATGACAGAGGTCATAGTGTAACCAATGACCATAGTGACGGCAGCACTGACTAGAGGCTAGTTGCCATGGTAATATAATGATCCTAAGATTATCCTAGGACAATCCTTTGTTATCTCTATAATGTTAAATATTGGCCTAGG
Organism: Osedax fenrisi; assembly: GCA_964019155.1. Taxonomy (NCBI): domain Eukaryota; kingdom Metazoa; phylum Annelida; class Polychaeta; order Sabellida; family Siboglinidae; genus Osedax; species Osedax fenrisi. The sequence continues at coordinate 6,588,588 of OZ025242.1, forward strand.
ACTATTAGATAAGACCATCTAGCCAACATAGTAGCGGTGGCCACAATGAATGAATGAATGAATGAACTGCTTATTTAAACACAACAATAACCTTAAACGTTTTCTATTATTTAAAAGAGTATACAAATATAAAAATACAAAAAGAATATAAATAAGTTGAAAATAAAAAAAATAATTGTTACGAATTAATAGATTTAAATGACGAATAATGTACATTAGTTCTTAATAGTACAGGTAACGTATTGCATAGATCGGCCGCAGCTACACTGACCCCTATACCAACCATGGTCCATGTGAGCAGTTCATTAATGTAGACTTGTTGTTCGCGTTGGAAGATGTACACATTAAAGTATTGCTGAAGGCGCTCGTTGGAGTAGTTGATGCAAAGCTGTTCCAGACTGTTGGTAGGCATGTTCTCGAAGCCAAACACATCAAGAATTCCAATGGAACAGGTACGCGACGCCGGTGTCACCTTGTCCTTGGTGACCTTGTCCTTGGTGACTTTGTTCAGACGACTCACCAGCCAAATGAACAGGGTATGATAGAGGGTCTTCGCGAAAGAGTCTCTGTATGTTACGTGAGCGGGTGTTTGGGTTTGGGTGGGGTGGGGTGGGGTGGGGTGGGGTGTTGGTATGATCGGTGACGAAACATTCGTTATACCTGATTGTGATGCTAATCAAAGTAGAATATTGATAATAATGATAGAATTTTAATCGCGTAAAAAAACAAGATAAATATTTATCAGATATTGATGCTAATTGAACGTTAATTGATGAACATATTAAACTACTTCAAGTCGTTCTGGTAAAATAAACCTCGCTTCATAGGACTTCTCCAGACTCAGCGGAGATAATAATCTTTCTTCTCTTGCCGACTAGAATTTATTTATATATTTTAATTAATGAATGCATGAAATAAGTTTATAGACATTGTTCTAATAAGGATTGTTGAAATCTTATAATATAGCGGCCGCTTTATTCGTATGATCTCAAATCAAAAAAATAATCGTATACTTACAGTAATTTTGAGAGTTAGAGTTTCGATTATAGATTTTTCCGATAGCTGTAAAAATCCTGAAATCAAGTTCAACTCATTTTGTCCGTTTAGATGTACGTGTTCATTATCCTGTATGTGTGCAACTTGTATATGTATGTATGTAGTGCGTATGTATGTGTGCAACTTGTATATGTATGTATGTGTTCAACTTGTATATATTTGTATGTAGTGCGTATGTAGTGTTCAACTTGTATATGTATGTATGAGGTACGTATGTGTGTGTGCAACTTGTATATGTATGTAGTGTGCTTATATGTAGTGCGTACGTATACGTGTAACTATAATACACGACTACACAATGTCAGAACTGTAGTTAGCAAGAGTGTATCTACAAATAGTGTTAGATATCACACTTACATAACATATTTCATTAACTTCATTTATTCACTAACCAATAAATAATAATGACTACGATTGGTTGAACACTACAAAGATATAGAACACACACACATACACACACTATATTTATTCGCCGATACCTACAGTATAGAAAACCTGACTAAATTCAATATTTCCACTATGTAGGACGCATGCTATAAGTTTAAAGATTGTTTCCCTCTCGTAATCGGAGAATTGCAGGATTCGTAAGGCTGAGACGAGTAATTCAAAATCTTTTTTATCATCCTTGTTATCAATTTTACTCTTTCCACCCTAGAAGATTTGTTATTATTGAAACGAATTTATTTAGTTTTATAGTATCGCAATAATAATTAACAATTATAAGACAACAAATATCTATAAATGAGATCGCATGAAACTACTTTGTTTGTATTCTTTATATAATTTGGGGAACTACAAAAAATATGTATCATAATTAATTTATGATATGAAAAAAATATCAAAAAAATTAATAAACTTCATATTAGCACTAATATAGAGTAAATAATAAGTCAATAACAAGTCTAAATGATATCAAACATAAGTCTATAAGAATAAGTTATAATTTAAATATATAGATCAAAATATTTGCATATAAATTTAATATTAGGAAATGACTTAAGGGTAGGCGCTGGAGTTAAAATGTGTTAAATAATTTAATTTTTACAATATTTTTTTATTATGTATTTTCCAAGTTCTGTATTTTATTTATAATATCCTAAAATATTTTTTAATATTTTTGAGTATTTCTATCAATATAAAGTGTTTTAGGAGTAATCAATTTATAAATATATTTTGTATTTATGTAAATACTTGTAATATGTAATCTTATATTACGATTTAATAGAATAATCGTTTAATTTAAAAATTTCTAGATTTATTTTAGCATAGATCATAGATTAAATAGCATTAAATAAATAAACAAATCATGTGTTATATAATCCTATTTTTTTTTATATTGTATATTTTATATAGTTACATATTTGTACATATTATCTATGATTATTTATGTAAAAACTTTGAATGTCATTTTCTCCAGTTTTTACTTTTTTACTTAGTAACCACATGTAAATACCTACTACTTTTTTAATTTATATTATTTTTATCTGAAATTTTTACTGTAAATGTATAACATATACATCTATATAAATTATGATTTAATTATTATTATATTTTATATTAATTAAATAAATAATGATTATGTATGATTATGTAATATATTTATAATAAAAAATATTCATCGTTTATAAACTGTTTTATTTCATACTTTTAAATTAATTGTATTTATAAAAAACATAATATATATGTATTAGGATAGTATCTATTGAATAAAAAAAAAATTATGTAATTATCTTTATTAATTTTTATCAGTAGCGTTTTCGGTGGAGCTATAAATAGCATGGTGTAGATGAACTCCAGCGCCTACCCTTAATTATATATAGCATGGTAGTAAACAGGTAGTAAACATGTTATAATTAATCTTAAGAAACCTGATTCAAATAATTATAATCGCTAGCATTCCTAAGCCCGTACTTCCTTTTCTCTTCATTTGATAATCCGCTTAAAAGTTCGTAAAAGATATGAAAGTTTCTTTCATTAGCAGACTATGCGATGATGATAGTGAATTATAAGAATATAATAATTCATTACAAATATTACCTGTCCGACAACTCGAGATTTCTCCAATAAAAACTCTGAAACTTTAGCTCCGACTATAATTCCCCTGGTGAATATTAATAGAATATATTGATAATAGTAGATTGTAATAGTAGATTGTAATAAAATAATAGATGTAATTATCGATAAGACTTAATACATATAGGAATTGATATTAAATATCTATTTAATAGGTCATAAAAATAGTATAGATGAATAATTCTTACATATCTTAATATTTAAAAACATTTTACACATTATATGCTTTGAATATATTTCTATAAGTTGCCATTATATTAAAATTATCTAAAACTTTCGTCTGTTTTTCGCATATATAATACATAAATATAAATATCGTTAAGAAATTAACTAATATAATTATATTAATGTTATATATTAACTTTAAATGACAATCAGTTATTTATAAAAAAATTAATTATATATAATTAAATATAAATATATATATTTAGCTATTCGCAGATATTCGCAGATTGTATAATTAGTACGACTCTCAACTAACCTCAAGAAATAAACTTGAACATATTTTGCGAATCTTGAAGAATTATTATTTTTGATTGTACAACTATTCCCAAACGATTCCAGTATCGGTGTAGATTCCAAAATCTTCGCCGTAATCTATAGATAAGATACATTATTATAATGCATAATCTGTTTATTGATGTTGTGATAAATACACAACTCACTGGTCTTATCAAACAATCTATTTTACCAGCCTAATATAATACAATGTTACAATGATAATACACATACAATACATCAACATACTTTATTAATATTAAATATGTACACATCAATTAACAATAAGCAATGGACTAGGAGGGTGGTATTGTTACATAACAAAGAAGCCTGACTATAGTGAAGTAATAATGCTGGGGTGATGTAGTAGTAGTGGTGGTGATGCAACAGTGATGATGACAATGTAGTAGTGGTGATGATGATGTAGTAGTGGTGATGATGATGCAACAGTAGTAGTGATGATAAACCTGCGAAGAAGAATACATTCCAGTCTTAGCGAGATACTCCAGAATTAGTTTAGTGCATTCTGTTTTACCAGCTCCACTTTCTCCGCTACCGTTAAAGTTATTAGCTTACATTTATGTTTATCAATGTTCGAATATATATAAATTATAACTTTAATAATATTTAAAAATTATATTTTTTAATATTTTTTAAGTTTACTAAATATTTAATTGTTAACATGTAAATGAGTTAAAATATAAACAATTATTTTAAATGTTTACTATATCAGACTTTAACTAAATGAAAAGCTTACGATATCAAACTTTCACTATATATATATATATATATATATGTGTATATATGTGTGCGAGTGTGTATGTGTGTAAACAAACCTTATGAGGAACACCTGATTCTCCCCATTCTTTAGTACATTATCATACGCGTTACTTGCTAAAGAAAATATATGTCTGTGAATTAAAGTAATTTAAGGAATATCAAAATAATACATATTATATTGATACAATTATTAAAATTAACACAATCAAATCTAGAAATGTATTATACGCTCATTCTGAAATGCTGATATATTTACTATTATAAAGATAATAGGAAGTCTGATAACACATATTATGATAACATTTTATTGTTAACTTGAGAAACTGTATCGTATTGCATCATAGTCTAAGAGTATAAATTTAAATTTGCTAGAAAAAACTCGTTTTTTAATTAATGATTTCAAGACGATTATATTTAATTCATAATATAATTTAATACACATTAAATTAATTTGAATATATACATAAATAATATAAAAAAACACAATTCAATTCGAAACTAATTATAAATAAATTCATATTTGTAATGAAATATTTATATAGAAATACAATTTAAAAATATGATTGTATTTTTATTTGACAGATAAATAAATATCTGTGATATATTAGAATCAAAGATTTAAATATAATCAATTATACAACTGAAAAGTATATAGATGGTAGTACAAAAAGTAACCATTGGATAGATAGCGAGAGGATGACCTTGCTTAAGATATATATTAAGATATATTTAGACAAAACAAATATTATATAAATATATTAACATTATATATGTTATAAATATATATGTTAACTACTTTAAATGAGTAAAATAAAAAGTACTTTTTTAAAACTAATAATAAATCTACATAATAGAGGATAAATAATGCACTTATGCAATAAACTATATATGCATAATAAATATGTATTATAGATATTTATTAAAAATAAATTTATAAAAAACAATATATATTAAATAATAATTAATATATATATATTAAATAACAATATATATTAATTAATATATATATATATATATATATATATTACGATTATATTAATGAGATAATATTCAAATAAATTATTTTAATAAAACATAGAAAATATGTATATATTTTTCCAATGAAAAGTATGATCTCATATGTCATAGTTTTAATAGTTAAAAGCATAATTATATATATATATATATCATTGTGATTCAACGGTACATATAACTAAATGAGTGAATGTTGAATGTGCACACATTGCTGCAGTTACTGTACTAACGGGGGTAAGTTGTCACCTCTCTTCTGATAGCGGCGCACAAACTCCTCACCATATATGGAAATATTTACGCATGGATTCAAAGATAATAGAATATCACCGCAGTAAGTCTGCGTAGGTTTATTTATGTAATGATTTAATAGCAATAATTCTCAACGCGCAATCGCATGCAAACTACAAAACTATATTATGAGATACTGGACTCTTATATAACAAATATCAATATAATTATGAATATATGTAACGTTTATCTATATAATATAAATAATTAAATAGAAATGCTCTCTATCCCATTCCTATTCTTACACTTGATATTGAAATCAAAAGTTTTGTAATATATAGTTAAATACAAGTGTATACATAATAATACAGACATCTAATTAATGAATAAAGTATATGTTTGATTCTTAATTCACATCGACTGTTTTGTATTCACATGTCTTCAATGATAGATAATATCAGTGGATTATAGAAGTATAGGGGTTACGGGTTTAGACCCCAGGAATACCTTAGAATATATAATACCTACACATACATGCATTATATAGTATACATTAATAAATTAATTGTTATCTATTTCTCTATATATTATTATGTTAAAATGTGTATTACAAATAAAAATATGTACTCTACAGTTAACATTATTATATTTTAATTAATAACTATATTTAATTAATAACTATATATAGTATTAAATCTATAAACATATTTATATATATATATATATATAAATTATAATAACTACAATAAAATTTAATAGACTATTTGTCATTATATATATAGGATATGATAAGATAGGATATGATAGTTTATTTAAAACATCAATACTGTAAATGAATACCCTATTGGTGAAATTAATATTATAAATATATATATATAAAATATATATTTTTTTTTGAACAATACTGGATTAAATATTACAAATTTGTTATTTAAAATCTAACAATTTTCCGAGGAAATGTAAAAATTGTCTATATAAAATATAATATATCATAATACCAGTTATTGTATAATAACTAATAATATGGATACAGATATACTAATTTAATAATATAATTTATAAAACTAACATAAATTATATTTTTCATATATCTTTTTTTCAAGTTTTCCAGAAGTCTTGTTTCATTAAGATTTCTGTTAATGGGGTTATAGTTCATATAAGGTATAACAAATAATGGATAAGTTACTGGGTAATTCAATATGTGAAATAACAATAACAATATTCTCTTACAAATTAGGTATCAAATATAAGTAAATATTTCATATATATATTTGTATATAGATATTTGTATAATAAATATAATGAAAATTAATAAATACTGCTATGGATTTAAATAAAATTGATAATAATAATTGAAGTTACTTTAATTTGTAAGAACATCATATTTATTTAGATGATGAATAGTAACCGCGATTAATTACAAATAGATGACTAGAATGACCTGATAAATAACCATTAAGAAATGATTCCAGTAAATTGTTGTTTTTAAACAGTGTAAATATTACAAATTTAAATATTATATTAATTAATCTATATCAATTATACTATATTAATAAACAATATTAATAAACTATATTAATGTGAACTACACTAATGATTATACATGATTATTATTAGAGATGCATTATTACTGATGCAAGGATAATTTTTTCAGAAACTGTTCACATTATTATTTAATCAGCTGGATTTAATCTACCTTTACACAGTACTACTACCATTACATAACATTACATAGTATTATATAACATTACATAACATTATATAGCATTACATAACATTACATAGCATTACATAATAGTACATAGTATTACATAACGTTACATAGCGTGGAGTTAAACGTGAAATTAGTGACGTCGTCTATTCCGTGTTCCGGAATGTCGTCGATATCCACCTCATCGCTGAAATAGATCTGTCCGCTCTTCTCTTCGGTTGAGAAAGGTATTATCGCCATTCTAGTAGCAGCGCAAGTACATCTGTTGGGTAATCAACGAGAGTTATTGTAATCAGTAGTGGTATTGTAAATGAGCGGTTTCACTAGACTATTATACAGCTGTATATATTGCATAATTATTAATAATTATTAATAATTATTCACTTGTGACATAGATGACACTCATATTACCAAAATAACAAAATATATAATAATAATACAATATAATAACAATATCATGTATGTTGTATATAGAGAAGGAAGATAAACTGGCAGCCATAAAAAGTATCCCAGAACTTTCTAGTAGCCAATTGAAAATATACTTGTTTATTAATATTATTACAACATTGTCTATTTTATAATAACTATATATATTTCAATAACTATCTATTCTATTTTATTCTCTATCAGCCAATTAAAATCATTATTTATGTATATGTACTAATTGTACAACATGTATAAAGGCTACTTACAAATATTATTGGAAACTTATATTCCACGATAGTACAATATATGATACTGCATTATGAACCTGTGCAGTTTAATTTACAAATGAATTTGGATATAACTGATGTGATTATATCGATAAATTAAAATTTATCTATTTTTATAAATATATCGTATACAACAAATGTATATATTATCTACCTATAGGAAGATATATTACTATAGTGAATAAATAATAATTCATTCATACTAGCCATTGTAAATATAACGTTACATGATATCTAAAAGCATACATTATCAGAATGAATGACAGTTTAGTTGTGTAATGTTTAAGGGTAATTTTTAAGTTCATAATATTTAAATTTAATATGCGATATATTCAAATGTATTGATTTAGTTTAAGAGTAAAATTCATTATTGTCAAATTAAATTTATAATGGTTATAATGTTTATTAATACAACTATAGTTGTATACAATGATATATTATGATATTATATATATATATATATATATATATATATATATATATATATATATATATATATATACATTTTATAATACATAACTTCCTTATTTAATAATTCTGCCATTGCTCATATACTACCTACATTTAGGTCACCACTACAAACAACCTATACAGCTGTAGTTATAACTACACATTATAATAGGATATATCAATCATATTAGGCAAATAACATTCATCAGATAAATTCAGTATTAATTCATTATAACTATTGTTTACTTGTATAAAGTGACATGTGTCAACATGCTTAAGCCTCACACTTATTGTCATATCATTTCAATGTAATTCCGTAAGAAATACAATGATTATAAACCTCACCGATATATGTTAACTATATTTAATAATTATTAATTACATATTATTATTATTTATTATTAATATTTATTACAAATTATTGATTACACCTGATTTATTACTAATTAATAATATATATATATACTATAATAGCCCAGCAAACAGTAATAGCCTCATAATAGCACCATAACAGCATATTTAATAAACTCAAATGTTTACATTGTGCTATTATGCTGCTATTATGTTTCCATTAAATGTATATTATGCTGCTATTAATTTACCATGCTATTATGCTGATGTTATGTTACTATTTAATATCTATAATGCTATTATTATGCTGCTATTATGTTGCTATTATTAGGTATTACTGTTTGCTGGGAGGTATAGGTAGAAATAGGAGTATAGTTATCTAATCATTTTCATAATTATGAATCGATTATGAATTACAACTATTGAATACAACTATTAATAATTATGAAAATGATTAGATAAGTATACAGATAGATTGTAAGTATTTATAAGTGTGCCTTAATGTATGATAATTGTAATTAAATTATAAATCCGGTTATAAATAAGGTATTCTTAGGTTGTAAATGATATAAAGTTATAAATGTTGATCCTATTCTTAACATGTTGATAATAGATATTAGGTTAACAAATGATTATGTTCAGTAGTAAGTTACTACTAATAGTAACAGGGAGACCCTGGTAGTAGTACTATAAATAAATGACGTAAAATAAATAAATGTTAAAAATGTTATATTTATTTTATTAATATTCATGATATTCATATGGATTATATAACAAAACAATAAATGATAACTATTTAATATGTATCCCCTTACTATATACTGTCATTAATAATATTAATTATATATATTATTCTATATATAAATAATAATACTAATAATATGAATTGAAGCATGATTAATATACAATGTGAATAACTGATACAAAATATAGAACCCTGAGCTATATTAATGTATATGTACAATGTATATGTACAATGTATATGTACAATGTATATGTACAATGTATATGTACAATGTATATGTACATTTTACATGTTATAAATAACTATTGTTTCAGTAACACACAAATAGTAACACTTTTTTATGTTATATATTTGCATGTCATAAGTTATTGATAAACTTAAGAAAACACAAGAACCTGTATATATAATATATATATATATATATAATGAATTACCAAGCACACGGTTTACCTGTATATTGTTTACTATTAGAAAGTGTACGATTCCAGTGTAGTTTTCATAAAGCGCAGTCACTAAATGTAAATATCTTGCAGATGATAAGCAATTTTAAATCGGTTTAAATGGTTTAACTCATTCCGCGCCGATCTTAATAACGTTATTATGAATACTATGATCGTTGTACGGCGGTGACTCATATTCTGCGGCTAATACAAATCTATACAAATCTATACAAATAAATATTTCTCACTTGTAAACATGTCGACAGTGGTAGGTATAATTAGATTATATATATATATATATCTGAATGCACATATAGTACATATAATATATGACATAATAGGTGATAAAACTCGTCTGCATTGACAGCTGTCCAGCTAGCTGATATAGCATGTGACACTTGCGACACACAGCGACAGGCGGTGAATATTTATTTACAAATATAAACGTCAGGGTCAGAATGGAGAACATGTGCAAATGTTTATCTCGATGGGCGTATATGATTAGTAGGCGTATCGGGACCATAGTTTTCCAAAGTAGGAAAACCCTATAGATAGGGGCGCTGGAACGATGTTGTATGTAGATGGGACCAACCAATCAAAATAAATGTTGTGGTAAAGCTTGGGTAAATGTTGTGGTAAAGCATATTAAAAATATTATTTGAAAATATTATTTGGATATATCAAAAGTGAATTCATAAAAATGTTACCGAATTTTTATATGTCAAAAGTAGATCGATACATAGGAGGTCCCCCTAGATTTTAAAGTGGGGGGGGCATATCCCCCCGTCCCCCCTGTTGCAGCGTTCCAACCTATAGGGTATACTCGCAAAATATTGATTCCTTTGATTTTAATTTTACCGATATAATATGGTAAAGTAGTCAAGCAATTCTCGAGCCCAACCCAGATAATATCAATAAATTAACAGAATCGTCCTTATCTACTAGTGTCTAGATATATCGCAGTGTATGATGGACGTACGATGGGTGTGGTGGCGATTGTATACCTATTTTAAAATCAGTGAATTGACGGAACTCCAATTTCTATAAATAGCGTTGGCTAACCTATAGGTTATAGGGATTACCTAGATCCTATATAACCTATAGAGTATAGCCTGTGGGCTAACATGAACTATATATGTCATGACTTATTGTATTCAATGCAAAAGATAATAACTAATGCAATACTACTCCTATTTATATATATATATATATATATATATATATATATATATATACATATATCATATATAATATTATAATATAAAAAAAACCTATATAGTTTTTTTTATAATTTATTTTACTTTACACGAATAATGTATCTTAAAATCTATACCTAAACCTAACACTTATTATTATAACATAAATATTCACTATTTATAGTATTATTATACACTATACCTAATAGTTACTTATTACTGAGGGACAATATTATTATTAGCATTATTGTTATTTGTTATATATCACTACTATTAATATATTGAATTCTAGTACCAAAGTCTTAATATTATTGTATAACTGTCCTCAAAGATTTTCCGAACTAAAGATGGTTCACTCGACGAATTTATTGAAATAAAAACGACACTAGTGCAAATGCGACTGGTATTTGAACTAAAATCGATTTTTGGATTCGTATCTGTTTACATGTAAATTCGAAAAATAATACAATAATATATATCGAAAGTTAAGTGTTCCGCAAAAATATTATTTGGAGATATCAAAATTTAATTCATAAAAATGTTACCGAATTTGTATATGTCAAAAATAGATCGATTCAGACATTGTTATATACATGTAAACTTGCAATGCCGTGAAAAATATATTAAAATATATATAATTCACATATATATTATAATATTAAAAGTATATTAGTCTAATAATTAGATTATGAATTTTATGAATAAACCTTATGAATTAATAATATAAATATAACTTAAAATAATACATGTGTATCCATTTAGTGGTTGGTATGATAACTATATTAAAATAATTACATAGCTTAGATAGGGAGTGAACCATATTTTCTGTCCTAAAGCTATTATATGCATACACTATGGAGGTAAACCGATATAGCGGTTTAATAAAGCTACTAATAGCTTTCAATGATCCTCCTTAGACAATTGTCTATAAACTGATTTTATTCATTCATTAGTACCGTACTACTTAGTTTAAAGTATTAAATTATTAATTAATATATAATTTTGAGTATACATTAATCATATTATGTAATCTCTAAATTCTATGTAGGTAAATCCTAGTATATATAAAACTGGCCCATATTGTAGATATATTAGGTATATTATAATAATTATAAAGTAGGATTTATAATTATATATGTCATACCTAAAATATGATCTACATGGATTTATAACATACTAATATATTAGGGATATATCTATAGATATACCTATAGGGGATAAGGGATATATAGGGGCGCTGGAACGATGGTGTGTATGTAGGGGGGACCAACCAATCAAAATAAATGTTGTGGTCAAAGTAGGGGGGACCAATACATAGGAGGTCCCCCTATATTATAAAGTGGGAAGCATACCCCCCCCGTCCCCCCTGTTGCAGTGCCCCTAGATATATCAACAACGTTGAGTATATCTAACCTATATGATTGAAATAATTAGGTCTTAATTAAGCATAATTGAAATAATCAATATTTAATATCGTTACTACTTTACGCATATACATATGTATATGTATACATATCATTAGCTCTTATATTATATTTTATATACGAGTTTCACATGCCTACATAGTTAAATACATGATTATCAAAAGTTTGTATTATAGGTATGCCTATAACCTAATAACCTAACCTAACCTAACCTAACCTAACATATGTATTCCGCCGTTATAATTACACTATATACTTATATACATAACCCTGGATTTAAATGATATAGGTAAACTATGTGGTATGTATCCTCAATTATATCAGTAGTTATTAATTATAAGTACAATATACATATTTGTACCTATTATAAGGTACCAAATAAGTAGGTAATTACAATAGTATATAATATGTTCTTATAGAAATAGTCTATAGCCTAAATATAGGGGTAAGTCTTCGATTACCGACCCCCTCCTTATACCAACCCCCTCCTTATACCGACACCCTCTCGTATCTCAGGAACTATAAGAGATATCAAAAAATTATATATACATGAACTGTTAGTAATTTAATGATAAATATGAATAATTATTTTAAAAAAATATTTAATCCTACAATTGTTATTTGTTCAAATGTAATATTCTGTTTTACTTTTTAAATATTTGAATAATAACTTTTTCTAAATCATTGTAAATATTTAATTAATTAAAATAAAATGTAATACTGTACATAATATTGTAGATCAATAAAATGTTTATCAATATTATAAAAATAATTTAATTTGAATAAATATTAACCAATATATCTTAATTATAGCAACCCATATGCATTTCCTATTACCGACCCTATAAATTACCCTAATACCGACCCCATGTGATTTATAATATCAAATCAAAATAGATCCGTATTTTACTTTAAAATATGTCGTAGGTTGTTTATGTATCATTGATATATTTAGGATTCCAGTTGATTATATACATATTGATTAATAAATAAATAGTAAATAATAATATACACTATTTTAATATAAATACTATAAAGTTTAAGTTTAGATTTAATATTACTATTAAAAAATAAATTCAATAAAAAATAAATTGCGTGCATGTTATAATTAATTATATTTATGTATATCTACTATTTTTATTGGATATTATAATACTACAATTATGTATACCACGATTGTTTTAGGGGGTCGGTAATAGGAGAAGGGGGTCGGTATTAGGCACATGTATCCGATTACCGACTCCCCTATTTATTCTTGTACATATAATAATATCAAAATTTTAAAATAGCTATATTATTCATTGCCATAATATTACCCTAATTACAAAATTTCAAATAAATATATTTAATATTGAATAAGTTATTACAAATAATCATTTAGGGGTCGGTAATCGGAGACTATACCTAATTATCTCACAACTAATGTATGCTAATATATACAATTCTATACACTGTATATTATACAGGCTATATATATGGCTACTTATTGTACCCATGGGTTTATGTATATATACACCTATTATAATTACATGTGATATAAATTCGAGGTTTAACCCTGGTTTAACCTATATAATGTAGCACGCTATAGACTAAGTTAAACCTATAGGTATATACTATAGGTATATACTATAGTGTATACACTAACATGTTATTTGTTTATTTTTGTGTGTAAAAAAATTTAGCAATTGATTTGTGTTAGAAAAACGAATGGCCGACAACTTCTCAATATAGATATGAATCACTACTACGGTCTAGTCCAGCAATACAATAACAATAGCCTGGTTATAATAACAATAGCCTGGTTATATAACAATGGCGTAATTGTGTGATAATTAACATAGCTAGAAAACAATGCATGCTAGCGCAGATGTCACGCGTGTCTACTTAAATAGCACTAACACTTTACTAACCTCTTGTTAACATTCAACACATTATACCCTATTATAGAGAAACCATTTCTAATAATTATTACATATATATATATATATATATATAATGTTATAATAAATATAAATATAAATTCAATATTTATTTTTCAATCAATATTAGTTTTTTTTATTTCTAAATATCTTCTTATTAAGATGTCAATATTATATATTGTTGTCAGAAACAATATGTCAATAGGTCAATAGTTCAATAGTTCAATAGGTCAATAGGTATATAGTTATAAAATTATATAATACATATTACATATATGTAATATGTATTATATATACAGTAATGTCGGTCATACCCTAGAGTTGTATCATAACCCCTGAGGTTATAACCTACGAGATACATATTCGCGTCAAGGGAACAAAACCCCTTTCCCAGTAAAGTTAACAATCTACACTCGTCATAAAACATAACCTAGATGGGTATTATTACTATAAGCCTTATAAGGTAAGGCTAAGGTTGTGTATGTGTGTCTATGTGTCTGTGTGTATGTGTATGAATGTGTCTGTGTGTATGTGTATGAATGTGTATATGTGTGTACACATGTGTAGGTACTTGTATATTACTTGTATATTACTTGTATATTACTTGTATATTACTTGTATATTACTTGTATATTACTTGTATATTACTTGTATATTACTTGTATATTACTTGTATATTACTTGTATATTACTTGTATATTACTTGTAGGTACTTGTATATTACTTGTATATAACTTGTATATTACTTGTATATTACTTGTAGGTACTTGTATATTACTTGTATATAACTTGTATATAACTTGTATATTACTTGTATATTACTTGTATATTACTTGTAGGTACTTGTATATTACTTGTATATAACTTGTATATTACTTGTATATTACTTGTATATTACTTGTATATTACTTGTATATTACTTGTATATTACTTGTATATAACTTGTATATAACTTGTATATTACTTGTATATTACTTGTATATTACTTGTATATAACTTGTATATAACTTGTATATTACTTGTATATTACTTGTATATTACTTGTATATAACTTGTATATAACTTGTATATTACTTGTATATTACTTGTATATTACTTGTATATAACTTGTATATAACTTGTATATTACTTGTATATTACTTGTATATTACTTGTATATAACTTGTATATTACTTGTATATTACTTGTATATTACTTGTATATTACTTGTATATAACTTGTATATTACTTGTATATTACTTGTATATTACTTGTATATTACTTGTATATTACTTGTATATTACTTGTATATTACTTGTATATTACTTGTATATTACTTGTATATTACTTGTATATTACTTGTAGGTACTTGTATATTACTTGTATATAACTTGTATATTACTTGTATATTACTTGTAGGTACTTGTATATTACTTGTATATAACTTGTATATAACTTGTATATTACTTGTATATTACTTGTATATTACTTGTAGGTACTTGTATATTACTTGTATATAACTTGTATATTACTTGTATATTACTTGTATATTACTTGTATATTACTTGTATATTACTTGTATATTACTTGTATATAACTTGTATATAACTTGTATATTACTTGTATATTACTTGTATATTACTTGTATATAACTTGTATATAACTTGTATATTACTTGTATATTACTTGTATATTACTTGTATATAACTTGTATATTACTTGTATATTACTTGTATATTACTTGTATATTACTTGTATATAACTTGTATATTACTTGTATATTACTTGTATATTACTTGTATATTACTTGTATATTACTTGTATATTACTTGTATATTACTTGTATATTACTTGTATATTACTTGTATATTACTTGTAGGTACTTGTATATTACTTGTATATAACTTGTATATTACTTGTATATTACTTGTATATTACTTGTATATTACTTGTATATTACTTGTATATTACTTGTATATTACTTGTATATAACTTGTATATAACTTGTATATTACTTGTATATTACTTGTATATTACTTGTATATAACTTGTATATTACTTGTATATTACTTGTATATTACTTGTATATTACTTGTATATAACTTGTATATTACTTGTATATTACTTGTATATTACTTGTATATTACTTGTATATTACTTGTATATTACTTGTATATTACTTGTATATTACTTGTATATTACTTGTATATTACTTGTATATTACTTGTATATTACTTGTAGGTACTTGTATATTACTTGTATATAACTTGTATATTACTTGTATATTACTTGTAGGTACTTGTATATTACTTGTATATAACTTGTATATAACTTGTATATTACTTGTATATTACTTGTATATTACTTGTAGGTACTTGTATATTACTTGTATATAACTTGTATATTACTTGTATATTACTGGTATATTACTTGTATATTACTTGTATATTACTTGTATATTACTTGTATATAACTTGTATATAACTTGTATATTACTTGTATATTACTTGTATATTACTTGTATATAACTTGTATATTACTTGTATATTACTTGTATATTACTTGTATATTACTTGTATATAACTTGTATATTACTTGTATATTACTTGTATATTACTTGTATATTACTTGTATATTACTTGTATATTACTTGTATATTACTTGTATATTACTTGTATATTACTTGTATATTACTTGTAGGTACTTGTATATTACTTGTATATAACTTGTATATTACTTGTATATTACTTGTATATTACTTGTATATTACTTGTATATTACTTGTATATTACTTGTATATTACTTGTATATTACTTGTATATTACTTGTATATTACTTGTATATTACTTGTATATTACTTGTAGGTACTTGTATATTACTTGTATATAACTTGTATATTACTTGTATATTACTTGTAGGTACTTGTATATTACTTGTATATAACTTGTATATAACTTGTATATTACTTGTATATTACTTGTATATTACTTGTAGGTACTTGTATATTACTTGTATATAACTTGTATATTACTTGTATATTACTTGTATATTACTTGTATATTACTTGTATATTACTTGTATATTACTTGTATATTACTTGTATATAACTTGTATATAACTTGTATATTACTTGTATATTACTTGTATATTACTTGTATATAACTTGTATATTACTTGTATATTACTTGTATATTACTTGTATATTACTTGTATATAACTTGTATATTACTTGTATATTACTTGTATATTACTTGTATATTACTTGTATATTACTTGTATATTACTTGTATATTACTTGTATATTACTTGTATATTACTTGTATATTACTTGTATATTACTTGTATATTACTTGTATATTACTTGTATATAACTTGTATATTACTTGTATATTACTTGTAGGTACTTGTATATTACTTGTATATAACTTGTATATAACTTGTATATTACTTGTATATTACTTGTATATTACTTGTATATTACTTGTAGGTACTTGTATATTACTTGTATATAACTTGTATATTACTTGTATATTACTTGTATATTACTTGTATATTACTTGTATATTACTTGTATATTACTTGTATATTACTTGTATATAACTTGTATATTACTTGTATATTACTTGTATATTACTTGTATATAACTTGTATATTACTTGTATATTACTTGTATATTACTTGTATATTACTTGTATATTACTTGTATATTACTTGTATATTACTTGTATATTACTTGTATATTACTTGTAGGTACTTGTATATTACTTGTATATAACTTGTATATTACTTGTATATTACTTGTAGGTACTTGTATATTACTTGTATATAACTTGTATATAACTTGTATATAACTTGTATATTACTTGTATATTACTTGTAGGTACTTGTATATTACTTGTAGGTACTTGTATATTACTTGTATATAACTTGTATATTACTTGTATATTACTTGTATATTACTTGTATATTACTTGTATATAACTTGTATATAACTTGTATATTACTTGTATATTACTTGTATATTACTTGTATATAACTTGTATATTACTTGTATATTACTTGTATATTACTTGTATATTACTTGTATATAACTTGTATATTACTTGTATATTACTTGTATATTACTTGTATATTACTTGTATATTACTTGTATATTACTTGTATATTACTTGTATATTACTTGTATATTACTTGTATATTACTTGTATATTACTTGTATATTACTTGTAGGTACTTGTATATTACTTGTATATAACTTGTATATTACTTGTATATTACTTGTAGGTACTTGTATATTACTTGTATATAACTTGTATATAACTTGTATATTACTTGTATATTACTTGTATATTACTTGTAGGTACTTGTATATTACTTGTATATAACTTGTATATTACTTGTATATTACTTGTATATTACTTGTATATTACTTGTATATTACTTGTATATTACTTGTATATTACTTGTAGGTACTTGTATATTACTTGTAGGTACTTGTATATTACTTGTATATAACTTGTATATTACTTGTATATTACTTGTATATTACTTGTAGGTACTTGTATATTACTTGTATATAACTTGTATATTACTTGTATATTACTTGTATATTACTTGTATATTACTTGTATATAACTTGTATATTACTTGTATATAACTTGTATATTACTTGTATATTACTTGTATATTACTTATATATACTTGTATGTGTATATTATGTAGTACATATTATGTACTAGTTGTACTTGTATATGGAGTTGCGTACGTAAGACATTGACATACAGTATATGCTTGTAGTAGCCCCCCGGTAACACTTTCAGTGACATTTACAGCATTATCTACAGCTGCTATACCAATACACACGCTCAAACACACAACAATGCACGCATATCTACATACATAGACATCTAGGGGCGAAGCCTTATCAATATATATATATATATATATATATAACGTCTTAGTATACATATAATATTATAAATACCATAGTAAAACGCATACAGTACAGTACAGTCTGTACTGTGTATGCAAAATGTAGGTGCCTACAATGTACATATGTAGTACATAGTATGTACCTATTGCTCCCTATGTGTTAATGAATGTTTGCGGTAATGAATATTTATAGTAAATATTAAAGTACCAGGTTACATATATATATATATATATATTACTTGAGCAAAATATACCTAAGAATGTGTTCTAAATGTACCTCGATATGTAGAATAAAGGAGTATAATATATTGACACACTAGAGTGTATCTAACATCTTAACATCTTAGCATCTTAACATCTTAACTATGTTAACTATGTTAACATAATAGTAAATTGATGATCACTATTGTGAGAGTTGAATCACTACATTAGATAACCGGAAGGGAGGGGAGAAGCAGAGACAACAAAGGCATACATGACTAATGTTACAACCCTGTTACTACATACCTAGTTGTAGATAGTCCAGTGTACACACATGCAACTCTTTCTGTAAGCAGAAGGCATTGCTATAGCCTATAGGCGTACAGTCACATGACGTATACGTCACAAGTGAGCGAGCGTCACGTGACCTAGAAGGCAGTCAAGTGTGACGGGGCTATAAGATATAGTAAACGCGCAACTAAACATACGTACACCTACATGTACACGCGCGCACACACACACACATACACGCACATCTATATTCCTACATTAACGAGAAATAATGGTGTTTTATCTGGGGTGATAGGTGATATCCTAGTTGATTATAGCTTAGCGGGTTTATAAATACTTCATTATCACCTGGGTATTACATACGCTATATAGTGTATGTAATTAAACATTCGTTAATCACATTATAGGGTGGTGGGGGTAGATAAGTTACCAAGAAGGGCGCAAGTTAACACACGTATGTGAACCCCTCGTTACTAATGACGAGGGGCGGGTGGAGTAGAGTCCTTCACTTGATCCGGTGACTCATAGTCGTATAGTAGTTTTAATGTAATGGTGAATCATAGTGACTCATAATGAAGCTAGTGGTATTCTATTCGCTATAGTCACGTATGCAGACTGCAGTATACATGTATACAGTATACCTATAGCTATTGATTAACACAGGTAGTGTGTGTGTGCGCGTGTGTGTGTGCGTATGTATGCTTGCGTGTGTGCGTTTAGTGATCTGATAAGATATGTGTCACACATTCATAGACAATGTATACATATTATAATAGAACAATAATGATTACAATTATCGATTATGTTGATAATTATTCTATTATGAAAAGTAAATAAAAACAAACACATGTGTAATAACACATACAATTGTATATATATATATATATATATATATATATATATATATACTAATATAAGTAGATAAAGCATAGATTTATGGTTTACATATGTGTAATCTGTAGATTGGTAGTCACGAGATATTTTCAACAGAGATGGAGACCCTATTTATGTGTGCTAAAATAGCTGAATTTAAACATATACATTATTATTTAAACACATTAAATGTCGCAATTATATTGCAGTATAACTATATAATATAAATTAATACAATTGTTTATTTTGATATATGTGAAACGAACTTTATAAGCGTATACATATGCTCTATATAAGCACTTTATAAGCGCTATATATAGAAAAAAAATCAATATTATTTGTTTGAATATTTGTTATTAAATGTCTCGCACATAGATTTGTATTTTACCTATATCGGTATTTATATATATCGCTAATGTAAAATTCTTCGACATACAAGATGCCTCGATTTAGGTAACTTAAGATGGCCGATCATCACTTGACACATGCATTTAATAACAAATATTCATACAAATAATATTGATTTGTAAATAAATTTTATTTGTATATACTGCTAAACTAATACCAATATTATACACATACATACGTCCATATATATCATTATTGTTGATATTTATTTGGTGGAGTCCTCTAATCTCATCCAGGAACTTAGATGAAGTTTTCACTTATAACCATATATGGCTCTAATGTCCCTTCGAAGCCGCTCTCGTGTTTTAAAGGCATCCATGGTTTTAACGAGAGCCGATCATTTTATTTATACACAATTGATATATATATATATATATATATATATTATATATATATAGTGTTTGATATGCAGGTACACAATATATACTATGTAGTCTACATAATGTAGATATACTATAGTATACATATATTACTTAAGTGTATATATATATAGGTATACCAATGATTTTTCTAAGGTTTTTCCACAGATATTTTTACTTCGCAAAACATGTGGGTATACTATGTCAGTATAGTAGTTAGTTGTACTATAGTTTACTCACTGTACTATAGTATACTCACGTAATAGTATCAAGAGAATATGATAAACAGTTGGTTAAGTGAACACAACATTACTGTGGTGTCCTCATAGTCTAGCGCCTCGTCTTACAACACGTGACTTTATCAATATAACCACGTGACTGCAGTCAGGGTATTGACGATGACTAATGGTGAAGTAGGGTGGAGACACTGAGACGCGGAGATGAATGAACTCCTAATTAACTCCCCCTAGTTGTTAGAAGGTCCTTACACACACGCACACACGCACACACACGCACACACGCACACACACACACACACACACGCACGCACACACATATAGTGTACAGTATACACGTAGGCACACAACTAGATATACACGTATAAGTAACCTACACAGTCACGTGTTATAACCTATAGTCACGTGGGGTAACCTATAGTCACGTGTGTAGTAACCTATAGTCACGTGGGTAGACTTTAATTAAGAATGTGTTGCTACTGTTGATACGGAAATAAAATAACACGTGATCCAACGTGATATGACGCAATAGTAGCGATTGTGACGCAATAGTAGAGGCTTACGTAACGATATATCTCGTATCTGAACCACGTGGTCAATAGCGAGGGTACTCGTGTAAGGGGTACTAATGGAGATGGTGGTGGTGATAAAGGTTCTACTCGAGAGAGAGAAAGAGAGAGAGAGAGAGAGAGAGAGAGAGAGAGAGAGAGAGAGAGAGAATGGGGGCAGGTGGGGCAGAGCGGGGGGTATAGAGGGGGGGCGGTGGGGCAAGGTGTAGCCGCTTGTTTATTGCGGGTTAACACAAGGCTATCTAGCATGAATAGCGTACTTACATCAGCTATGTATGTATGGCTTTATATATATATATATATATATATATATATATATATATATATATTTATTGTGTGTGTGTGTAAGTATGTATGTATGAAATGCGTTATTTAACATGATTTAATGTTATTAATTATAAAATCGATACGCGCAGTTGCCTGTATAAGTCAATAGATTATAGTTAGTGTGATAAGTACACACCAGGGTGCGACACACTAGGGTGGGCCCCAACCGGTAGAGGTGTATGCATATAAAAAAAAGCCTACTCGACAGTACGCAATATCGGTGATGTTTACAAGAGAGTGTTGATGAGTCATCCATTTGATTGACAGGTGCTTCCGATGTTGCGTAATACTACGGGATATAACGAGATGGCGCCTCGCAATGCATACAAGTGAAGTGTGGTGGAACATATCGAAGTAGAGACAATGAGGACACGATAGGACACGAATAATAGCGTGTGAATAAATGTTATAATACGTCTAGAGTTTGACGGAAAAAAACATAAAATATAAAGATACGATCAAGTTTAAATATACAATTAAGTATATATATATATAATATATATTATATATATATATATATATATATATATATATACGTTATTAAATAATATATTAAGATAAACATATAACAATATATAATAACCATTAATACATTCAGCTACAGTATGATTCCTATGGATTAACCTCAATAGAGGTATATAGAGATATATTATATATAGAGAGAGTGAGAGAGATAAGTACACATATACATAGGGAGATATATATATATATATATATATATATATATATATATATATATATATATATACAAGAACACGTGATGCAAGTGATATATGAACACGTGATCTCCGTTGGTTACTAGGGCCATAATGAATAACATTCAGTAAAGCATGTCTTTACACCTCGTAGCTACTATAGGTGTGTGTATGCAGATCTACCAGGGAGTGACTCATCGATAGTGACTCATAGATAGTGACTCATCATGTTTGAAATCTACTTTTGTAGATTTTTTAAAGATATCAAAGCTATCGATACACTTAATCACACTATATTACTACAAAAGTGAAGGAATAGAACATTAGCTATTATATATAAACACATACACATACCTATACATATATATATACACTTTAGCTCATCAAGCTAACGTTTCTTACATATGTGTCTAAAGACACACCAAGGACATATCTAAAGACACACATAGGACATATATAAAGACACACCTACATGTGGTAGTATACTGGCTAAATCCCTGTCCTGACCAATCAAATAAGTCTTTCAATAATATTTAGAAGTGATAGAATTGTGTATCAACTCGATCGGCTATGGATAACACGTAGATGAATACACATTTCAACGGCTTGGAGTGAACTTAGAGACATTTGGGAATTGGGAACAAATCGTCATCAAAGTTCAAAGGTGGGACGAAAATACTCAGACAAATAGCAATAGGCATATAGGTACAATATAACAATATACATATTTATATAATAATGTATATTGAATAAATAGTAATTTATATTAAATATACAATAATAATCTAAGTTTGTATTAGTTGTTTATATTTGATCATTTATCGTAATCCTATATTATTGTAAAGGATTGTAAATAAATGTAGAATTATGAATCATCATCAATGCTGACTCATCATTCATATGTAACTATATATACTGCACACCTATAGATGAACATAAACAATCAATACCGGAAGCGAATGTTTTTTTTATTCGTCGATTACTAGTGGTAGAATATGCCTCATTCAACCCTTTTCAGGACCTTACCCAGTATATCCCACCCTTCTATATTACTATTACCAAGTATAATTATACCCTTCTAGGGGTTTTTTCTAGCTTTATTTCACCCTATAGATATATACATATACTTATGTATCTTACCCCCATTAGTAGGCGGATATTACATGATAGGGGTATCATAATTAGCGTGAATATATCACGTGACAGAAGTAATATCAGCATTGTTATCGAGTGATTGACAGGTGGTCTATTACCACGTGACTTATGCATATCTCTCCAACCTGGCCTGCCCCCTAGCGTGTCAGTTAGGCATTAGGCACGCAGAGTTAGGATGGTTGAAGATAACTTTAGTCGCTAGGGTTCTCATTGGTAATAACTTTAGTGGCTAGGGTTCTCATTGGTAATAACTTTAGTGGCTAGGGTTCTCATTGGTAATAACTTTAGTGGCTAGGGTTCTCATTGGTAATAACTTTAGTGGCTAGGGTTCTCATGGGATAACAATACGATGGTCAACTAGACTAATTAGTATTAACAATGACCGATAGTGAAGCGAATGTGTATTATAACTACACATACCTCAAGCTAGGAGTGTTACATTGAAGTATTGACAAGTTAATATTGATCGCCAGTTATTTGATATCCAAGTGTATTCTAAATCTACAATATTTACTATATATATATATATAGATTGTTTGTCGTTAATAGAAAGGCCAGTTACAATATACATTACAATAAGTATATCTACGAAACATCTAATAATGTATCATTATATCAGTAATTCGTTGCTAGGTTACCTCTACGCGACATATATGTAAATAAATCAATGATACATGTCATCATATTATGCTGATGTTACAAAGTAGGTAATAATGTGATAAACATCTTATACACAATGTTATAAACACCCTACTGCAAATATTTATTAAAAAATCAATTTTACTACTTGATTAATATTTAATTAATATACATCATCGTACCCCTATATATTACCTTATACCTTATACCCCTATATATTACCTTATACCTTATACCCCTATATATTACCTTATACCTTATACCCCTATATATTACCTTATACCTTATACCCCTATATATTACCTTATACCTTATTCCCCTATATATTACCTTATACCTTATTCCCCTATATATTACCTTATACCTTATTCCCCTATATAATACCTTATACCTTATACCCCTATATATTACCTTATACCTTATACCCCTATATATTACCTTATACCTTATACCCCTATATATTACCTTATACCTTATACCCTATATAATACTCCTAAATGAAGAGCTAATGAGAAACACTCGTCTGTAATATTACAATTATTTTCAGTGCCGAAAATACAACTGATGAGAATTGGGAAAAGATGGTTCGGCTGGGCTGCTCCTTCCATGGGAATTCTCTTCCCAAGTCATTACGACGTACAAGGAGTCACACTGAATTCAAGAGGAAGTTGCGAATTTTTTTGTTAACTATTTAATTAATTTATTAATTTATATATTTATTTATTTATTTTTATATATTCTCAACACTTGTGAGATTTTAAAATATAACGAGTGTCTAAATAAATAATTACCTTACCTTACCTATATAACCTTATACCTTATACCACTATATATAACCGTATACCCCTATATATAATATTATATCCCTATATATAATATTATACCCCTATATATAATCGTATACCTTATACCCCTATATATAATATTATACCTTATAGGAGAAAGTCTCCGAATACCGAGCGCTAAATGGTTATTTGTAATAACTTATTCATTATTAAATATATTTATTTGAAATTATGTAATTAGGGTAATATTATGGCAATGAATAATGTGGCTATTTTAAATTGTTGATATAATTATATTTACAAGAATAAACAGGGGGGTCGGTAATCGGATACATGTACCTAATACCGACTCCCTTCTCCTATTACCGACCCCTTAACATAATCGTGATATAAATAATTGTAGTATTATAATATCCAATAAAAATAGTATATATACATAAATATAATTAATTATAACATTAACGCAATTTATTTTGTATTGAATTTATGTTTTATTAGTAATATTAAATTTAAATTTAAACTTTATTGTAATTATATTAAAATAGTGTATAGGTTATTATTATTTAATATTTATTTATTAATCAGTATGTATATAATCAACTGGAATCATGAATCCTAAATCTATATCAATGATAAATAAACAATTTACGAAAAATTTTAAAGTAAAATAAGGATATATTTTGATTGGATATCATAAATCACATGGTGTCGGTATTAGGGTAATTTAGGGCGTCGGTAATAGGAAAATAATATGGGTTGCTATACTTAAGATGTATTGGTTAATAGTTATTCAAATTAAATTATTTTAATAAGTTTTATAAGTCTGGGGTCGATGGCTCGGTGGGACAACCAAAAGCTAGTAAGCCAGAGGTCCCGGGTTCGACTCCAGGCAGTTCTTGATTTTCTCTTGTGTTTATAAAGAACTTAATAAACGATAAATCAAAACACAAGAAAAAAAAATGTTACTATTTGTATTGTATTGTCCGGGGCCTCTCACAGTTATTTATAACATGTACAAGTCTATGACTTCTTGAGGGGTCCATTTGTATCCGCTATTTGTATTGTATTCAATATATATATATAAGAGATTTCAATAAATAAATATTATATTATATATTATTAAACATTTTATTGATCTACAATATTATGTGCAGTATTAAGTTTTCTTTTAAATAATAAAGTATTTACAATAATTTAAAAAAAGTTATTATTCAATTATTTAAAAAGTAAAAACAGAATATTACATCTTATCAATTGTAGGATTAAATATTTTTTTAAATAAAATAATTATTCATATGTATCATTAAATTAATAACAGTTCGTGTATATATTATTTTTTGTATATCTCTTATAGTTACTGAGATACGAGAGGGGGTCGGTAATCGGGGACTTTCCCCTACCCCTATATATCATATTACCTTAATAGTGTGTACATTAGTATTGTTATTTTTGTGGTTCTTTAATCACCTCCAAGAACTTACAAGTATGTAGACCTATAAACCTATATACTATATATAGACCTATATACTACCTATATACTTATATACTCTCTATATATGATTATTTACTTATTACCAAATTGCTCTAATGTACCTTCAAAGCCGTTTTCGTGATATGTATCCATGGTTATGGAGAGCCGATCATTAATTTATATAAGATAACTTGTACACATTATTTTAAAATCTATGTTATGGGTCCGTCGGATGGGGTTTGAACAAACGTGGGTCCCACGTCCTAATATCTGGTTGTCTATATGATATCTATAATTCTTATATATATATATATATATATATATATATATGTGTGTATGTGTGTCACATATGATCATCTCATACAGGAGGCTAATCCCTATAATGGACGCGGAGGATGGGTGGATAAGGGAATTTGTCGGGGGAGGGGGAATTCAAAAAATGTATTTACATAGTAACATTATTAAGATTATATATAATATTTACATCACATATATATATATATATATAATATTCCATAGAGGAAGGGATTGTGGAAACATACAGCCGATAGTGAAGAGGGGGGGGGCGGCGGGTGGTTCTCGTATAGGACAGAGTTGCACGTGACACACACAATGGGGTCTAACTAGTCACGTGACATACACAATTGGGTCTAACTCGTCACGTGACACACACAATGGAGGTCTAGCTAGTCACGTGACATACACAATGAGGTCTAGCTAGTCACGTGGCACAACTAGTCACGTGACATACACAATGGGGCATAACTAGTCACGTGACATACACAATGGGGGGCACAACTAGTCACGTGACATACACAATGTGATCTAACTCGTCACGTGGTGATGATTGAACGCTCCTGCACGTCGTACACCATGGGGTGTACACAACATGGTACAGGTATCTACGTATAGGTTATAGGCGATATAGCGCAGCGTTAATCTATAGGCGTTATAGCACTATGGTGCGACACGTAGAGAGGTGCGAACATTACGTACGCACACACACACACTAGAGCGAGTGTGCGAGTCCTACAATCGTGTGTGCGTGCTATTCCGCAACGTAGGTACCCGTATATGTTAGCCATCAGACGAGCTAGTATCAAAGATTTGTCAAAGGAATCTTGCTTCGCAAATTCATTGCTAATATACTAGCTCGTATGCAAATGTTTCCTACCTTGCATACTACACCCGTACGAATGGTATTATTATTATGTTTATAACGTACATGTTATATATAGGTATATCTAGTGTCTATATTGTATACACTAGTCACGAGGTGTACACGTGAGACATCACGTGAGACATCACGTGCTTTGCGCAAGATAACATACAACAGAAGTCTTATGTAACATCCCCTCGAGTTAACAATCCTATTAATAGCCTATAGGCGTTAGAGAATGACGCAAGCATAAGTGCGGCGTGTAATACGATTACGTAATAGTGTATTGCATAATAGCCTATAGTAGGATAGCGTTGAAGATATGCAGACCTACTAATCATGTAAGCCTGTAAGTTTAACCACTATCCGTGGTACACTGCATTGTATGAGAGATGCTGCATCAGCGAGGCCGATACTATTCTATTTATATAAGCTGTTCACTGTATTGTATTATAATAATACTCAATTATATATGTATTCAAAGTATAAGTATATTAAATATTACTTAATAATACACATTTCATATATATTTATAAAATATTTAATTACGATATGTATAATTGGATTATAAATAAATGTTCGTCTACTGATCATACGTACTTACCTATCGACGGTCCGAATACATACTATAAACTATCTCTATCTATCTATACGTGGTGTTGATACGTTGACGACGATGTCGAAATAAGCAGGCGGGCGAAGAAAGCGAAATCACGAGCGTCACGCTTGATCGGTTAACGCGGTCACGCATCACTAGTCACAATTATAAACAGTATGTTACACCCCGACGGTGGTATACGATCGCGGCTATCGATTATTATTTACGGTACACACCCTTGCCCCCATGCATACGTACAGTACATATATATATATATATATATATATATATATATATATATATATATAGTGTAAGTAGGTATAAGTTATAAACCGTATAACATATATCTAGATATACTTATTCGCCATCTACTGGACACTATAGTAATAATAACTTTATATACCACCAATAATACTTGAATAGTTGAATTTCGAATACGAAATAGTACATTTTATTTATGGTGCCATTAAAATCTCACGTCGATTGATAAGCAAGTCATTAGTCTGCGCAGTAAACATATTACATATATGTACATATATATATATAGAGATTTATTCAATAGGTTATTACATAATATTCAGGCTTTCTTGATCACTTGGATGACGTCATCGTGTTGCATAAAGTGACTGATTCCCACTCGTTGAGGGTTGTACTTTGCACTTCGGCCCTGTTTTATAAAGTACCATAAATTACTACCTTAATAATTGTTAATTAATGAAATATTAATGAATAAATATTGTGGATGTAAACAAATCAATGAAATATTATAATATGTTATATATATATATTTGAACACACATACATACATATACAGTAGGGTTTCTTAGATTTGCTAATATTAGCAATACCGTCACATATTGTTAGTTATTTATGGTGAGGTGTGAATATTTTGTTTATTTCATTACTTTATGTTATTATATATATATATATATATATTTAAAACTATAGTTTTCAATTCTAGTATTTATAGCCTATATAAACCCACTTATAGCCTATATATTTAAATTGCAATTTTAATTTGTAATTTCAATTTTATTTAATGTATTTCAATATATATTAATAAATGACAACATTACCGATCTAAAAGTATATTATCCATTAGGTACTATTAAGTTCAAAATATGATTTTTATTATAAATATAAATAGTATTTTATAATATATATTTTAAAAATTATTTTATTATTATTCAGATGATGTTTTCTATAACTTCTGAAATTTTCAAATGATTATATTTATGATAAGTTACAGAAAAATTATATTTTATAGAGATCACTATAGCAATTAAATCTAATTAGTTATTTTCAAATTCATTTTACACTGAATAATTATTTTGCTCTACCTATGTGTATTAAAAAATTATGAGTTTATCAGTGTATATTTTACCATATAGTTTCTAGTGTATATATATATATATATATATATATATATATATAAATAGGAATATTCTGCTTTCTAGTTTTTAAAAAAAATAATGAAACATTCTGTAAACAATTTTTTTTATCAACATACCATTACCAGGCCCAAAATACAAGGACAAGCAATAACTGTCAAACATTTTATTCAAGGTCTAAAGGGGGTATCACACTACAAGTATTTCCGGCAACTTACCGGAATATTGTAATTTTAAAACCATTTTCTATCAAGTTGTAATGGGATACCCCCTATAAAGTTACTATATTTCAGGAAAATTGCCGGAAAGTAATGGGGTATCCCACTAAAATTGTATTTGATAGTAAATCATTTTAAACTTAAAATATTTCCGGCAAGTTGCCGGAATTACTTGTAGTAAGATACCCCTTTAATGATTTATTAAGACACGCCCATGATGTGGTCATATTTATAAATGTCTTTGTTATTTACATAAAATTTATTTAAATTTGTCATATAATATACAATTACATATATAATTACTTAATCTAGTTACTAATTTAGTACATTTAATATTTATAATCAATATTAGATACAATACTTATTTTTAGATTCATATAATGTTAAATACTTGAAAATAATGTATTATATTATAAATATTTTAATATTATTTAAAATTATTTTCAAATTAAACATCAAAATCATAACATAATAACAACAAATAACATAACATAACAAATCAAACATCACTATTTATATATACAATTTTTTAATATATATATAAATAGAGTATAATTTGGGAAATATTAGATCAGTAATTTTCATTTATGATCAACTAATAGCTACGAGAATGATATTTATTATATTGAAGCTATAGTAATACAATTAGTATCATTGGAAAGCTTATTAAATTCTATAATATAAGTCATATTTTAGTTTCTATTAATTTTTAAAATAAAAGTTATGATAAAAAATGTGGTAAAAATGTGATTGCTTAAATTTATTTTGTTATGAATTATAATTATTATGACAAATTTATTAAAACAAGAAATATATATTTCTTGTTTTAATATTATATGACATATGTCTATTAAATGTTTACTAAATTAATAATGCACCTATTTCTAAATAATAATATGAATATTATTAATAAATATACGCATATATTTGATATTTCTATTATATACATAAAATAATATTATTTTAAAATTAATTTTTTCTGGTTTCTATTTACAAGACATTAATATATTATTAATATCTATGATATAATTAAATACCAATGTTTCCTACTCATTGGAGGGAGTGACATATTACAATTTACATTGGCTTAATAGGCGACTGTGTATCTTGGGCTTTGATATTACAGTATTAATTATTTATTATAAGGGATATAATTTATAGATATATAATCTAATCATAATACAAAAAAAATTTACTCAAGTAGTACTTTCAAATAAATATTAATAATAACAATACCTCCTATTTAATTACATATAAACCTCAAAATGGTCATGAAAATTCACTTAATTATTGAAATTTTTAATTAAATTGTATACTTTGGCGTTACTTTAAAACTAATTGAATAACACATGAGGAATGTAGTGTAGCATACAGCTGTGAGGGTTGCATAGAACACTAATGAACATTTAATAATGTTATATTACTTCAATTAAACATCATTTTTGTACACACAATTTAAATATTTATAAATGCATGTTTGATAGTAAGAGGTTGTGTGGTTAATATGATCAGCATACCTATCACAATGAGGTGTGTGTGTGTACATCTAAGTACACACATACACACACACACACACACACACACACACATACATATATATATATATATCATCGATATATAGAAAGTGGAGGCATATAAGCTACGGGCGCTGCAGTCGAAACCCACTATCTGGCCCACTACTTTTTATTTATAATAATATTTATTTATACATATATATATATTGATAATTATTACCAATTTTAATGTACTATCTATACTAAAAATAAAATTATATATTGAAAATACCTCATACCAACATTCCTCGTAATTTTGTGTATTTAAATTGAAGATATCATACTATTTTATTGATATTTATAATCTAAATCCATTGATATAGATAGAAGTTACTTTAATCTATTTCGACGAAAAGTCTACTGTTTTAATATTTGACATATATAATATGACTAATATCCAATCTAAATCACTGATACCATTTTGTTAATTTATTGATAAAAGTGGCACTCACAGATTTATCTTTTACATGCATTGCGTTAATTGCTTATCCACTTTCTTTATGTCGATGGTATATATATATAATAAGTAAACTGATAGGCTAATGTAACATCTATTTTACATATGTAATAATACTTTATAGAATATGATTTAAATCAATACTTTGAATTATATGCGATCATTATTATTTAATAACTTTAATTATATAATTATTATAAATACAGTTAAAAGTTAGTATTTTAGTTTTTATATACACTATTAATGTTTAACAAATAAATGTAATGTATTAGAATTATTAGTAAGTTGTATATTAGCTTAGAACTTGTGAAATTACAATTCTCTGAGAAAGACTGAACCATAATGAATTTACAATATACAGTAGTGTGATTAATATATGATAAATTAAATATAAATTTAAGTGATATATATAGATTATGTTTTTTATATTAAATAATTGATAATATTTAGAATTTTATAAAAACAAAATATTAAATTTAATGAATAACCATTGATTTGTTAATGTTATAAAACAATGATGATGGTAGTGGTGGTGGTGATGATGGTGATGATGATAATGATGTAGAAGATTTTACTCACCCATACTAAGGCATATTTGAAGTTATCTTTGAGTTGTCGATGAATTTGATGGCACTGTAAAGAGGTATGAAACAATATAGATAAGGTGACATTATAGATTGGAGATAAGGGGACATTAAATATAAGAGATATTGGAGATAAGGGGAAATTAGAGATAAGAGAACATTAAGGGATATAAGGGGACATTAGAGATAACAGGGAATAGATTAGATAAGATACTGTAAAGAGGTATGAAACAATATAGATAAGTGACATTATAGATTGGAGATAAGGGGACATTAAAGATAAGAGATATTGGAGATAAGGGGACATTAGAGATAAGAGGATATTAAGGGAGATAAGGGGACATTAGAGATAACAGGGAATAGATTAGATAAGATACTGTAAAGAGGTATGAAACAATATAGATAAGTGACATTATAGATTGGAGATAAGGGGACATTAAAGATAAGAGATATTGGAGATAAGGGGACCTTAGAGATAAGAGGATATTAAGGTAGATAAGGGGATATTAGAGATAACAGAGATAACAGGGAATAGATTAGATAAGATACTGACCACATGCTCAACGGTACATCCCCTGCGCAGAATCAATCCTCCGTCAAAATCTGGATGTTCTGTGAAAGTGACATCGTGTTTATGTCAAGGTTATAAGGTCATTGATAAATGTTGTGTATGTCACAACGATTAAAGATTAACTCGTTCTCATACGTGTGCTGAATAGGACGGATATTGGTAACAATCGGCAAATAAATGTTCTCTCTATATTTTATAGAAAGTTATTTAATTAAATAATAAATGTGATCTAGAAAAATAGCCTATCACAAGATTGTTATTTATACAACATTATCTTATGTGTAATTTATAATTTCCCCACCTAAACATTGAATATTATCTAAATATATACCATTAAATTAATGGTAATTAATACAATTTCAAATATTTATGATATGTCCTTTAAGATGAAAGAGTGAACATATTTAACTAGGGAACAATAGTTTGAATTATAACAAGAAAGCAATGTGTTTTAGATTATCTCTATGAAATATGAAATTTTATATTATAATTATAATCAATTAATATATTAAAAACCTAATAAGTTCTTCAAAATAAGCATTAGTGTAAAATATTAAAAAATAATCATCAATCTAAGATTATTGATCAAAGTATACGGAATTCATATATAATATTAAGGGGCTCTTCCGACAAATTTCGCTATATTTTTAATAAATATTTCTGATAAATATAGCAATAATATAATTCACCATGTTAAAAGATAGGATAAATATGCATGGATTATTATTATGTAATATGGTTCAATTTCTTATCTATAGTAGCTATTGACCTAATTTTGTTCTATATATAGTTAATAAATATATAAATATGCTTTATAAAACTAAATTCTATATAAATATATACAAGTAGTTTATAAATTTATAATAATAAATATAATATATATATTTTATTTTTATAAATTTATAAATTTCATTTTATTGTTTTTAATCTATATATAAATATATTTCCAATGCAGAAGGTTTTATCAAAAAATATTCAATAATAAAAAAGATATTAATGTTTTAGTAACATAAAACATAATTTACTTATCATAAAAAAAATTACTGAGTAAATGATGTTGAAAAATAAATTAATATTTTTTTTAAATAAGCAAAACATATATTTCAAAAAATTTAAAAATCTATCTTATATTCATAAAATGGAATGAATTTATGATACCTAATATTTTACAATAATTATTATTTTATTTATTTAAAAAAGATTTAGAAAATAAAACATCAATTTTTGATAGTTATATTACAAATTTCTGAACGATTTTTTTTTGTAAATGAAAGATAATTAATTATATAATATAATTATTCAATCAAATAAAAATTATATAGGAATCGCCTAACAAGTAGACATTATCCATAATGAATATATTGAATGATATCTTACATGCAAGATTATTCAATATATATAAAACAGTATATAAGTATAATAATTACCATATAATATAGTAATACAATATATAATCAAAGAATTCAGATTTCATTGACACACAATAGAATATAACACTCTTTGGAAGAAATAAGATCCTTAACCCTTTGCATCAGATGATTTTATAATTACATGCCACCCAGTTCCGTTTGTTTTAAAAAAAATATGTATGCACGTTTTTAATAAATGAAAATATGGATATAAATATAAAAAATTTTCTATTACAAGTTATAATTTGTTGGTTTAATATATAACATAGTTTATTAATCTGGAAAAAAATGTGTAATTAATTAATTATTCAAAATATTATAATCAATTAAAAAGTAACAATTATAATTAATTCTTTAAAATAAAATAATTATATTTCAAACCTAAATTAATAATTATATACTAATATTTTGTATATGCATTTAGTCTTATAAAGTGGTAACAATATATAAACCAACAATAAACTGAAGAAATTATATAAATTGAGTCATTATTGAATAATTTACAAGTAATAGCGCATATATAATTTAACATATTTTATCTATTATTAGATTTTTAAACTTAAAATAAAAGGTAACACTATAATTCTGTACTATTCATGTAAATAATATTGTAACGTATACTTCCACCAACTTTAATTTTACTAGCAGGTTTTATTTATATAATTAAGAAAAAATTAGCCATAAATTATTTTTCGTTAAAAAGTTACAACATAAATACTTAATGGTAATATTTATCTAACTTTTTATCAAATTTTAAATTAAAATACTTTTTATTGAAAGAACTATTTATTACAATGTTATTTACTTTAGTTATTATACACAATAAAATATTCAAGCTATTTTATATATTAAAATGAATTTATTATATAATACAAATGATATTAATTTTTCAATTTTAATTAATATAATTTTTATATTATAATTATTTTTATTTCTAAAAAAAACCTTATATAAGGTTATATTATAACAATTAACTTGAAAACTAAGATATGAAACTTATTTAAAAAAAATCTTATCATAAAGAAAACATTTCAATATATAATTTTTATACATTTAAATAATAAAATGGACGAATATATGATATGTAGCAGTATCATAAAACTTGCTCAACATAAATCAAAAGCTCGAATGCAAATGGTTAATATTTGTTAAATAATAATTATAATTAATATATTAACTATTATAGTATGCATATAACAAGCACATTCTCTGAGTAATAGTTAATACACCTATTTGAAAATTATGGATATCATTTATATATTGTAAAAGTTTCACAGATATAATTGAACTTTGTTTAATTGTTTGTTAGAATATGATAGTGGTTATCTAGAAATATGTGTTTTTACATATGCTAATATAGTTCTAAGAAAGTTTAGCAATATAATTCTACAGGAATCAATCATTAAACTAATGCATGAGACAATCATATGCATGACTCATTATAAATATAACTCATATATTTACTATTTATTCATTATTATAATTGATAATCTTTAATGAATAATTTACTTATATTTGCACTAGTATTTAAATGTTTTATAAATAATATTAATTTATATATATATATATACATATGTATATATATTAATTAAAAGTATAATGATATTTGTTAAGTGGATATAATACATAGTTTATTTTCTAAAATTAATAAGCAAATTTATTTTACAAATAAATGTGAAATTAACTATTAAATGTGAAATAAAACATCTAATCTGTAAACATACCCTAAGGTTATCAACGAGGTATGTGCTAACCTCCCCTCTTCTTGGTATACACTCGTACCAAGGCCAGCGATTCCCACAGTCTTTCGACGAGATAGTCCAGGTTTAGTCTCATGTTACAACTAGAGGGGTATAAGGGAGGGGTGTAAGGGAGGGGTGTAAGGGAGGGTTGAAAGGGAGGGCTGTGATTGGCTGAATCGTGTGATAGCTGTAATATAATATATATAATTAGACACGCCCACATTATTAGTGATAAACACTTCACTTGTATCTTAGCAGTCAAACCAATAACACTTAAGTTAATATATAATAGATAATACTATATACCCCAAACCACGAAGAATCATCTGCAGAGTACTCTGGCAGATATCTTGAAGCTACCCAAAGGTAATACATCCTACATATAATAGTATACCCAATACATATATTATATATATATATTATACATTATATATTTAGGATAAGATTATCATAATCTTAATATATAAGTTATAACTCTATAGACGAACCAATTGATATATAATAACATATTACATGGTGACAGCGGTTGTTCTTTAACTAGATAGTTAAATAGTGATATTAGTTACGTGGTATTAAGATTTGGGATTAAAATCATAATTATAAGGCAAGCTTATTATTAGATTCGACATACATTAAGTACAGTGTACTTAGATTATTACATAACAAGTTGTTATTGTAAATTAATTAAAAATTAATTAGAAAAAAAAAAAAAAAAAAAAAACTAATTAAAAATTAATTAAATATATAAAAATATACATTGTATATTTATTACATAATAAGTTACTGGATATTATTAATTGTTTATTTTAATAGTGTATATAACTATCTTATGGGTAATTAATTTAATACCATAGAATAGGTTGTTTAATATATATATAAATATATTTATATTCACACAGAATTTACAGAAATAACATAATATTAGTACATTTATTATAAAAATGAGTGAATGTAGAATCCCAGAAATATTAATTGTAGATAAAATCAGAGGGGCCGAAATATATAAAAGATGGATACAATCTTATGAAATTTATGAAAATGCTAGAGAATTGGAAAACAAATCAGAAAAGTCACAAGTCGGTATATTTCTAAATACAATAGGATCAGATGGCGTAGATATATACAATTCATTTGAAGATGAAACTATCGAAGTAATGATAGATGAAAAAAAAACAAAATCCTCTGGTAAGAAAAACTTAGAGTGGATAAAAGAAAAGTTTAAAGCGTATTTCATTCCAAAAAGAAACTTGACATATGAAAGATATGTATTTTTTAAACGTGATCAATTTGAAAGCGAGAATATTGAATGCTACTATGCTGAATTACGAAAACTGGCTATGACTTGCGAATTCAAAGATTTGAAAGATTCATTGATCAAAGATAGAATCATCATAGGCATGATTGACAATAATTTACGCCAGAGATTCCTACAAGAAGTTAAAGGTAAAGAAATTACAGCCGAAGAGGTAGTCCAAGCTACAAAAATAAAAGAAACAAGTAATAACCAAATGCAGAAAATCAATAATAAAGAATACGAAAATATTGATTATATTAACAAAAAAATCAATAAATATAAGAATAACGAAACTTATAATAAACCAAGCCAAAAGTTTAATAAAAAAAAATGCGGCAGATGTGATCGAATACATGAACCAAGGTCATGTAAAGCATTCAACACAAAATGCAATATCTGTAACAAGTTAGGACAC
This sequence comes from Osedax fenrisi, assembly GCA_964019155.1. Lineage (NCBI taxonomy): Eukaryota > Metazoa > Annelida > Polychaeta > Sabellida > Siboglinidae > Osedax > Osedax fenrisi. The sequence goes on from OZ025242.1 coordinate 6,627,497, forward strand.
TGGGCAAAGTGTTGTAAATCAAGGAGTGATAACTACAATCAGCGAACATACGAAACAAATGAAATTTGTTGTTCAAAAATAGACGAAAATTTTATATTTTTAGGCGAAATTAAAACTAACATTGAACAAAATAAATGGATAAAAGATTTAACAGTAAATTGTGAACAATTCGAAAAAGTTATTAAGTTTAAGAAAGATACAGGCGCAAGCGTATCCGTAATGCCATATAATAAGTTATTACCAATTTTAAAGAAGACTAATATAATATTAAGAGGACCAAATAATACTGAAATTAATGCTAAGGGATACTTAGAAGCATTGATTACATATAAAGGTAAAACAATAAAAGAGGACATATTCATTTTAGAAAAACAAATGACAGGTTTACTCTCGAGAAAGGCATCAATAGAATTGGATATTGTCAAATTAGTAGATGCGCTAGATTGCCAGCTGGATCCTAAATTATTTGATGGATTAGGAAGTATTAATAGGAAATACAAAATTGAAATAAAAGAGGGAATAAAACCATATTCAATTAATGTACCAAGACCAGTTCCAGTACATCAACAAACGGAAGTCCAAAACGAACTACAGAAAATGATCGAATTAGGAGTAATCGAAGAAGCATGTGGTCCCACAGAATGGTGTAGCCCAATGGTTATTGCAAAGAAAGGAAACGGTAAAATAAGAATTTGCACAGATTTAACGAAGTTAAATGCAGCAGTGAAACGAGAGATACATCCTATGGCAACGGTCGAGGGTAGTCTAAGTAAAATCAAAGGAAACATTTTTTCAAAATTGGATGCAAATTCAGGGTTTTGGCAAATTCCATTAGAAAAAAAATGCTGGGCATTAACAACATTCCTAACGCCATGGGGGAGGTATTATTATAAAAAATTACCGTTTGGCTTAACCTCAGCTCCCGAAATATTTTGTAAAGAAATATCTAAAATCTTAAAAGACTGCAAGGGGCTAATCGTACACGTGGATGACGTATTAGTAATGGGAATGGATGCAGACGAACATGATAGAAATCTAAAAACAGTACTCAATAAAATAGTAGAATCAGGATTGACATTAAATAAAAATAAATGTGTATTCCGTAAAGAAGAAGTAGATTTCTTAGGGTTTAAAATTACCAGTAAAGGAATTAAAGCTGGACAAAAAGTCCAAGGAATCATAGATATTCCAACACCAACTAGCGTAAAAAGTGTCAGGAGTTTTCTTGGGATGATAAACCAATTTTCTCGATTTAACCCAAATATATCCGAATACAGTGCTCCATTAAGAGAATTGCTTAGGAAAGATTGTTCTTGGATTTGGGATACGAAGCAAGAAGAAAGTTTCAGAATATTGAAAGAAGAGTTACAGAATACGAAGACATTATCGTATTTCGATGTTAACAAGAAAACAATATTGACAACAGACGCATCGGATCACGGTATAGGTGCGATACTAACACAAGAAGACGAAAACGGAAACCGAAAAATGATTGGAGCAGCCAGTAGATCCCTAAGTGATACTGAGAAAAGATACGCAACTATAGAGAAGGAAGCGTTGGGCGTAGTATGGGCTCTTGAAAGATTTAACTATTATATAGTAGGTGCACCCATATACGTAGAAACCGATCATAAACCTTTAATAACTCTATTAGGAAGCAAAGAAATAGAGAAGGTGCCTATAAGAATCCAAAGGTACAGAATACGATTGATGAGATATGCCGTAAACATGAAATATATACCCGGTAAAAACAATATCATTGCCGATACATTATCAAGATACCCTTCGAAAGATACAGGGTGCGACCTATTAGAAATCGAAACCGAAGATATGGCAAGTAGTGTTTTCGTACCTGGGGAATCATGTAAAATACAATCTATAATCAAAGCTCAGAATAATGATCCAGAGATAACATGGTTGAAGAAGAAGATTATTGAAGGATGGACAAAATCAGATTTGAAACATAATTTAGGTCGAAAATATTATAATAGCCAACAATATTTATCAACGATTCAAGGTTGCTTAACGTACCAGAATAGAGCTATTATACCTGTCAGTATGAGAAAAGAAATGTTAAGAAATATCCATATAGGACACTTAGGAATCACGAAATGTCTAGAAAGGGCAAAAAAGAGTGTGTTTTGGTTTGGTATCTCAAACGATATCGACAAGGAAATAAGGGAATGTATAAACTGCAATATAAATGCAAGGACTCAACGAGAACCTGTAAAGATAGTACCAGTACCTTCCAAAGCTTGGGAAACAGTAGGCTCAGACTTATTTCAATTCAAGCAACAAAAATACATTATAGTGGTGGATTATTATTCCCGATATATTGAAACGATGTTATTGAAAGACATGAGATCGATCACAATAATTTCGTCATTAAAATCAATATTTGCACGACACGGTATTCCTGAGAACATGATCTCAGATAACGGAACTCAATACAGCAGCGAAGAATTCAAAGAATTTTCCAAAACATACAAGTTTAAACATTTAACATCATCACCAAAATATCCAAAAGGCAACGGAGTAGCTGAAAGAGCTATACAAACGCTAAAGCAGATCATGGAGAAATCTGAAGACCCATATTTAGGTCTATTGTCATATCGAAATACACCATTATCTTTCGGTAGATCCCCAGCTGAGTTGTTAATGAATCGTAGATTAAATACGACATTACCAGATCTACTAAATCAAAATATGATGCTCGAAAAAGATCATGTTGAATTCAAAAAGAAGGTCATGGAGAAGAAACTCAAGGAAAAACAGTACAGCGACAACAAACTATCAAAAACTAAAAGAAGATTGGCACTGGATGAAGATGTCTATATTAAAGACATGGACAGAATGGGAACCGTAATACAATTCGATGATAACAATGAAAGAACGTACACAATAAAATCAAATGACAACACAATCAGGCGTAATAGGATAGATCTAGTACCAGTTGAAAAAAACACAATTGTTACAAGATCAGGTAGGGAGGTTAGACCACCTCAACGCTTGATTGAGCAATGAGGAGCCATATGCCTCATGGGATTTAAGGTGTAGAAATTTTAGATTAAAAATTTGGTATAAGGGTGTAATATAATATGTAACAAAATATATAATTAGACACGCCCACATTATTAGTGATAAACACTTCACTTGTGATTATTTAAGGTGTATAAATTTTAGATTAAAAATTTGGTATAAGGGTGTAATATAATATATATAATTAGACACGCCCACATTATTAGTGATAAACACTTCACTTGTATCTTAGCAGTCAAACCAATAGCACTTACGTTAATCTATAATAGATAATACTATATACCCCAAACCACGAAGAATCATCTGCAGAGTACTCTGGCAGATATCTTGAAGCTACCCAAAGGTAATACATCCTACATATAATAGTATACCCAATACATATATTATATATATATATTATACATTATATATTTAGGATAAGATTATCATAATCTTAATATATAAGTTATAACTCTATAGACGAACCAATTGATATATAATAACATATTACAATAGCTGTATCACTATTACGAAGTGTTATAAGCTGGAACATATGCGGTTATGAAAATCATTATACTGTAAATATTACTGAAATATATTCATTTACTCACCTAATATATGTATTTAATAATATAACTAATATATATATATATATATATATTTTGTTTATATTTGGTGGAGTCCTTTCATCCCATCCAGGAACTTAGATGAAGTTTTCATTTATAAGCAAATGGCTCAAATGTCCCTTCGAAGCTGCTATCATGTTAAGGCATCCATGGTTTTAACGAGAGCCGATCATGATCATGATCATGATCATGAAATAAATGCATTTATTTATACACAATTATATAAGATCACTTCTAAATATTATTTTAAGACCTATTTTAATGGTTCGGACGAGGCTCGAACCCGTGACCTACTGCTTGTGTGTCTGACGCATTAGCCAACTGAGCCACGCAGGCAGTTTATATATATACGTATGTCACTTTATATGTGTAATATGAAGTTAGTAGTAATACAAGAATGCTACAATGGCAGCAATGAAGACACAGTGCTGATACGCAGCCAATGGATGTAGATGTAGCTAAACCATTATACATACATACGTATATTATGAATACATTGTACACTATCGTCTATATGTATAACTGATTATTGAATATTACTAATATACGATGAAGTATTAACTTGTGATTTTCAGACATTTTATAAATAGTTAACTATTTATTAAAGAGTTTTATTTAGAAATACGATAAATAAGTTATGGTAATTATTATCTATTTAGTCGAAAAACTAGTATTTTCATATGGAAAAAATGTTAGTTGATAGTCAAATTATTAGATTCGAAACAGGATTTGAGTAAATAATGACAAAGACAATGAGCTAACCTGACAACAATGGAGTTGGGAAGACGAGCTAGTCTGTCCACTTCTTCGATGGATATCTGATCGATCTTGTTGTACACCTGGTGGGAGGAAAAGGCGTTACAGTTAACCGCGTTGCCGTAGTGATCTAAACTAAACACTATATACTGGTTACGTACACGCGCCCCGTGAATAGTATGGTGTACGTGTGGTCTGGGTGTGAACTTGCTATATTAGCTACATATAGTAATACTATAATAGTACTATTATTTATATTGTTATGAATGTATTTAACACTGCTGATTGGTTACACACGTGCACATTTGTGCATAAATAAACTAAAATGCAATACGCGGATTATTGTCATGTGACAATCGAATGGTATAGAGGTCATAGGTTAACTACTATTACCACTACCACTACCACTGCTACTACTACTACTACTACTACTACTACTACTACTACTACTACTACTACTACTACTACTACTACTACCCACACTATTACTACTACTACTACTACTACTACTACTACCCACACTACTACTACTACTACTACTACTACTACTACTACTACTACTACTAATACTACTACTACTACTACTACTACTATTATTACTACTACTACTACTACTACCAATATTATTACTACTACTACTACTACTACTACTACTACTACTACTACTACTACTACTACTACTACTACCCACACTACTACTAACGTACAGACAGTTCATGTAGATCCTATTGCCACTGATCACATCGATGAAGTCTTCGGTGGAACAGTCCTCACGGAACAGCACCTCGGCGTTGAATATCTCTATTGAGGGGTGGGGGGTGCAGGTAGTATAGGGGGTGCTAGTAGTGGTGGATGTAGTGGTAGTATAGGGGGCGTTAGTATAGGTAGAAGTAGTAGTAATAGTGGTAGTGGTAGGGGTAGTAGTGATAGTATATGTATATATATTAGAATAATTAGATAAATGAAGGAGACTAAACTTTTGTAAAATTTTAATTTTAAAACGTTAGAAAATATATTTTTATTTTATAATATTCAATATGATTTTCAAATAAAAACGTATTCGTGAAAACGATCTAAGATTATTGATATCATTTTATTTATCTAACATGGACGAAATAAATATTCTAAATAAACTATTTCTTATTAATATTATTGTACATCACAAGAATATTCTGTAATTTAATGAATATTTAATTAGTTTATATAATTTAAAATTTAAACTAAACCATGAAATCATGCCCGTTATTATTGATATAGGGTGTATTGTTTACAATGAAATAATCTGATTAATTAAATAAAATGGATAAGTTATGCTACCTTTATTTATTACTCATTTATTTTTCATTTATATCTATATAAGTCTATATTATATATTTATAATATTAACTATTTTATATAATACATAGATAATGTAATATATAAATAATAGATCTATTATCAAACATAAAGACATTATGTACATCTATAAGAATAAAATATTGAGGTTTACTTATATTAAATAAATAACAATTTATAAAAATTGTTTATAATATTGAATTTAATATAATATTAAATAAACATATTTAATAGTTAATATTATATTAATATTTATGATTCCATATTCTCATATTCAAATATATAATTATTTATATTCTCTATATTAATAAAATTTTTAAATTTTTCTAAGAAAATTCAACTTCAAATAGTGAAATAATGTTTATGAATAAATTATTTTAGTTAATTATTTATGATTTATAAAATAATGTATTAAGGGGGTATCCTACTACAAGTATTTCCGGCAACTTGCCGGAAATATTATCTTGCTCCATAATGTTGCTGGAAGGGTATCCCACTACAAGATATCTGTCGCCAGTTTGCCAATCAACTTCGTTATTGTTTTTAAATCTTTTTAAATTTTATAATTTAAATTAAAATCATTTTATTTTTAAAATGAATTTAAATAGAACAAAACGTATTCAATTAAAATGATATGGGAATGTACTAATATTGGCATTATTAAAATCTAATAAGTTTATATATATATATATATATATATATTAAATAATTAATAATAATTAATATTAAACATTTAAAAAAAAATAAAATGAAAAATAAACATCAATCATCATGAGATATATAGTAATATCTTTGTTTTCTAGCAAGTATTTCTGGAAAGTATTGTCTGGAAAGTAAGGAGGTATCCCACTGCAATTTGCTAGAAAATCGTTTTCTAGCAAGACTTTCCGGACATTATTTACGGAAATACTTGTAGTGGGATACCCCCTTTAGAATACATATTTTAATACATAGAAATATAATTATAAAGATTTGTTGATTTGAGACAGTATAGAATATATGAGGTAGATATTCTTTATATAAATCATCTCTAAAAATCCTACTTATTATATTGTATGACATTTTTAACAATTATTGAATGAGAACAATATTTATATTTTATTATAAAAATACAATTTACCTATTATCGTATGCAATATTGTCAGTAGCAAGTCTATGTTACCTGTACTTACACATCACACCAGGTTTCAGTACAGTAACCCCCCACCCAGAGTATAATAGTTTACTATACTTATAACTACCGTATTTGATTTAAATATAACATTACTAGCTTATTATGTTGTGCATTGCGTCTCGATGAGATATTATAATGATGAAGTTTGTACGGTATACAATGTACACCTATGTACGGTATACAATGTATACATATGATAAGTCTACATAATCTGATATGTTATCGTAATCGGTATCAGATTTGTTATAGTTCCACTCTTAATAATATCTGAAATAGACATTAATATGGTATATAAGTACTATTGTATAGTATTGTGAGTAATACTTATTAAGTAGTACTTATGATAAGTAGAATACATACTATTAGTATTAATTAGTGAACTAGATTGCAAAAAACATTATTTATTTATTCATTTAATTATAATTTTTATATTAATAGACAATACTTGGTTTGTAAATAGAATTGTTATTAATAAACCTTAAGAATTTTTGTAAATTAATTTATGTCATGGATTATTTAGATATATTCAACTATAACATAATATATATTTTGTATTAATAATAAGTATTTGCATACTAATAGTAGTAGTAAATATGTAAATATAGTACTAATAGTAGTAGTAAATATGTAAATATTAAACAGTTCACTATTCTAACTGTATAAAATCCAGTATCCATATGAACATCAAATTCATATTAAATAAGTATTTTTCACTAGTTATTATATATGTAAATGTTTTAATTATTAGTAGAAAATAAAACCCTACAAAATAGATTAATCGATATCAATTCAATCACGTTTAGATGCGCACTAAAATCAAGTGCAAAGAAACTAGACGAACATATGGCATCTCTAACTGTACTCGTGTAGAATCAGCTGAACCATCTTCTCGCTACACCTAGTCAAGGTCACTGTAGAGTTGAATGATAAACCGCCACCTTTCTTCACCTATTAGATCATAGGTCAAGAGGTTATTATCAATATCTATAGATATACATCGTAAAATGATGTGTATATTATGATATAATATAATTTTGTCGTCGATATAGATAAAATAAACTAATGTAAATTAAACGTTATTTATATACTATACATATAATATTAATGTTCCGATGATTCACTATGACAGCGTATTACAAAAAGTACACCGTAGATAGATATACTCTACGAGGATGGCCGGGACGTAACCTTGAAGTAGATATTGGGTTTCTTGTGATTCAGACGGATGCCCACTGACTCGAGCTCCTTCTCGAGCAGGCCCTTCTGTTTGTCTCCCTTGAAGGCGTCCAGCATCATGATCACCACGTCCGAGGTTCTCGCTACGGCTATTACCTGTCGCCCCCTACCCTTACCTAGGTGTGTGTGTGTATAGGTGTGTAAAGCCATGCAAAAGTGTTGTGAAGATATGCGCTAATGATTGTGTAGGTGTGTGGGTGTGTGTGTGTGTGGGTGTGTGTGTATAGGTGTAGGTGTGTAAAGGCATGCGCAAGTGTAATGAAGATATGCGCTAATGATGGTATAGGTGTGTGTAGGCATATGTGTGTGTGTGTGTAGGTGTGTATAGGTGTGTAAAGCCATGCGCAAGTGTAATGAAGATATGCGCTAATGATGGTATAGGTGTGTGGGGTGTGTGTGTGTGTGTGTGTGTGTGTAGGTGTGTAAAGGCATGCGTAGATGTATGTATAGATATGTGCGTAGGTGTGTGGGGTGTGTGTGTGTGTGTGGGTGTGTGTAGGTGTGTAAAGGCATGCGTAGATGTATGTATAGATATGTGCGTAGGTGTGTGGGGTGTGTGTGTGTGTGTGGGTGTGTGTAGGTGTGTAAAGGCATGCGTAGATGTATGTATAGATATGTGCGTAGGTGTGTGGGTACACAGAACAGGTCAATGTTAATTCTCGCTTTTCATATTATATTTTTCGATATGATATCAGCTGTATATATTTGTAAAAAGATAATGTTCTAAAATATTTATTTTAATGATTTATCGATCGTTTTAAGTTATAATTTTTTCGGAATATTGATAACGTATTGAATATGATATTTAGTAATTAAAACAACATTAACAAATGTCCACAACCCGTATGCGCGCCCTACGGGGAGGTAGATAGCGATACAGCTACAGTAGGGTGCACTTCTACATTATCTGTAGCCTACAGAATGTAGGTCGGTAGTGGGGCGACGAGCGAAATGTTCAAAGTTCTCGAGAAGTCACAAAAATATTTAAAATATATTGCTTAGCGGAAGATTAGTTCGATTATAAATGTGTTATAGAGAAATACGCTTGCATTATTTCGGCAGCTGCAATATGGCATGGTCTATCTCGAGATCTAAGATGTGTGACATTCATAGAACGTTTCAAAAGTAAAGTCAAAGATTTTATTATTCGTATATTTTTATTTTATATTATTTTATTTTTTTCACATTTATTAATCTAACAATCCTATTTTTTATTTGTATGATTATTTTGCTTAAACACAAATGAGAACTATCTTTGTTATATTTGTGTATAAATAAATCATCTATCTATCTATCTATCTATGTTATACACGTATAGTATAGACAACATTGGCCTACTAGTAAATCTAATCCGCTCTCGCACTATTGTGCATAATATCAGCACTTGTAACGAATAGTTTGGGAGCGCATTATATAGATCAACAGCACACCGACTATATTCCTTATAGGCCCGCGTTATTATATCATTAGTGGGTGTTGTTCCGAGCAAATAAATAATGCTAGGACAATAGTTAACATTACGCAGGTAGCTAAGGATTGCGCTAGGACAATTTACTATCTCAGAAGAACCGGCTGCTGCTGCGGCGGGTTAGTCGTGCAAACCTTGAGCGGCTCCCTCTATGATACCGGGCAAATCCAACAGCTGGATGTTGGCGCCGTTGTGTTGTATGACCCCCGGAATACAGGTCAAGGTCGTGAACTCGTAGGACGCGCTCTCGCTGTGGGTGTCGGTCAGCTTGTTCAGCAGGGTGGACTGTAACGAAGGTTATAGTGAGGTCATAGTGAGGTCATACGACTGAGGTGAAGGGGCTAATGAAGCAGTTGGTTGTGGATAGCTATTGATATATACATAGCAATGATAGTGTAGCATGGATAGTGTCCATAGTATATGCACATTAGATAAAGTATTCGATACCGTTTCGAATAAGTTTACATTGCCGTTATTAGCGCGCTTTTTAATAATGAATGTCAAACTTAATCGCATGAATCATTATTATTTAATAGATACATTTTATCGAAATCAAAAACCGTACCAGACATAAGCCTAAGTTAATATTCTATTTAAATGAATGTTTTAGATGAATGTAAACTAATCGGTGGTAATTATATGGAAGTGAACATACACTCACACACACACACACACTCACACACACACCCACACACACACACATACAAACACACACATTTACATGTAGAATATTATTATTTTACACAATTTGTTAATACCTAGAGTCATTATTTTTATTAAATAATGTACATAAAGTTTATATTATAAAGCATATGGTTCGATGATTTTAACCCAGTATTCGCATTATATATTATTATTATTGACATCGTTTCTAACAGTCGTGATTGGCTAATATATCTAGATATATGTGTACAATTTTGTATTCTTTTTTTTGAACATTATTATATGATTATACTTTAAGAAAGAGACTTATTGATTTATTTAATCAAATACATAGCCGAAAATATAATCGAAAGTATAAAGTATAAATATTTGCTAACGATAATAAAAAAATAAACAAAGAATAATAGGAAATTAAAAAATGAAAGAAATTAAAACGTTTTACAGTTACCGTAATATTATTGAAGTGTCTAAATAAACTATTATTATTATTATTATCATTATTATAACTAAACTAAACTACAATACACGTTACCTTTCCTACGGATGGGAATCCGATCAAAGCCACCCTCGCGTCTCCTGATTTCATTACATCGAAACCTTCTCCCTGTGGTAATCACGCATTAGCTATAGTGTTATCTATCTCTGTGTATCTTAGCGACGTGCGATGGACGCGTCGATAGAACATCGGAGAATATCAATTATAGCATTGATAATATTATTAGCAATGTATTATGTATAAAAGTTGTACGTTAATGAAATAGTAGGAATAGACTAGCATAGACTGGACAACAATAGTAGAGTGAACTTTTATGCTGTGAAGCCCTTTAGAAGGGATGAGAAGTGGAATATTGTTAGTTATATTTGTTTTAGTATAGCGAAATATAACGAATTTTCTAATGAAGCATTATAATAAACATATTAATTATTATTATTATCTTGTATTATGATATTACGATATGATCTGTTAATAAATATAATCTACATTAAATGAATTGTAATTATGGATACAGATGAACTTGGTGAGATAGTATGTGGATTAGATAAGAGATAAGACGATAAGATAAGATAAGACTAAGTTAACCTTGGCACCGGGTTTTGTGGTCGGCTCTAATAACTGAGATCGGTACTTGGCAAGTTTTGCCTTTTGTAGACCCAAATGATATTCAGTAGCTGATTAGTGTAAGAAGTAGGTTAGTGTACATATAATCGTAGTCATCATAGTTAGTTATATACGTAGTTAGCAAATATTTATACCTTATAACATAGACTATATATTTTCTTAAATAAATATCAAACAATAATTATAATAATAATAATGTTTATATATTTAAAATATTACATAAGTTCGATAAATATTCAATATGCTTAGTTCTAATAATATATAAATTATATAATATATTTAATTAATTTTATATAAAATATAATATATACAAAGTGAAAAAATAATATAGTTTTTAGATATCTCTCTAAATATAAGTTCATATATTTTTAAACATCTCAATATATTTAAATAATATAATTTTCATTAGTAAAAAAGTAAATTAGATAAACTTTAATGAAATAAATCTATTAATAAACTAAAATATTAATTAATTAGTGAGTGAAATTAGATAATTCTGGTTTAGGGGAAAGCATCTTGCTAGTATGATATTATATTATCATTATATATATGTAGTGATGTACAATGTTAGAATTTATTACTAATAACTTATTAGTCAATTGGTTTCAACTTTTAGCTATGTTTATACATATTATATTTATTATTATTGATTTTATATATGAATACTAATAATCTAGTCTATTATAGGATTTTCATGAATTTTAAAATTTATAGGCATGATTTATTTGTATTAATTAATTAAAAAAATTGTATTCATTACGAATATACCTTAATAAAATGTATAACATATATCTATTGAATCTACCGATTCATAGATATTTTAATATATTTCATTATCAAATTTACATATAAAATATAGATATAATAAATAAATTCATTATATTTTAAATATATTTAAATAAGAAATTAGATTTCTTTTATACGTAGCGTGATATCAATCAATTAAGCCATCATTCTTACCTACGTTATACATTAATTATTGAAAAACTATTTAATGATTAAATTATATATATTCACTAAATATATTATAAAAATAAAGTAATTTAAAAAGTAATCACAAAACATTAATTGCGTAACTAAAATCAAGTATCCACCATGATAGACAATCAGCTGTACAAAATAAAAATATCTCTCTCTTCGCTGATATATTCATAAAATATGTGAATGATACACTTCTCTATTATTATACATGTATTTTTAACATTGTTATTGTTATTGTTATTGTTATTTTGGTGGAGTCCGTTTATCCCATCCAAAAACTTAGATGATTTTGTTACTTATAACAATATGACTAACTATAATGTCCCTTCGAATCAGATCTCATCTTAATGCATCTATACTTTTAACTAGCCGATCATTTTTGTATACACAATTCTATAAGATTACTTCCTAATATTGTATTAAGACCTATTTTATTGGTACGGACTAGGCTTGAACCCTACTTGCGTGTCTGATGTCTTAGCCAGCTGAGCCACACAGATTTATATATATATAAATACCGATTAAATTAATAGCTGAGAAAATTTAAGAAATAAATACAGGCGAAAAATATGTATATATATATTTTAAAATGTATTCAAATTATATTAGTGATCGATTGATTTTGCATAAAGTAAAATATATAGACGAAAGCCTAAAGTTGAAATAAATGCATTTTATTATTAATACGTATATATATTATACATTTGTTGGACATCAATATTATAATTATCATGTAAATGGATATCTTGGGGACTGTAATACTAATGTAATACAAATCTATAAATTGGAGATTAGTCTGACTAAGCTAATGATCAAACAAACAATAAGGTATTGTATAATTAATAATCCAATAAAATTCAAACATTTATTTTAACTTATATAATATATTTATCATAAATTAACTTAATACTTGAGAATAGAATTATATTTAATAGATTATAATATTATTAAATAATTTAATATTGCAACAATAATTGCCTATTTTTTGTCTTACTTGGTAAGTTAAATAATTTACAAGACAAATATATAAACAATAATTTATTGAATAAACAATAATACTAATAATAATATGTATTATAATTATAATACTATAATTATATACGTAATTGTATATAACATATAACATAGTGTACCATACACTATATTATATGATAATTTGTAGCGTAAACTTGACGGTGAAGACGCCGGTTTAAAAATATAATTGTGATATTAATAAAAAATAAAAAACACGGTATGCCCTGGTATTTATAAAATAAAACCTATAACATTTATCAATATCCTCATTAAATACTATCTAAAATTTATTATTTAATAACTATTTGTTTCAAAAATATAGCAATATATTAATGGCAATGCTGAACACAATATTTGTATTTATATATCATCGATGAACATGATAATCATGATGATTATATTTAAAAAATTATTATATATTTAAATAAAATGTATAATACCCTATCAATATACATTAATAATACCATACTAATAATATAATTATAACCTTTATTTTTCTGGGTTCTAGCAATTTCCTTCTCAATATCGGCTATCTTATCTAGGATACCCATATTGATATATTATATTTAACAAAAATTAAATAGATTACTGAAAATGAAAATTTATAAATATTGCCCAATGAATATATTTCTCAAAGACTATACTACATCCTTTGAAATGATAACTTTGAAAATATTTAATATATCTGAGGTTTTTAATTATCCTATTTTAATATTATAATATAATTCAGTATGGGATATATTCATTAAATTAAAAATTATATATACGATACTATAAATTTGATTTATTACAAATTATTTTATTTTTTAAGTATATATATTTCAATATTTAAATATATATATATTTAAATTATAATTCCATACAATTATTTAAAATAATAATGTTATGTTTCGTATTACTAATATTTTAAAATATGCATTATCATATAAATACATATAATAATTAAGTCATATATTTTATAGATTGTTGGAATAAGATCGTCAAAACTAATATGCGAGTCCTTAAAAAAAGCATTACAACGCCCTTCATGTTCAAGACATTTACATTCAAATTCAAATCGAAAACAGAAAATATTTGAATTTTTCTCACACAAGAATCTTAAGAATGTATGTATCGTATAAACTTATATGAATATTAAATATACTATAGTTTATATATACATATTTTGTAAAAAAAAAAAATATTTAGAAAAATATAATAACAAAATTATAAAATAAATTTTTCATATTACTGTGGCCATTAATAATGACATTATCAAAATTATCATAATAATCAAATTTAATAGCTAATTTCATAAATAATTAATTAATTTATTTGGAAATTATTTAATTTATTAATTTATTTAACGAAATCGTTTTCAATCAGTAATTTATATATATATATATTTATAGATAATATAAGTAATTTATACTATATTATCATATAGTTACTATTATATACTATACTGATATATTGTTATATAGAATTATATAGTATTTGCAGGCGACAGCATAGAAAAGATAATTATCTTCATCTGAAGCCTTTTAGAGGAAACAATAATATAATGAATTTAATAATTCACATGATATATATATATATATACAACTTTCTTCTAATAAATATTATTATTATTATTATTATTATTATTATATACTATATAAATCGTCGTGCTATTTTATTCCATTGAAAAATATATTTGCCCCGTTATACTAAATTTAATGTTAATATATATATATACATACATAAATATAAATACATGTTCACTTCGATACACGTATGTACACCAAACGTTTACCCTTGGTCGACCTTCAGCACAGAGAGATGTCGTCGCGGTCATCGTCTAGGGACTATCGGCTAAGGACCGCCCTCTACTACACGTCCGCATTGACTGTGTTCATGACGGGTATGGGGTACGCGGGGGTGCCCCTGTATCGTATGTTCTGCGCGGTTAGTCGGCTGTGTGTGTGCTGTTGTACGGGTATTATCTACACCTTTAGCTTCACTCGTGATGATGTAGCTCCTCTATTAACCCTTTAAATCCACTATTAACCCTTTAGCTCTACTATTAACCCTTTAAATCCACTATTAACCCTTTAGCTTCACTATTAACCCTTTAGCTCCACTCGTGATGATATAGTTCCATTCGTAACCCAGCGCTGTGTGCTGTGTTGTAGGGGTATCATCTACACCTTTAGCTCCATTCGTAACCCTTTACTCGTGATGATATAGCTCTTTTCCTAACCATTTAGTAATACTCGTGACACTTTAGCTCCTCTATTAACCCTTTAGCTTCACTCGTGACACTTTAGCTCTATTAGTAATTCTTTAGCTCCACTATTAAACCTTTAGATCCACTATTAATCCTTTAGCTTCACTATTAACCCTTTTGCCCCACTCTCGACACTTTAGCTCTACTCATAGCCCCATAAGTCCATTACTACTTATATCCTAGCTCCCTATACATATAATCCTAATTACGGTCACTACTTAATAAGTAATCTCATATTTCCGAATTTCCCTCATCGCTAGTGATATTAATATCATATTCGGTCATTATCTTTGCGTTTCCGACTCGTTATCACGTTTCCTCTCTCACTCTCACTCTCGTAATAATGTTATGTAATCGCGTTCAGTCTAGCGGAACCGGGTCGAGTTCGAGTAACCTGGATCAGAACGACGACAAGAGAGATACCCTCGAGAACTTGAAGGCCGACAATAATAGGCTAATAACGGTAGGACGCCACTGCTATACTGCCGTATAAACCACTTGACAATTAAGCCGCGATCATTTAGTGATAATTAATTGTTCGCGAAGTTTTTTCACATATTACACGCTAAATTGCGTTACAAATTTAATTAGTCAACATTTTACTAGGATATTTAATGATATCGCCGTACAATGTGTCATATTTATATTAAGAATTAACGAGAATTAACTAGAATTGACGAGAATAACACTATATAGAGTAGTTTACTAGTGTATTTACCTCGCAGTTTAGCGTAGTGCATAATGTATTCAAATATTGTCTTCAGATTTATATTATTATCAATGTGATATAAATTATATATTCCATTATACTATGATATTATATATTTAATAATTCTATTTTAATGTGTAGCATAAATTTTACCATTTAAATTATATTTCATGTTCACATTACGAATAGCCAATCATATTCAGGATATCTAGAATGACAATAGAAATACTCGTCTTCTATGTTCTATTTAGTTATGTAATATATTTATATTTAAGAAAACACTCTTATTCTATTAATAAACACTAGATTAATGTGTATTTGAATAGGATCGGGTGACTATAGTTATATTTATAGACTGACCTAGTTATCAATCTATTAATAACTCTACTTCATTGTTCTCAGGTGAAATTCAATGCGGATACCGCGTCCAATATGCAGTGGAACTTTAGGCCTCAACAGAGAGAGATCGAGGTTCAGCTGCTAGAGTAGTGCATGTGACACCTCTCATTTTTTATAGCCTGGGATATACAAATTATGTATTATTTGTCGATTTAAAATATTTATTAGATATCGGGCGAGTCGAATATTTGTGATTTAATAATGGGTGATTTTATATAAATACACGCCTTATGTTATGCGTCGACCTGCCTGATATCAGTCTGTACTTGTAGACATTAACACCGAAACTGCCCGATTTTGATGTTCGTCGATATCTGGCTATAAAATAGGGTGGATATCGATTGGGCAGCTGTATTTGTTGCGTGTAAATAGCTCAATAGTGGATCATAGTAATCGTGTTTAATCAGGTGTTGATTATAATATAATCATTATATACACCGAATGGGTTCGGTTTGATTGACAGCTAATACTATGAGAGACGGTGCTGGTATTTTAGTGATTATATAGTTACGTTAATAACAATCGATAAGCTAACTTACAGTCTTCCGTCTATTATCTTTGATATTCGTGCATTAAATTCTATTTCATTGACACGTGACATCACGACAGACTTGCGTTCCACTAGGCGTGATTAAATATTTAATTCGATAATAATATAAGCTAGTTTAGGTTGTGATTTTTGTAGCCGGACAGTTGAACGTAACGAGGACAGTTGGACAGTCCACTTATGTCCATTATGTCCACTATGTCCACTTATGTCTACTTATGTCCACTATGTTTATATACAGTCGTTAGCATTTACGAAAGTATTTCGTAAATATTTTCTCCAGGATTTCATATCGGATACACGAAGTAGATAATCTATTTTCACAGTAGAATCACTACGATCTATCGCGACCTACAAGAAAGGTATATAGTTATCTGGCATGATGTCATCATATCGCTAGCTAGACTGGATACACTAAATGCTAGGACAGTTGGACACTCTGGACAGCCACTCGATACAACTGTCCACGCTACACGCCCTTTTAGCTTAGCAGCCATTCGTTCGGAGACAATAATTCTCCTAGAACCATTTTAGCGCGATCGTTAGCCATCTCCGTAATATTAAATATTGTCTTAGCATAATCCTAGCGTAATCCTAGCATAATCCTAGGTTGTCCTCCCAACTAGTATCAACTACGGTATAAATATATTCGATTATGATTGAGCCCTAATACCGCTAAACACATTCCTTGTCTTCTACTCCGACTCGCTTGATCGCATAACACACACTTTGATTGACAGCTAATACCACTAAACACAATCCTCGACTCCTACTCCGGTTACATAACACCCACTTTGATTGACAGGTGATACCCGGTGAGACGGCGCTGGCGTTCTACAAGGCTCGCAACGATACCGACAACGCCATCATCGGTATCTCCACCTACAACATCATCCCTTACGACGCCGGGCCCTACTTCAACAAGATACAGTGCTTCTGCTTCGAGGAGCAACGGTTGAACCCGCACGAAGAGGTCGGTACCGCGCGACCTTAACCACGAGGTGACCTCTACCCGCGTATCGGTATTAAACCTCGATAGTAGTGGGAGATAGTCGTTTTAGTTTGAAGCGGTTATATATCGTCAGCTGTTATTAGATTCATATTCTCAGTGGTCATCACTTAACTATATGACTCATCATTGGTGACTCCTCACCTAATTATATGACTCACCAGTTGTGACTCATCAACAATATATCAAAGATTTTCCGAAGGAAATATGGTTCACTCGACCGATTTATTGAAATAAAAATGACACTAGTGCAAATGCGACGGGTATGTGAACTAAAATCTATTTTTGGATTTGTATCTGTTTACATGTAAATTCGAAAAATAATGCCCTTAATATAATCTTAAATTAAAATATGTATACAAATTTGATATATATAAAAAAGTAAGTCTTCCGTAAAAATATTAAATTAACTATTGTAATACAGCCACACGATAGCCTTTAGCTTATAGGAAGTAGTAAATACACCAATAGTTAATATAATAGTTCATATTTAAGTAAAGAGAATCGCACACATTTTAAACATTTATGTTTAGTATATTTGTTATTATATATAAATAACTGTATATTTCAGTTATATGTTTTATTTTACGCCGTCGTATAAGAATTATTATTATTATTATTATTATTATTATTATATTCATTTATTTGTTTGAATATATTTATTTCTAATAAGTATGTGTTTGTGTTTTAATATTCATTATTGAAATAGCGATCAATCAATGCATGAACATTTGATAGATATACTTATCTACTATTAGTGTGCGAGTGTTGGTGATATATCTTCAATAGAGTTTGTGTAATACTTGTCAGGTCATCCATCTTAACTAATCAAATCTTAGTTTTTAATGCGATCGATAATATAGTGTATTATATAATTAATATAGAGTATATCTTTCGTGATTAGTTGATATTGCGCGTGTTTATATTATATAATTATGTATGTATTACGCGCTTGTATATAAACTAAAGAAAGGCTATTATATATATATCTATATATCTAGCATACCACTATTTATTTACATATTTTGTTTGCATCTTCAGTTTTCTTATACCAATAATACCAATACAATATAAGTAATGATAAAACTAAAAATAATTTATTAAATTATGGTATAAGTCAATGTTATATAAATAAGGCATCGAGTTTAAAATTGTAAATGGTAATATCATTATTAGATAGGGCTAGACATATTCTTTCATTTCATTGTGTATTAACTATATCAGATATGATATATATATATATATATATAATATATATACATATATACATATATATACATATATATATATATATAATATATATATATATATATATATATATATATGTATATATGTATATAAAGTATAATTTTCCTTACAATTTTGAAATGAGTTGAATATTTTAATAATTATTACAGTTTAAATGAGCACAAAATACATATTATTTAACTAATAACTTAAATATGTATTTTCACTACTGTATAAACCTCTCTATAAACATGATTTTTACATATAATGATTCTTAATAGATAATTTGTATACAGATGTATAGACAATTATTTCTTATGTGTTGTAAGTGTTAACTTAATACTATTAAGTGTCATTCACATGTGCAATCGGTGGAAGCGTATCGTATATTTCATAGTTTCACACACAGATATATATATATATATATATTATATATTATAGTTTTAAAAATATATATATATGTTTATATAGTAGGTTTGCATGATTTTGTCTTATTATTATTATTATTATTTTATTAAGGGTATCATTAGTATAAGCTAAACATAGCTTCTGGGTATCCCTCCGATTATTATAGTCAATATTCGGTAAATAAATTCATTCATTCATTCATTTTAAATATATTATAAGTTAATATTAAGTTAACTTGTTAACGTAACATGTGTAGGTTTGAGGTGGTTCCGTGACAAATACACAAATGGATTGCGCATTTAACCGATGCCTTAATTATATCATATAAGTTATATATTATATGACGCCGATAAACATATGATGTTTTGTAGTCAATAAACTATTTAATAATAATATATTATCCGAATTAACTAAAATTCTCATAATTTTTTTTACAAAATAAATACAAGGTTAATAAATATAACGCCCTCTAAATAACTAAAGGTCAACGACATCTAGTCGATACGATCATCTTATTATCGTTGCGCATACTTCTGTATTCTTAACTATAATCGCTACCTTCCTTTCTGTTGTATTCTTATGTCCTGGTAACTGTAAATATGTCCTAAACATGTATAATATCTATAACTATATAGATAGATAGATATATATTTTATTAAGTGTTGACACACAAAATGACATGAAACAATAATGTAATGATAAATAATAAATGACAATAAGAATGATGCCATATATATCACTTTAATATTATTTGTTCGGCATGCATAAACCAAAGCGTTTTGTTATTAAATGTAAATCCAATGTTAATTTTTGTACCATGTCGATTTGGGTATCAATTCATATCTATTATTTCTTCCATATTTTTGTTTATTCATATTTTTGTTTACCTAATAAACTATATATCATATTATTATTAGTATTACATTGATAAATTACAATTATCCTACAGCGTTTCAATTTGATAATAGAATTTGTTGTTCTATCTAAATAATAAACATCAGTACGCCTAGCGTTATGTAATCTCTCTCCGTCATATACTAGTGTATAAGCTTATACGCGAGCAGACATACTTCTATTGTTAGTAAAATCTAAAGTTTAGACTCTAAACGATGCACCCTCTTCTATTAACGACTGTTTATCCCTAGTATCTCCACCCCCAACACTATAGTCACTTCACGTATACGCTGTTCAAATATGATATTCACACCCGCTTTGATATCATCTAGCTACTTCTACCGATCCCCATAATCATCATGTGAATTATGTGTAACGCTTGTCTATTATAGGATTCATCCTCTGTACCTGTTTCTGTTGATGTTTGTAACTCTAGCCCAGTAACCTCTAGCCCCGTGTACTCTAGCCCAGTAACCTCTAGTACTGTTTGTACGATGACCTCTAGTACATCTCCTCTTCTGCCTACGAACTAGTCTACAAATACCTAAAGAAGACGCAGACCTTTGCAAGTTTACATGTAAAAGATAGGGGGGTAAAGGGCTATTTAGGATTATTGTTTAATACTGTACACGACTACCGTATACATTACAGACTACATCACTGCCGCCGCCACCACCACTCCGCTATCTATAATTACTGCTGACTCACACCCTACTCTACTAATTAGCTACGGTACTAAAGGGGCGCATTAACTGTTTACCCCGTGAGGCTAATTAACGTGTAACTTTCCCAGGTTACTAGCGCCACCTATTAATGAATCAACGGCTCCGTATACGTAGTATTGGCCAACTATTAACTATCTAATCTACACTCGCACTCGCACTAGCTCTCTACTATGTACTATATAGCACTTATACTTATATTACATTTCATTGTATTCGCACTATTTCAGCCTCACTATTTCAGCAGCACTATTTCAGCCTCACTATTTCAGCTGCACTATTTCAGCCTCACTATTTCAGCCTCACTATTTCAGCCTCACTATTTCAGCCTCACTATTTCAGCCTCACTATTTCAGCTGCACTATTTCAGCCTCACTATTTCAGCCTCACTATTTCAGCTGCACTATTTCAGCCTCACTATTTCAGCCTCACTATTTCAGCCTCACTATTTCAGCCTCACTATTTCAGCCTCACTATTTCATCAGCACTATTTCAGCCTCACTATTTCAGCCTCACTATTTCAGCCTCACTATTTCAGCCTCACTATTTCAGCCTCACTATTTCAGCTGCACTATTTCAGCAGCACTATTTCAGCCTCACTATTTACGCACTCGCACTCTAAATCAAATAGTACTAGCACTCGCACTTCGATATAGTATCGCACACGGGCTATCACTGTCTATACATAAGTCTAATACCAGAGAGAGAGAGAGAGAGAGAGAGTAACAGTGGGGCTCTACTTATGTCATGCTGACTATCTATTTGATACCTATAGTAGATATCGCTTTTAGTTTATACAATGTATTACACTACGCTAGCCACTTAACGCACTGATTATTCACTGAGGTGGGCACATATTCGACTGCTCTGCGTGGGATTATATATTTAACTCGATGTTTAATTCAACTTAATTATATATAACATATATGTTTACAAAAACTCGATGCCCCGATAAGAAGCAGCAGACTATTCATCGCCGTGGCAACTGTTACATATGCTTATAGTGAGGTAACATTGCAATAGCAACTACTGCAGTATAAAAAGTCAACTAAAGATCTTAAGATAACATTATTACTATATTATTTTGTTAATTATGAGGTATATTTTTATGTTATATACATATATATATATATTAGTATACATTACTGGTATATAATATTTACAGTAATAATTAATAACTACTTCTTATATACATTTTCTCAGAATATAAGTACCCCCCCTCCGTATAATAACCCCGCCCCCCTAGTATTCTCGTCCACTATTAACTCCACCCCCTAGTAACACTCCTTATCTTTCCCCTAATAACCGCCCCCCCCCCCTATTAACCCCACCTACAAGTAACCACGCCCCCTACTAGTAACCACGCCCCCTACCGTCACCAGGTGGACATGCCGGTGTTCTTCTACATTGACCCCGAGTACTGCACCGATCCTAAGCTGGAGAACGTCAACGAGATCATCCTGTCGTACACGTTCTTCGAATCGAAAGAGGGCAGCGATATCCCGCTCCCCGAGTACCTGCAACGAATCCGCTGAACACCTAACCCGCCCCCTAACCCCGCCCCCTAACCACGCCCCCTCTAATAATCGAGAAACCCTGTGAACGTGTATCGTATCGTGTCGCAAGTCATAATTCTATTGTTATTGTTATAATTATGAGTTCGTGGATGTCGGTCACATATCTACCGTACCTATCGTGAGCCCCATTGGACCCCCAAGTGTTTACTTATTTACCCCTATCGTATAGTCTAGAATGTGACATCGTTTATAATGAATTTGCGAACACGTGAATTTATACAATACATTTTATATCAAAATTATCATGTGTCTAGAACATATATATATATATACACATATATATACACACGCGATAACAGAAATAATAAAGAGGATGATATAATGATAATATAGGCGATTATAATGATGATAATATCGTTGGTGTGTGTGTGCGTGGGCATCTTCGTTTACAGACTTAAAAGCATTCGATAGTACGCTATGGGGAACATTCGCGGTAGATGTGAATATCAAAAGAGGTTGTGTTCTAGAGATAGGATATATATATATATATAAAACGATAGAGGGGCGTGTGGCGAAGAGTTTAACGAGGGTGTTGCGTCGGGGTGGACGGACGGACGGACTCGATGATGATGTCCTTACCGCCGTCCTTAGAAGTACGGTTAAGTAGTAGTAGTCGGCGGCTGTCACTTAGTGACACTCGTCGTCGTAGTGGCACCCGGTGTCACATGTCAGTGTCACTCGAGGTTTCACCTGTCAGTGGCGCGCTTAACACTCCCAGTACGAGTTATCGGTGAGCTCTTCCGACAGGGCGCGTACGATACCGTTCTGTTCGCCCGTTACGTAGACGCCCTTAGCGGTACGTATACAGACTCGACTGTGGGCGCGTATCTCTACCAGGTACTCGGTAGCCTGTTGCGAGTCTGTGGTGATGCTGCCGTCGTCGCATACAGTCCAGTACATGCCGTTAGCACCTGGAGGGTGAGGGTGGGGTTAAGGGGGTGTATCTAGCACACAGTACATGCCGTTAGCTCATGGAGGGGTGAGGGTGGGGTTAAGGGGAGGGTCAAGTACAGTACATGCCGTTAGCTCCTGGGGGTGAGGGTGGGGTTAAGGGGAGGGTCAAGTACAGTACATGCCGTTAGCTCCTGGGGGGTTAAGGGTGGGGTTAATAGGAGGGAAGGAGGTGTATCTAGCACACAGTACGTGCCGTTAGTTCCTGGGTGGTGGCGTAATATTTATCTATGTATACATGTTTAAGGGTGCAATGATGTTAAACTATGTATAATATTTGTATTGAGTATTATCCATGTTCAGTATCTTATCTATCACATTATAAAATATTTTAAATTATTTTTGAGTATTTCTATCAATATAAAATTAATTCATTATTTTTATTAGTTTAGTATCCGTAGCATTTTAGCTAGAGCTAGAATTAACATGGTAAACCCCAACCCCAGCTTGCACCCTTAATGAGTGTGATTGTGTTCATTTCAGACAGGTTTTATAGGGCATTAATTTTCGACCCGTAATAATATGACTCGTGTAATTTCTATAAATAAATATTAATATTACATGACGAAATGAAATTTACGCTGATTATCACATAAATATAGCCACGTTATTTATTGCAAACACTTTTTAATAAGCGTTAGTTGAGTGGGTGTAATCGTAGTCTTCTGTATGTTGTCCATCGTGATGTGTATTATGTTCATGTACAGTTGTACAGTTAACATATCGTATTTAACATCAAAATATGTTGAATGAATGAATGTATGTTTATTTAGACACAAAAATAACGTCAAACGTTCTCTATTGTGTAAAAAATATATAAATACACAAAATAAATATAAATCAGTTAAAAATATAATTTTATAAATTTTTATAAAATTAATTTTTACGAATTAATATCAATACACCATTTTATATTAATTGTCCAAGTAAATAATATATATAGTAAGATGCTATGGAAGTAGATTTTATTAATTATATCAGTATTTAATAGTGACTAAAATTATATTATAAATAAAGTGATATTTATCTATAAGATGGTCTGTTCTATTAATAGATTTAATTGATATTAATAGTTATAAATAGATTGTGTTCCGTTGAAATCACGCGCGCTAAATACATTAGTCTCGAATCAGCAGACCTCTCAGACACTGAGGACTGGATGCCCCAGGCAGTAGTTATTGTTAGGCGTGCATTAGCGGGTGGGGGGGGGGGTGATTATGGCTAATTAGTCTGTGCGTATAATAATAATAATAGTCGCGCGCAGTTATTGTTACTATATCACAGTTAAGCCGAGATTCTGCGATGAGATCCGTCGCAAATTTGAGAGTGCATCCTGTAGTTTATATTTGCTTGCCTAATGCAACTAAATAATAATAATAATTAATTTGTTATATTTTAATATATCACAAATAATAATAATTAATTTGTTATATTTTAATATATCACAAATAATAATTGTTTTCACAATATGTTTGTTTCGTGAAAGAATGCAATTTTTCATTAGCTATCAATATATTCTACACTATATTAACGTGTATGTCTAAAGAACGCATCGAATAATGTTATGCGACGTGATTTCAAACTATGTAAACTATTTTTAAATATAGATTTCTTTTTAATCAAACTGCTTTCAGATAATTATGCAGATTCTTTCTTCGTATGCAATTTGTTACATAATATCACTAGAATGTCATCGATCTAATTAGTTTTTTTTCGTAAAGATATTCAATTACATAACAGAAATCCGATGAAATATGGTCGTGAAGTTTGATTCAAGAGATATAATATAGCGATAATCTAATCAAACATACACATACTTTCTATATTAGGATAAATGTAGCATAATATATATAACATACATATATAATATATATATATATGTAATTCTATATAAAATATATATGTAACTCTATATAAAATATATAATATCGAATACAAATTTATTTTATATATCATGAAATATCTGTATTAAATATCACTAAAAAGTGTGGAATAGTAAAGCTTTATTCACATACACAAACACAAACTAGTGACTAATATACATACACCGTATAGTATATAGTATACAGTATCTCTATGGGGCTAGTAGGGGGCGGGGCTAGTAGGGGGTGAGGCTAGTAGGGGGTGGGGCTAGTAGGGGGTGGGGCTAATAGGGGGTGAGGCTAGTAAGGAGAGGGCGTATGTACCTTATATTCGGTGGCTCTTATCTAGTTATGTTATATTCACACACATACACCAGTACTAAGTAAGGGGTGGGCTAATGGGGGGGGGCGGGGCATAGTAACCTTTGATCCTATGGCTTTCCTTAGCCCCGTTGGTGTGCTCCAGCGTGAAAGCTTCGTAGGTCTGCAGGTTACACTGAAGACTATCGGAGCCCTTCTTGCTGCCCATGAAACCGTGGCTGCAGCGAAGTATCAAACGGGGCCTGTTAACGACTCCGAATCTATGTAGGGGGTGTGGGGTTAGTACAGGGGGGGGTGTGGGGTTAGTATGGCGGGGGTGTAGTGTTAGTATCATGGGGGGTGTGGGGTTAGTATCATTGGGGAGTGTTGGGTTAGTACGGTGGGGATGGGGTTAGTACAGTGGGGGTGGGGTTAGTACAGTGGGGGGGTGTGGGGTTAGTACAGTGGGGTGTTGTGTTAGTATGGCGGAGGGTATGAGGTTAGTACTGCATGGGGGGGCTTCGATAATACTTATATTATATATAACTTAGATTATATAGAACGATTTATCGACGCGGAAAACATTAATCGCTATGGAACGTGATTAATTAATAATACTAATAAAGTAATACAAGCCAGAGAATTAATGAAACGGAAACTAAATAGAAGTGATACACGCGTAATTAATTAATCAGTCGTATCGGGCTATAAGGTCGGGATAGTGTGCTCTAGATAAGTGCTGGATAGTATAACTCTACACTCTTTGTGTTTACTTATTGTTGAACTTGTTTACGTTAGCCCTACTACTGAATTTAGCTACCCCTGGGGAGAGGTATCGTAATACGGATGGTGCCCGCAACCGGCACAACTATGGTTTATACCCTACGATAGGTATACCCTCGGTTTATCGGAAACTATAAACCTATACTAAATATGAGTGTAACGTATTTAGGGTGGGTTTCTGCTTTGATTTCAAGTGACTCGAAGTCAAGTCGATCGGCTGACGTTAGCCTTTTATGCACTCTCAGCTAACAGCAATAGTAACATAATAGCGGCATAATAGCATATTTGACAATAATAGCTACATAATAGCAACATAATAGTACAATGTAAACATTTGAGGCTATTATTTTATGCTATTATGGTGATATCATGCTGCTATTACTGTTAGCTGGGCTTTTGGTTACTCTCATTTCAACGCACTAGACAAAACATATGGTTATATATAGTATATACAAGCGATGTATCTGATATTCAAGCATATCTAAAACTAGATTTTCATATATAATATGATAAATACAATGGGCATATCTAATAAGTGTGATGTCTCGAAAATACCCTTAAAATGTGGTCCGTTATTCGTCTTTATTCGAAAAATTGCGGATGTATGTGGGTTATTTGTAGAGGAGATGGAACGATTTTGTACGTAGGGGGGACCAACCAATTAAAATAAATGTAAAAGTTGGGGGGGCGGTCCAATACATAGGAGGTCACCATAGATGTTAAAGTGGGGGGGTATATCCCCCCCCATTGCAGCGCCCCTAGTTATTTGACACTCGATTGACTCTAACTCGACGAAATAAAAGTTTGTCTAGCGCATTAAAATAAATATATTTCGTAGATATAGACAGACATACATTCATATGCCTAGACTTCAACTCACCTCTAGCAAGTATAGGTATGTTTCATTTTTAATTATTTGATATTTAATCACTTAATATTTAAATGCAATTTTTTGTTTATTTGTTAAATTAAATATCTAATAAACTGGTTTTTTCATTACATTTTTAAATTTATGAAACCAAATTCTATTAAAAACATTCTTAATAATATAAAAATATATTAATATACTGGCTGTGTGGCTCAGTTGACTTAGGCATCAGATACATAGGAAGTCGGAAATAGGTTCAACCCATCGATGAGTGAGAAAATGGATAAGCAATTGAATGTAGTAGGCTATATACCTATATGGCACTTTGCGATAGAGGCGCTGCAGTCGATATCTACTACTAAATACTTTCTAAATTTTAAATTATTATTATTTATTTATACACGTATATTAATAATTATGATGAATTTTAATGTACTATCTGTACTAAAAATAAAACTATATATATAAAATACAACATATCAATATTCATCATAGTTTTGTGTATTTAAATTGAAGATGTTATACTATTTTATTGATATTTATAACCTAAATCTACAAAAATAGTTAGAAGTTCCTTCTATCTATATGATATTTAGTTGTTTGGAGATAGAGAAGGACATTAGTCATGTCCTCGTTATATACTATTCCCACAGTGTGCAATGTGTGCGATATATAGTGAAAGTGAAACTATACTAGTAAAATCATTAAAATACCACCATTTTATTTATATTTTTTCTTATTTATTACATTTCGTATAGAAATAGTTAATTGAACTATTTATAAATCATGATTAATATTTATAAAAAATGATATCATTATATATATATTATTTATCAGCTACAATATATCTGTCACTGCACACTGTGTCTAATTAAAATATAATAGGCAATATAGGTCCACAAGAAGTAGTTACTGTTACATTGATGCCAATCTGAGAATACAAGTGTGTGTATGTGTATGTATGTGTGTGTGTGTGTGTGTGTGTGTGTGTGTGTGTGTGTGTGTGTATGTTATATACTATAGTATAGACCTATAGGTCTATATATTATGCATATCAGAATCACAACTTTCCAAGAAAACAAGCTTTTCATCATTAATATTTATGTTATTTATTGTTGCTGAATTTCAATTTATATTTTGAAAAAAATCAATTGAGTTTGTAAGTATATGTAGTGAATATATAGTAATTACAAAGATTTTGCGAAGCATCCTTCGGAAAATCTTTGGTAATTATACATTATATACCGGTTTGTAATGCATTATAAGCTGTCAGTTGTATATAAATATGCATACATTAGGTTATT
Organism: Osedax fenrisi; assembly: GCA_964019155.1. Taxonomy (NCBI): domain Eukaryota; kingdom Metazoa; phylum Annelida; class Polychaeta; order Sabellida; family Siboglinidae; genus Osedax; species Osedax fenrisi. Next base: position 6,656,696 of record OZ025242.1, read on the forward strand.
AGATATATATATATATATATATATATATATATATATATATATATATATATATATATATATATATATATATTCTAATAATAGATATATAATATTCAAGTGTTACATTTAGTTTAAAAAATGTAATGAATTTTGTGATAATATATAGGGTATATATATATATATAATGATGTGGTTGTAATATTATCCATTTCTTTAATATCTATGTCTCATTACAGTAGACTGATAAATATGCATATTGCGTATCCATAGCCCCGGAATTACGTAATACAGATGGCAGTTACGCAATAAGTAACTTAACGCCCTCGCCACGCCCCCTTTCCTCCTAGCCACGCCCCCGACCCGTAACCACGCCCATCAAGCCGATATAACGTTCGAAGGTTATTCAACTATACAATATATTGTGCGGGCGAGCGACGCGTCTATATGGATTGTCAGGTTTTGAAAACAAGAACCGTCTGGAGTCGAACACGGGACCTTTCGCTTACTAACTGTTGGCTGTTCCGCTGAGCCATATACCCCATCATTATTATGCGAGTAGATCGACACTGCCAACGATACTAAGTTCTACTTAGATAGTAGTAGGCTACTAGTAGCAGCCTACTATAAATAGTAGTAGCCTACTATTTATAAAACCAATAGGTAACCTACCTAACTATAGGTACCCAGCAAACAGTAAGAGCAGCATAATAGCAGCATAACAGCAAATGCTAGAGCCTCACATGTTTACATTGTGCTATTATGCTGCTATTAATTGTCTATTATGCTGCTATTATGCTGCTATTAATTTGTAATGATATTATGCTGCTGTTATGCTGCTCTTACTGTTTGCTGGGTAAGTATCCAAGTAAGTAAGTCAATAAGTAATTATACACGACGTGTTGCGGTGTGTTGACATGACATGGTGACGTGACCTTACGGAGGTCATCGGGTTACGTAATCCTGCTCTAGTAACCTACTTACAGAGTTAAGTATAACTTATTAAAACAACATCATTCGGCCGGTATTCAATATAATTGAACTCGCTATGAAAACTCGCGGTGCGTTAGTCTAACACGCACTCTCACACACACACACACACACACACATATATATATTGATGTACGTGTGGGACAATACATTATATGAATGTAAAGTGCCACATTTGCTATATATATGTGTATTTGTAATCACACACGTATATCCTATAGCCCGCTACCATCGCGATATGAATAAATACCTACCTACCCTTTCCGCACTCGGATCACCTATATCTCTCTACCTATGTAGGCATAGAGATTTATCTCTAGCTCTATACCTATATCAGATAATAGGATAGTCGTACGATATGAGTCATACCCGACGAACTGATGCAATAGTGGATTACGCAATGAATGTGTGTCGATGAGTCACGCGATGTACGATGTATGCGCGCGTGTGTGTATGTTTATGTACGTATGTATTGGTGTGTGTGCGTATGTAGATGTGCGAGTGTGTGTATGAGCATGTTAGCGAGTCTGCGCTAAGATATATTTCAATGACGTAACACTTTCGACGACGACAAATAATCACTTATAATAATCGATAATTTCATAAGTTAACGTTGTCTAATTACCTCGACGTTCATTAATTATGTATGCACTGACCTATAGGATAGGTACTGTTATTATGTAATTCATAGGCATACATTACGTTGCTCATTTGTTTACGGGTAATAATTAATTATTAATAATACTAATAATTAGTAATATTTTAATAGGTAATAATATTTTAATAGGTAATAATATTAATATTTATTAGAAGAATTTAATTTTTTTTCTGTTTCGCCATCTAGTGTATAATATTAATATTAATATGCCTTTTCCTCCGAAAGGGCTTCAACATACTATAGCGTTTGTTCTGTTGTTGTCACCCTTCACTTGCAGTGTCATATTATATAATTAAACTTGTTTTATCGATAGGCTTTCACATTTAAATACTTCAGTCCGCCTATTCCCTTAACAAAGTACCACTACGCCATTAATAACCAGTATATTATATATATAACCATTTATGTAGAATATAATATAGGTACATTGAATACGAATACTAATGATAATGATAATGATAATAGGATGTTTTTAATATGGATACCTTCTGAGAACATACATTGATTACAGTGACCTTTATTATGTAACGCGTACCGTGACCTATGACCCTATTTACCACGTGCACGTCGATACGTTAAGTTATAATAGTATTCGTTTCGTTACAATAATGAATGTTATGACAATTTAGTCCGTTCTATTTATTAGGTTTCTAAATTAAAAGTATTATCGATTTTAAAATAAATATAACATGAAATCACATATAAACCCTATATCATATAGGGTAGGCTTTACGAATATCGCTGTATCATCATATATAGAGAGTGCTATGAATACAATAATGTATACACGTCATTGAAGACAATATAGTATTTGTTACTGTTTACATCTATTGCGAGAATAGAGTCAAATACAAAGATATCAGAACTTTGATATAACTTATAAACAAAGTATTTTAGAGGGATATAAATCACTATAGAGATATACCTCTTTATATGTATACATTTTAATATCTGTATATAACGTTTTATTTTATATTATTAGTTTTTACTTCCATAACGTATAACCAAAGCCCTAGCTTTGGTGTAACCGTGTCATTGTTATACAACATTATATATTATATAACGTATAGTAACTTTATAATTTCGATTATACATATAGGCTAATAAATAATTAATATATTCAAATTAAAAATATATTTGTTATATTAAAAAGTAATGACATTTAATCAGACGATTATTTAGATTTAGATTTGATAAAAAAACATTATCGCATACACGTTTCTATGTTTTGTGAATCGACAATCGCAAACATACGCGTATACGTGTCACTAACACACCGTGACCACCTGTTATTGACTTATTATAGCTAATTTGCATACGATGATTAACACAATAGATCCATTATCTTTGGAGGCTAGTTTTTAAGTAAATAAACGGCCTTCTACAGTTGGTGATGTATTATTCAAATCCCACACCCGCGTTTAAATATATTTAATCGATTCGTATATGGAATCGATGAAACTAGGTGCATGCATACCCATATAGGTCATACCCTTATATATATATATATATATATATATATATATATATATATATATATATATGAGTAGTTTTTTATATTTGCACCGATTCCATTTATGAATCTATTAAATATATTTAAACGCCGCTGTGTTTGAATAATATATTCATATAATATGTATATATATATATATATATATATAGGCATCAACATTTATAAATGTGAAAAACCTCAATCGATAATTGGTGGTGTTCGGATTTTTTAGGAATTATTTCATTATTTATAGTGTTGCTAGGCGACGTAAACTCAACCGATGCATGCATTCGCTGCTATATGCAGAGGACAACAATAGAAATGAGCTACTCTTATCTTACGTATTTCTAGTAGGATGCTAGTATACTTTATATAATTATTGATAATTTATGATATACCTATGATACACTAATAACATAGGTATTATTTGGTATACAAACTATACCTATAGGTAGACGTTGTGCATATCTAATTGTAAACACTACTTATTATACTAAACGTGAATATACAATACGACTAGGTGTATATTGTGTCCTATATTTATAGTGTATGTATGTATGTATAAAAGGGTATCCCACTATAGTGTTATACCAGTATTTCCGGAAATAATGTCCGGAAATATTTGCTAGAAAGTGATTTTCTAGTAAGTTGCAATGGGATACACCCTTTAAAGTTACTATATTTCCAGCAAGTTGCCGTACAATAAGGGCTATCCCACTACGATTGTAGTTAACTTACAACTTTCTAGCAAACATTTCCGGATATTATTTACGGAAATATTAGTAGTGGGATACCCTTTTATACATACACACATACACTATAAATATATACCCCCTTAAGATAAACCACGACGCATGCTAGTTATTCACCCTTGGCAACATTGTCTTCGCGAACAAAAGTTAATTTACTTAGAAAATAAACTATACTTATAATTAATATAAATATAATATTTTAGTTTTGTCCATATATATATACTATATATTATATAGTCCTATAAGAATAATAGTAAGATTTGTTTACTAAAATCACGATATGTATATTGTATTTTAATACAAATAGCGGATACAAATGGACCCTCAATAAGTCATAAACACACGTTATAAATAACCGCTCACAGTTGACACACACTCATGATTCATGAGTCATGAGTCATACAAATAAATTGATAATATAACAAAAATAAGTAACTTTTTTTCTCGTGTTTTGATTTCAAATTTATTAGTATATAGATTAAATCAAGAGAAATAACTGCCTTACGACTTGACCTTACACTTGACCTCTAACTTACCACAGTAACATAAATAGATGTCAACTATTCCACTGGGCTACTGTCCCAATGGCAATACATACCATACATTTCCTATAGGATATATAACGAAGATGATATTATATATATATAACGAATACGCTATATAATGAATACCCTATATAACGAATACGCTATATAACGAATACCCTATATAACGAATACGCTATATAACGAATACCCTATATAATGAATACCCTATATATATAGTGATGTCCGTTATGGGAGCTCAGTCGAGCACTTAAACCACTGCACTCTCGGTGTGGCTCCCATACCCATTCACACGCACACCCGTGCGCACACACCCACACACACACATAATCACACTCAATAGATCATACAGAATATCGGTGACACACATTTTATAGCGAGGTCTTAGCGGGGGCCGTAAATCTTTAAAATAAATAACCGCCGAATGTGTGTGCGGATGTGTGTGTGTGCGGATGTGTGTGTGCGGATGTGTGTGTGTGCGGGTGTGTGTGTGGATGTGTGTGTGCAGCGCGCTCTCGTAATGATTTATGCACGCGGATATGAAATACTGCGCTTGTGTACGGGTGTGTGGGTGTGTGTGTGGATGAGTGTGTGTGGATGAGTGTGTGTGGATGAGTGTGTGTGTGGGTGTGTGTGCGACGCAATGTGCGTGGATGTACAGTGTATCATCTCTCTCTCTCTAGCACCACGATATCCACATAAGATAACGCTAAGATAACGCTAAGATAACGCTAAGATAACGCTAAGAGAATGCTAAGATAACGCTAAGATGACGATAAGATACATGTACATGTGTTTACCCGCTTCGTCACAGAATCTATACATCGCAGCACAAAACAAAAACAAACGAAAAACTAATGGAACAAGAAATAGATTCATGTACACACGTGATTAGAGAGTGCTCACCTTTGCTTATGTATTTACTAACATCCGGTTAAACCCCTCTCCGGGTAAACGCAATATTAATATAATAATACATATCAATAAATGTGTATATATATATATATATATATATATGTAGTCGGACGTAAATCCTAATAGAATGATTAGACACGCCCCCTCGCGGTACCACGTGATCCCCGCGTATTACGTAACGCGATAATGAGGCGGACGCGAGTCACGTGGTTCTGAGGCGTGCGTCGCAGCACTACTACTAGGAACTAAGGGGGCGTGGCGTAGCGGTAGTAATGAGATCACGTGCTCGCATCCCCGGCCAAGTCACGTGTACGGCTCTCTGAACCTAATTAGGCGAGGTTAGATAGCCACTTACGCAACAACCCACGTGCTGTATTAGTATTCTACCCTGTACACCGTACAGTGTACAGTGTACACTGTACACGCCATACCCTACTATGTAGCACTGTTAGTCACGTGTTCTAACTAACCAAACACGAGTTAACACGTGACGTGTCGCTTCTATAAGTCACGTGACATGACTCGTGTTAGGAGAACCTCAACTTGGTCGACGTACATATACATAGGCTACGATGGTGGCAGGTTATGGTATAGTTATACATCGTTATAAAGTACTATAGTACACCCTATAGGGTATATATGTATAGGGTAAATATATAATGGCTACGATGGTGGCAGGTTATGGTATAGTTATACATCGTTATAAAGTACTATAGTACACCCTATAGGGTATATATGTATAGGGTAAATATATAATGGCTATATACTATACGTATCTACTAGATACTCATATAGCTACTTCTATGTGTATAGAAGAATACAATTACTAAGTATACTTATAATGGGAAATAACTATATAGGGTTATACCTATAGGTATATATTATACCTATATATAGGTATATATTTATAATAATTGACATTATTTAATATATATGATTTTGTAGTATACTGTCTATAGACATATTTATTTGTTATAACTATTGATTACATTACATACAGTTTAACGTTCACAGATTCATTGTCTACTTATTTCCCATAATATAATAGATTATAGTAATATAACATAGTATACTATAGTATATTAGAGTATATACTATAGTATACACTATAGTACGATGACAACGTGAGGGTAATCAGGAAATTCAATATATAGACACATGATATGTTTAAATACATTTAATCGGTGCACGTTTAGCTCTGTTTGCCAAGGTGTAAGACATACAGACACAGATGTAAGCACTTCCATCTCAACATTATTCAATATAATGTATAATTATAAATATAATAATATTATTATGTAATATATATATATATATATATATATAAATATAATAATAATATTGATATTTATTCATTGAAATCTCATATATATATATATTGTTATTGTTATAGTTATTATTTTTATTTGGTGGAGTCCTTTCATCCCATCCACGAACTTAGATGAAGTTTTCACTTATAACCATATATGGCTCTAATGTCCCTTCGAAGCCGCTCTCATGTTAAGGCATCCATGGTTTTAACGAGAGCCGATCATTTATTTATACAAGATCACTTCTAAATAATATTTTAAGACCCATTTTATAAAATTAATTAATGGTCCGGACGAGGCTCGAATCCGTGTCCTACTGCTTGTGTGTCTGACGCCTCAGTGGCTAAGGCGTCAGACACACAAGCAATATATATATATATATATATATATATATTTATATTGAATACAATACAAATAGCCGATATATATACATACACATGAATATGACAGTGTATACAGAGTGTATTGTAGACAACGGTGCGCAAGAATACCGTACGTCATGCATTACGTCATGCACGTATTAGTCACACACCACGTGACCGTATACTAGCACACTTACGTAACACTCTAGCACAGTTACGCAATAGAGGTGATGTAATAAGAGTCAAGTGCGTGTGGCTCCTTACTGATAATACCGATTACGTCATTACGTGCTGCAGCGTGATGATGTAATCAGGATACACCGGAGTGACACCATGCTTATCGCAGCATATCTTTATTTGTATCATTATATAATGTATTAATGCATAGGCTTATATAGTATACGTATTCATATTGTGTTAATAAAATCGTATCGATATAACGATATAAATATTATATTATATATAAATACATAATTTCATTATATAGATTATTTGAACACTTGACAATGTAATTTATATATATTTAATGTATTAATAAAATGGCGGATAACGATTTTAAATCGTCTGCATAAATATTGTATTCATATATTTGGTTTTGTAATCGATCTATAAATACACTTCCATGGAGCGATGTTAACCAATCAGAGATAAGAGATTACCTGATTAAATATACTATCTATAATGTGTAAATTGTACACAATCTAGGTTGTTTAATATTCTCGCTGTTACAAACACCTTTAAACTATGTAATTATATATATATATATATATATATATATATATATATATATATGGATATATAGGATACCATGATATAATATGAATATATACAGAAAGAGGTATTACGCACACTGGCCTTCATATACAACCTTGACCAGTATGGTAAAAGGTTAACATTGAAGGCCACAGGCGTCTGTATAGGGTATCTATAGAGTCGCTACATATACCGTGTATATAATTATATATTATCGCCTGGTTTCATTATTGGTTTCGAAACATCGTCATCTGGTTTCATTATTGGTTTGAAACTGCTGAATTAACACATTTTTGGTATCGAAACAGTTGGCTCTGGTTTCGAAACTGTTTCGAAACATCACAATTGTTATCCGTGAACAACCCTATTATACACTATACCCATTCTATCTAGTCACCTGACACACACACACGTCACACGTGACTAACCGGAAGCGTGTCTCCACATTAGTGGGCGTGGCTGCGGTGGCGTACAGACTTCCGTTAGGTCGACTGGTGATGTACTTACCGTTACTGGCCCTAAGTACAACCTCTCCGTTGTCCTGCCACTCGAGCGTGAAGTTGTTGTCCGAGCTAGAACTGCGCGAGAGGTAGGGGGTGGGGTTAAAAGGGTGGAGGGTAGAGGAGGGGTAGGGGTTACATGGGGGGAGGGGAGAGGAGGGGAGGGGTTAAACGGGGGAAGGTGTAGGCCGTACGGGGTATCGAGATATACTGAGGGGCATGGGTATAGTGAGACACCAGGGGCGAATCCGGGGCGAACGTCGAATCATTATATCCAGTATCTGATTAATGAATGCTTGAACGCATTTGGCATCTTTATATTTATTACTTTGTAAATAAATGTATATTTAAATTTGAATCCTTGCTAAAAATTCCTTAAGTCGCCCCTGGATATATAGGTTGGATGCTTAGATTATCATATTGCTATATCATTACCCTATAGGGACTATAGTCCCTATATATAGTATACTATAACATATATAGTATAGTAGTATACTGTATATTAGTACCCTAACATATTTACTATTTCATCTTTCCTATATATACACTACACTCTATATCTAATTAGCCTACTTCATACCACCAACACGACGACCCACGTAGGACATACATAGGGCATAGGTTACCTAGAGGTCACCTATCACCTAGTGGTAAACATAAACACTAATTAGTTATCTATAGCCGCGCGCATGTCATCTGGACCCCGCATTCCTGACTCACAAACATGCCCCCACCACCCCGCCCGCACTCGGCCAGATAAGATAGCAATTCTTTAATTATTGTAAACACGTGATGTGATTTAGTAATATGATCATTAATGTGTGTGACGTTCGTGTATGTATGCGTGTGTGTATGTGTGTGAATGTGTGTGTATGTTTCAATTGCACATATTCTAATTATAATGAAGATTACATATATGTAATCTTTATTATAATTAGAATATGTGCAACTTAAACACACATACACATGGTGCTATAGCACTACCACTACTACTACTACTACTACTACTACTACTACTACTACTACTACTACTACTACTACTACTACTACTACTACTACTACTACTACTACTACTACCACCACCCATCCACTACCAATACCACTCCTATATGACCTCTACGACCCCTACAACCTACACTACCATGACCTCTATGACCCCTACAACCTACACCACAGTGACCTCTACGACCCCTACAACCTACACTACCATGACCTCAACGAAGCTAACCTTGCTGAAGTGGACTTGCTTTGAACACCACCGGTCGAAGGGTCAATTGACCACAGGTTATTGGCGCAAGTACGGACGCGCACCTGTTTAGGACTGGACTGTTCCCCTGATCTGACCGCTTCCGTCACAAACTCCACCTGGAAGATCTCGGTGTCCTCGAGCTCTGATTGGTTGGCCGATATATCCACACCTGGTGAGAGATTAACGCATCGACATTAGTTCTCTATAAAGTAAAGCTATAACGGGGGTAATCCTTGCTATGAATACACTTACTACACTTACATTCGCGACATAGATATACCATCCTCACGATATTTACGATGTATTCCCTTTTTATATTTCATATGATTGAGATAGATTGACAAAACCCACGAGAATATAATTTACATATTAATAAAATGGCGTATAATAATTGTAAGTCGTCTGCGTAAATATTTTATTATATAAAATTGTTGTGACCAATCAAATCGTGTAATTTAAAAAAGTTAATTATAAAATGTTTGCATTCGTTATTATTGCCTATAAAGAATTCATAAGTACTCGTGTCGTACATTTGTTTACTGTTTATTTAAATAAGTAGACCACGAGAACATAATTAGGGCGAAGTTCTAGAGAGCTAAGCACTATACGGCTATAGCCAATGATAACATGGGTGTACGATATGCTACTATTCTCGTGGCCAGAATGCATCGCCAGCCCACCCGGAAGTTGATGGCAGTAATGTAAACACGTGGTTCTTAGTCGATGCTTCACAAATATCCCGCTAGGGACAACCACGTATCACCACGTGATAGCTAGCTAACCCATCAACACCCTACACATTTATTTATAATTAAATCTCATATAAGCAAACACAAATATATATATATATATATATATATATATATATATATACACAATATACCATACACCATACATACACATCCATACACATGTATATAATAGTGTATACATATTATATATATACATTGGTAGGCGACACTTCCTAAATGGCCGCATTAATCACTACGCTACAGTACTACCAAAGCCCTCTACCGGCCATTCGTACTACACAGATGTACGACGCGTCATAGAGGTCGCCCGTGTGCACTTAGGCCCACTTTAATGCGGAGGCGGTGCGTGGAGGGGGGGGGGGGGCGGGGGGTGTAAACCTAGCTACCTAGCGTTGCGTAAAAGATGATCCGTTCCCTAATTTAGCACTTCGCTAAGCCTCCCCACCCACTCACCCCATCACCCTTCTCCCCTCTGTCCTATCGATCACTACAGTTTGGTATACCCAGCCATTAATCAACGTGTTTACAACGCAGTCGTACAGTGTACAGGACATCATGCTATACACGTAAAGGACATACAACACACGTAAAGGACATGCTATACACACGTAAAGGACATGCTATACACACGTAAAGGACATGCTATACACACGTAAAGGACATGCTATACACACGTAAAGGACATGCTATACACGTAAAGGACATGCTATACACACGTAAAGGACATGCTATACACACGTAAAGGACATGCTATACACACGTAAAGGACATGCTATACACACGTAAAGGACATGCTATACACGTAAAGGACATGCTATACACACGTAAAGGACATGCTATACACGTAAAGGACATGATGCTATACACACGTAAAGGACATGATGCTATACACGTAAAGGACATGCTACACACGTAAAGGACATGCTATACACACGTAAAGGACATGCTATACACACGTAAAGGACATGCTATACACACGTAAAGGACATGCTACACACGTAAAGGACATGCTATACACACGTAAAGGACATGCTATACACACGTAAAGGACATGCTATACACACGTAAAGGACATGCTATACACACGTAAAGGACATGCTATACACGTAAAGGACATGCTATATAAACGTAAAGGACATGCTATACACACGTAAAGGACATGCTATACACGTAAAGGACATGCTATACACACGTAAAGGACATGCTATACACGTAAATGACATGATGCTATACACACGTAAAGGACATGATGCTATACACGTAAAGGACATGCTACACACGTAAAGGACATGCTATACACACGTAAAGGACATGCTATACACACGTAAAGGACATGCTATACACACGTAAAGGACATGCTACACACGTAAAGGACATGCTATACACACGTAAAGGACATGCTATACACACGTAAAGGACATGCTATACACACGTAAAGGACATGCTATACACACGTAAAGGACATGCTATACACGTAAAGGACATGCTATATAAACGTAAAGGACATGCTATACACACGTAAAGGACATGCTATACACACGTAAAGGACATGCTATACACACGTAAAGGACATGCTATACACACGTAAAGGACATTCTATACACACGTAAAGGACATGCTATACACACGTAAAGGACATGCTATACACGTAAAGGACATGCTATACACACGTAAAGGACATGCTATACACGTAAAGGACATGATGCTATACACGTAAAGGACATGCTATACACACGTAAAGGACATGCTATACACACGTAAAGGACATGCTACACACGTAAAGGACATGCTATACACACGTAAAGGACATGCTACACACGTAAAGGACATGCTATACACACGTAAAGGACATGCTATACACACGTAAAGGACATGCTATACACACGTAAAGGACATGCTATACACACGTAAAGGACATGCTATACACACGTAAAGGACATGCTATACACACGTAAAGGACATGCTATACACACGTAAAGGACATGCTATACACACGTAAAGGACATGCTATACACGTAAAGGACATGCTATACACACGTAAAGGACATGCTATACACGTAAAGGACATGATGCTATACACGTAAAGGACATGCTATACACACGTAAAGGACATGCTATACACACGTAAAGGACATGCTACACTCGTAAAGGACATGCTATACACACGTAAAGGACATGCTATACACACGTAAAGGACATGCTATACACACGTAAAGGACATGCTATACACACGTAAAGGACATGCTATACACACGTAAATGACATGCTATATACACGTAAAGGACATGCTATACACACGTAAAGGACATGCTATACACACGTAAAGGACATGCTATACACACGTAAAGGACATGCTATACACACGTAAAGGACATGCTATACACGTAAAGGACATGCTATACACACGTAAAGGACATGCTATACACGTAAAGGACATGATGCTATACACACGTAAAGGACATGATGCTATACACGTAAAGGACATGCTACACACGTAAAGGACATGCTATACACACGTAAAGGACATGCTATACACACGTAAAGGACATGCTACACACGTAAAGGACATGCTATACACACGTAAAGGACATGCTACACACACGTAAAGGACATGCTATACACACGTAAAGGACATACAATACACACGTAAAGGACATGCTATACACACGTAAAGGACATGCTATACACACGTAAAGGACATGCTATACACACGTAAAGGACATGCTACACACACGTAAAGGACATGCTATACACACGTAAAGGACATGCTATACACACGTAAAGGACATGCTATACACACGTAAAGGACATGCTATACACACGTAAAGGACATGCTATACACGTAAAGGACATGCTATACACACGTAAAGGACATGATGCTATACACACGTAAAGGACATGCTACACACACGTAAAGGACATGCTATACACACGTAAAGGACATGCTATACACACGTAAAGGACATGCTATACACACGTAAAGGACATGCTATACACACGTAAAGGACATGCTACACACACGTAAAGGACATGATGCTATACACGTAAAGGACATGCTATACACGTAAAGGACATGCTATACACACGTAAAGGACATGCTATACACACGTAAAGGACATGCTATACACACGTAAAGGACATGCTATACACACGTAAAGGACATGCTATACACACGTAAAGGACATGCTATACACACGTAAAGGACATGCTATACACACGTAAAGGACATGCTACACACACGTAAAGGACATGCTATACACACGTAAAGGACATGCTATACACACGTAAAGGACATGCTATACACACGTAAAGGACATGCTATACACACGTAAATGACATGCTATATACACGTAAAGGACATGCTATACACACGTAAAGGACATGCTACACACACGTAAAGGACATGCTATACACACGTAAAGGACATGCTATACACACGTAAAGGACATGCTATACACACGTAAAGGACATGCTATACACACGTAAAGGACATGCTACACACGTAAAGGACATGCTATACACACGTAAAGGACATGCTATACACACGTAAAGGACATGCTATACACACGTAAAGGACATGCTACACACGTAAATGACATGCTATACACACGTAAAGGACATGCTATACACGTAAATGACATGCTATACACACGTAAAGGACATGCTATACACACGTAAAGGACATGCTACACACACGTAAAGGACATGCTACACACACGTAAAGGACATGCTATACACACGTAAAGGACATGCTATACACACGTAAAGGACATGCTATACACACGTAAAGGACATGCTATACACACGTAAAGGACATGCTATACACACGTAAAGGACATGCTATACACACGTAAAGGACATGCTATACACACGTAAAGGACATGCTATACACACGTAAAGGACATGCTATACACACGTAAAGGACATGCTATACACACGTAAAGGACATGCTATACACACGTAAAGGACATGCTATACACACGTAAAGGACATGCTATACACACGTAAAGGACATGCTATACACACGTAAAGGACATGCTATACACACGTAAAGGACATGCTATACACACGTAAAGGACATGCTACACACGTAAAGGACATGCTATACACACGTAAAGGACATGCTATACACACGTAAAGGACATGCTATACACACGTACAGGACATGCTATACACACGTAAAGGACATGCTATACACACGTAAAGGACATGCTATACACACGTAAAGGACATGCTATACACACGTAAAGGACATGCTATACACACGTAAAGGACATGCTATACACACGTAAAGGACATGCTATACACACGTAAAGGACATGCTATACACACGTAAAGGACATGCTATACACACGTAAAGGACATGCTATACACACGTAAAGGACATGCTATACACACGTAAAGGACATGCTATACACACGTAAAGGACATGCTATACACACGTAAAGGACATGCTATACACGTAAAGGACATGATGCTATACACGTAAAGGACATGCTATACACACGTAAAGGACATGCTATACACACGTAAAGGACATGCTATACACACGTAAAGGACATGCTATACACACGTAAAGGACATGCTATACACACGTAAAGGACATGCTATACACACGTAAAGGACATGCTATACACACGTAAAGGACATGCTATACACACGTAAAGGACATGCTATACACACGTAAAGGACATGCTACACACGTAAAGGACATGCTATACACACGTAAAGGACATGCTATACACACGTAAAGGACATGCTATACACACGTACAGGACATGCTATACACACGTAAAGGACATGCTATACACACGTAAAGGACATGCTATACACACGTAAAGGACATGCTATACACACGTAAAGGACATGCTATACACACGTAAAGGACATGCTATACACGTAAAGGACATGCTATACACACGTAAAGGACATGCTATACACACGTAAAGGACATGCTACACACACGTACAGTGTACGACGTACATATACATACACAATACTTGTAAACTATCCATATAACGCTGTCAACGAACACAGTCAGCCACACACACACACACACACACTCACACTCTCACACTCACATTCACACACACACACACACTCACACATACTCACACACACTCACACACACACGCACACACAAGTGCACTAGTACTAGAGCGGCCACTGTAATATATGCAGCCGTAGCAGCCACCCGTTGTCTGTCTGTCCTCCCTTCCCATCCGCTCACAACAGCGCATAAATCACAGCGCCTTGTCCACGCTAGACACCGTACAGTACAGTGTACGGTGTCCGTACGGTGTACGGTGTCTAGTGAGCTATGTACAGGTGTATGTGTAGTGTGTATATAGTGTGATCATGTGTAGGTATAGTACGTTGTATATATATATATATATATATATATATATATATACTATATTATATTCGAGTGGCATACATCACACAGCAAGGAACGTCGACATACGCGCGCATATAGATGCGTTCACGCGAGTATGTGTGTGCGCGTATGCGACACAGAAGGATGTACACTGTATGACTCATACTCGTCGTGTGTATGACTCATCCGGTGTCCTACCACGTCACCACAACAAGATAAGTCCACGCCGCGTGGTTCCCTCTGGCGACGGTCACCGATTCCATAGATTATACATAGATTGTAGACTATCTATTAGGTATCTATGTAAACGTGTATTCACTAAAGTATATAGTCACGTGTTACAATAACTGCGCATGTTAGGTTCCGACGGGGTTAGGTTATGACTCATAACTTAGGACAAAGACGCAGAGAAAGTCTAGCGTTTTCCGCTCAGATTTTTCGTTTCGAGCATAACTAGCACTCCTTGCAAGTCGACAATTTTCATGTTTAAAACATTTGGTGAAAAAGTAGTTGTATGCTCGAAAACGAAAAAACTATTTAGAAACAATCACGCTTATTCGCTTTACGAATCTCTCGTTCACCGAGTGTCCGCATGACCGGAAGGCTTACAGGGGGGGGCGGGGCGTATATAACACGCCCACTTACGTGGTGACGTCACTTAGAAGTGATGATATAAGTACTAAGGGGTGTTACCAAGCATTAAGTATCGGTACTTGTGATGTTTTATTACAGAATAGATTAGCACCCCACCCCCTATAGTCCTGTAGCACCCCCTAGTTAGTATCACCGGTGTTATCTTTATTATCTATCGTCTGCATCACGGATATTAGACATAGGTCACACACACACACACACACACATACACACACACACTGTCTATAATCGTCTACCAATCACCATTGTTATCAGTCGTTTTTATTTTTGGGTTGGGTCCCTGGCACAAGAAGGGTTGAGTCCCTGGTATACGCCTATACTATATACAGAAAGTGTTATT